>CM031244.1:244594874-245194874 GCA_018340775.1 Taxus wallichiana var. yunnanensis
TTGATTATTTTGGTTCCTTTCTAATCTGATGAAATGAAAGAAGAAAAACAATATATTTATCTTGAATTGTGTAAAAATTAAACTTGGTTATTAAAAAATTGTTTGGCAAGTATAGGTGACTATCACAGCTTAAAGCTTAAACCTCTCTTAAACTCGTCTTGCACTACTTTAGGTACATTGCATAAATCAATAAAATTGGTTATGCAAAATTATTGCATAACTAAAACATCTTTGTAGGAAATGATTATAGCAAATATTAAGTCAACTAAAATATTTTATCATACAAAGGGTGAAATGGGTTTTTAATATTGACGTAACTTAATTTTTTTAATAGTAGACTATATCTTTTTATCCTTTTTCATCATATATGTTTGGTGATTGATCATATTTATGTGTATACATATGTATATTTGTGTTTATATATACACACACAAATTATAACATTACAATAAATACATCTTTCTTACAAACTCAATGCGTGTGTGTGTGTGTGTGTGTGTCTTTCTTATGAATTCAAAATATATGTTATATATGTATAAATGTATATGCCTATATGTGTATGTATGTATCGGTATACATTTATATCAACATTTATGTTTACATTACGTTTAGCATTAGAGTTTATAAATTATATTTTATTTCAAATTTATTAATATAATTTCTAATTATTTACATTCATTTTTGTTATGTTGTCATGTAAAATGCCCAACATGAAAAATTGAAACTTTGAGGAGCCCATAATTGAAATTTATAATTCTCGGTCACTATGCATCCTTCCTTTGGTCACCTACTCTAAGTTATACCTCACCCAGGATCAAAGTAAATTAATAACATGATTATTTAGTATGTTTTAGTGTGTAGGGAAGGGTTCCTAATGTGATTAGTGATCTCATTGAGATTCGATGAAAGACAACTTCCTCTAGAGGCCTAAAAAGGTTGTTTTTGGCCATTTTGCAACTGGTAAACATCCTCTAGAAGTGTTCAAGGAAAATATAAATCATATGAGGATGATTTCAGAGGATATTGAAGGTTTTTAAGGAAATTTAGGAAATTTTAGGAAATAAAATTTGATTTAGGAACAATTTGTTCAACATTGGGTAATTTAGGGTGTATGGAATGAAAGTTTTGACGATGAAAGATGACTTCTCCAGTTATTTCAAGAGTTTTAGAAGGAGTTAATATGAAAATAAGATATCATATGAAATCTATTGGAACCCTATATATGATGGATGAATTAAATTTGTTCCAATACTTAAGGATTTCCTTAGGTAATTCAAAACTTTGTTATTGCCCATCTTAGTCAAATATGAAATAGGCCCTAAAACTGGAATTAAAAGAATAATTGCATCTCAATATTTGTTTCATTGATCTCATGAGGTTTTTTAGAGTCAAAATCATTACATGTTGACCCCAAAACACTTTCCTAATATTTTGAGGTGAAAATCTAAATTCAAGTGTCCTAAATTGGACATCCAAGGCAAAATTTGCATTCCAAATCTAGAAAAGTCACACTTTGGACAATATTGTGTCCCCTCTATCCCCTAGAGGAAATTGGGGACACTAAGGAAACCAAAGTATGACCTCCTTCTCCTCCCCATGTTGCACTTTAGACTCCCAGGTTGACCAAGATGTCCCTTTTGTCCCCTCTCGTCTCCATGGTGTAAGAGGAACAAGAGGGGAACCAAGGTATGACCTCCTCGTTCTCCCAGGTTAAATTTTGGTATCCCTAGTTTACCCTATTTATCCTCTATCTCCCAAGGGACAAGGGGGACACAAAAGTGTGACCCACTGATTCATGAAACTCATGTACAATATGGGACCACCTCTAGCTCCTCTAATGTCATTTCTCAACCCTTTTATATCATCTAACTCACACTATAAGCTGCCACTTATTACCATCTAGTTTAAGTAACACTTTGTTGTCCCTAGTGTGTCTTTTTATCCCATTTTACCATGTGAAACCTCACATCCAATCCATTTTAACCCCGATTGAGAAGTGCAGTTATAGGTGAGTCAAGAAATGTAATAAAATCTCACTAACTCTCCATTTCTCCAACAATTAGTAATTTTTATTGAAAAGTGATGTTGTAACACCCTCTCAAACTCCATTAATGTCTAGTAATGCCACAATAGATAATTGGAACAAGTTTCATTTTTATTCTACATATATTTTAAGGGTGAAAAACCTAAAATTTGGAGTGAATGTCCTTGTAAAATTATCTTTCATCCAACCCATTTCTTTCATAACGAGGTGGTTTACTTTTTTAGATAGTGAGGGCTGATTTTCTCTCAGTATTCTTCCTTCTTTGATGATATCATAATTTTTCCACTAATCTAGATAAGGGAATCATCTAAAAATCATAGTAGAGCATCCCTAAAAAATCACGAAACTTTTGAGACCAGCTTATATCAATCGACACCCATAAGTACCCTTTCTAAAAAAGCAAGTATACAATGTTGTGGATGTCTAAAAATGGATGTCTAAAAATAGTAAGTTTCTAAAAATAGTAAATCCTTGGTGTTTGTAATACACCAAATGAGAAAGAAACATCGAAGGTGAAAATGGGAAAACTAGGGTTCATTTTAAGAGGCATATGGAAAATTGGAGGTGGAATATCCCTCGCGAATATACTTAGAACCACTTTCGTGGAATAGGTGAATTTTCCAAGAATTTTGAGAAAAAATAATTCCTGGTAGAATCTATAGTGTCACACATCAATTAAGTTTTAGTGGTTGGTGAAGGACAACAAACTTTATTGTCGTGTGATAGAAAACTTTTATTTATCACGTGATAGCAAAAAAATTTGTCGCACAACAACAAAAGGTCACTAGAATGAATAAAAATCTTGTTATCGCATGATAGAAAATATCCTTGATGCACGACAGTAATCCTTGTTGTCACACGACAGTAAATATTGTTATTGTACGATAGTAATTCTTGTTGATGCATGATAGAAAATCTTGTTGTCGCACGTTAACAAAACCTGTTGTGTGACAACAAGATTTGTTGTCATGTGATAACAAGACTTGTTGTCATGTGAAAGAAATATTTACTATCATTCGACAAAAAATATTATTATTGTACAACAAAAAAAAAATCATACTTCAACGCAGTTAATTCCATGCATCTTTAGGGTCTTGTTGTTGCATGACGTATCAGTCTTTCTCTAGTCGTATGTCCCGATACCAAAACCCTAATCCTACCTTATAAATACCTTCTTTTACCCTCATTTCTCACACTTCACAGTTTTCTCCATTCTCCCGGTGCTCATAGGTCTCATAATTAATTTTCAACTTGATGCTCACCTATATATTTCCTATTCAACTATCAATGCTCAACCTATATATTTCCTTTGCAAAACAAACAAAATTTAGGTCTTGATTCAACTATTTCAACCTTTAGGTATCGATTCTCATATGGTCTTCTTAACTACAACATGAAAGTTGAAACTATCCATGCCCCCTCCTTACCCAAGATTTAATACAGAACTTAATGTTCCCACAAATTAATATAGTCTTGTAATTGAATGAAATTTATAAGGAATGGGTACAAGATTATGGGTTAAAAGTACTCGTTAACATGTTGCGTTTGAGACAAATACTATTATTATAAACTACCTCCTCTCATCATTCAATCTAGTAGAAACACAATTCACTGTGACTTTACCAGATGGACGTACATTTAGATTCAGTTTTAATCCTATAGATATTCATTTATTGAAAAGCCTACCTTCCAAATATTGCATCCTTGTTACTACCAAAGCCACTTTGATAGAAGATATGATTTTTCTTGTATCCTATTACAATTTCCATGTTGATGGTACATGTTCTATTTTTTTAGAAATTTAGTTTTATTTAACATTTTAATTTTGATATAAATTATGCTTAATTCTTATTTAATGACTTTTTGCAGCAAATCTCAAAAAATCAAGATGAGGAGTCAATGTGCAAGGAGTTGCACACATTTTCTTCTACCATGACATCTTTTTTTCAAGTGAGAATTGTTTTGCAGGGTAGGAAAGAAGATATTCCCCATTGGGCTATTTCCTACATTCTCACAACGATCTGAAATAAAAAAATTGATTGGTGCACATACTTATCAAATAAGATAAAAGTTGATATTACCAATATTGGAGTTGCTGAAAAACCAATTGTTTGTTCCAAAAACTATATCCTTGCTCTATATTTCGAGGCATATTATAATTTAAAAGGTTAACCGACTCTACTTTCTTGAATGACCAGATGAAGCAATTGTCCATTTCAATTAAAGAACAATAGGTTAATAAATTATATTTTGATGTTAGTAATATTATTCACTTCTATTACAAATTAAATTTGGATGTTACTAACATTATTCACTTTTGTTTTCCTCTTTACCTTATGCTAAAAGTTTTTTGGAGGCTATTCCACATAAAAATATATGCATCAAGAGGAAGAGGCCAACAACATGTTGAGGCGTCGGGAGATTCCTAGTCCGACATGGATGCTCACTCATCACCTCATCCTCAAGTGTTTCAATTAGTAAAATGACCGAGATGTAATACCCATAACATTCAATATTGGTTTTTTTTTTTTACATTTTACCATTTACCATTTACCATTTTGATTCAACATGTTGCGGGAATTTCGACTACCCTCCACATTTAACACTACAACCTGTCACCCACTCAATCAGTTCGATTGTAAACATATATTCAATCAAATCAAGTGAAAATTCCTTCTTCACCACTCCAATCACCCAAATTTCCCACACAATAAATTCAAATTCAGATGTGGTCATTACATGTTCCCTTTCACCTAGGTATAACATTGTTGATTTTTTTTTTAACAATTTTTTTATATAAGTCATTAATGATTTTGTTCTTGACTTTGCATTCCAGTTCATTGCCATCTATTTAAACAATTCCACCTCCTCCACTAGTACCACCATTCTAAATCAAAGTTCCAATGAGAGAAAGAAATACCGGTGGTAAATTCATCACACTTCCCGTGCCCACTTCCCTTTGACACTTTTAGATACTGATTTTGATACTATTGATCATATTATGGACACTATTATGTTTTGTTTTAGTATGATGGTTAGATGTTAGATCATGGATTATTATTGATCTGGATTCAGTTAGTATGCATGATGGTTACTAGAGACATTTTGATATGTGGATGATGATAGACTGTTGACATGGACATATTATAGATGTTGATTTGGACTTGTGACATTTGATATTTTGAGTAGACCTAGTATGGAATAGTATAGATGATGATATAGTTGATTTATGAATTAAAAATGATAATGTTGAATTCTTGATATTTTTGTGATTCATGTGTTTAGATGATCTTGAAATGTTGTTTATATCATTTTAGATGTTCTGATATGGCCACGAGGCCAAAGGAGGTATTTGCATTTTGCAGGTTAAAAATCACAACAATGTTGGGGGACTAGAGACTAACCATATTAGAATTCTAGGTGAAATCAACAAGGTCACCATGGCAACTATTTTGTGTGTGTGTTTTTGTTAGGGATTCCCATGGGGGATTTCCATTATATGTGACCATGGGATATGTATTTTTTTATGTGTTCCTTTTTGTTAATTATTGTTGTATGTATTTTATTAGTAATGTGTTCCTTCTTGTAATTAATTTAAATGTGGTAGATTAATGTGAGAGATCATATAGTTAAACTTTAATTAAATTAAATTGGGATATGGAATGTAATTAATGAAGTTGTTGATTTTAAATGTTAATGTTGGAAGAGTGTGTAAGAAATGTGTAAGAAGGTGTAAGGGATATGTAAGAGAATGTAAGATAGATTTTTGGAGTGTTAAACACTTCATCCTCTTAGGAATTCGAATTTGTCCTTGGAGGCTATATTTGGAGGCTTGTGGGACAAGTTAAGCTTGTCCCACACCTCTTAAAATTATTCACCAACCATACCTATGGTTTGGAGGTTAAATTTAGGCCCTTTTAATGCATTTTGAAATGACTAAATGTAAGTTTTAATTGCACTTCTCTTACATGTTTTAAATTCAGTCCTTTTGGAGTATGGGTTGTTTTGGAGTGTGTAAGTTAAATTGTCATTTTTATTTATTGTGTTTAGGTGCATGATGTTGACTTACTCTTGGGGTTGAGGAAGAATGATGTGGCATCCCACATGGATCCACATCATCCTCTTCTCTTCCCTCTCCTTTAAAAGTGCAACTCCTTGCTTATTTGTGGTTGTTGAAACTTTGTTCATTCCTCTTGGGGGTGCATTTTTGCTTGCTGTTTTGGGAGCTTGTGGTGGAAGAAGTTGGAGTCATTTACATGCTTGAGCATTTCTGGTTTTGAACTATTTTGGGCATTTGGAAAGCTTGTGGATCTTGGAACAAACTCCATTATGGAGAGGTAGGATCTTGAGCTTGTTTTTAAATGTTTTCTTTCTCTTGCAGGCATGTTTAAATGGTGAATGTGTTTTGTGTTCTTGGCTGGTTGGGTAGACTGCTTAGGACATGGTGTAGGAGAAGGCTATGGGGATTTCCAATGGGGGCATAAGGGATTGCCAATGGCACCAGTTTTATTGTGGAGGGAGTTTTGGATTGGGATCCACCTTGGAAAAGAAATTGCTTGCATTTCTTACTCTTGGGGGGCATAAGGGAGAAAATTTGGGGGCGGGCATAAGGAGGGGTTGGGAGGCATAAGGTTTATGGGATTTGATATGTTTATTGGCGGTATGATTTAGGTGGATGCCCAATTCCAAATAGGGAGGCATAAGTAGTTCCCCATAGTTCCTTGCTCTTGTTGGCTTGTTTGATCAAGCCTATGTTTTGTGTGAATGGTTTCCAATCATAGTTGTGAACTGTTGTCTTTGCTTGGACTGTGTATCTTGTTGATTTATGCATGTGAAAGAATGTTGCTTGTTTGTTGTGGAAGCCATTGTTTCCATGAGTTGATTCTCATTCTCTATTTCAATATGGTTGGGGATCGGGGCCAATGAGGAAGGATGGCTTTCCCCTTCTCATTGGATGTCTTGGTTGGGTGGAGAGCGTTGCCTTTCCCCCTTCCTTGTTGTGATCAAAGATGAAAAGATGGAGAAACTAGCGGGATGCTTTGTTTTGAGCAAGAAGAGTACATAGTTTGGACAAATCCCATTCTTTTGAGAAAGTTCATTATAACCATTCCCACCTTGAGTGGATGAGTTGTATAATACTTTGTCATCCCATAAAATTGGCAAGGAAATTTTATAGATAACCATACGAAAAAAAAAAATTGATCCTCGTCGGGGATTCCTTGCGTTCAGAACATTGCAAAATCCCTTTCCGGGAAATCTAGTTTTCCGAACTTAGCCATTTTTGTTCTTTTTTGGTCGGGCGCATATAATGACAATGCAACATCAAATGTTCATGTGCCCCCTTTAAAGCCTTTGGCGCATGCTTTCTTGTGTCAACAGCATTTTGGTGCACCTCTCTATGTTGAGTCTTCCTTGCGTGCGCCAAGGCGCATGTGCCTTCCTGTCAACATATCTTTTGTTGCACCCCTTTTTGGTGTGCCAAGGGTGCACATATTCCTCTGTCGACACCACTTTCGGTGTGCCATAGATGCACATATTATCGTGTTGACAAGCGTTTTGGTGCACCAAAGGGGCGCACGTTTTCTTGTGTCGACAGCTCTTTTGGTGCGCCACTTGAAAAGTTGGTGGCGCATTTATTACTACCTCGCCTATATATAGCGCGCTGCAATGTCATTGTCACCAGAGAAATCACGTGATTATTTTTATTATTTTCTCTGAGCCTGTCAGCTGCACCTGCCCTGTCATTTTCAATCACGTCGTGGACCCATTTGCACGTTTCTTCGCTATTTATCCGGGTAAGAGGTCCTCATTTCTTTTGTATGTTTTGCGCTTTGGTGCTTTGTTTGCTTGTTGGTCTGGATCTGGATTGGAAAGACTGAAAACATGGACTCCCCACCTTCCTTGCTGTCTTTTCCATTCTCCCCCATGATCTTCCCCCTCTTTCCAGATCTGCTGGTAGAGGAAGCTCTGTCCTGAAATGATGGTTTGAAACCCTTTGTTTAAGCCCCTTCATCACCCCAAGGTACCCCAGAAGAAGCTAAACCATATGTAAAACCCCTCTGAGAAGAATCAAACCTTAAAATGAACTGTATTTTTGTTCTCCTTTGGCGCATCTGTCACCCCTATTACATGAAAAACAGTTGTGCCAATGGCACATTTTTGCTGACTGCTGCATAATGAAAAGTTGCGCCCTCATGGTGCACTTCCCTCACTTGTTGCAAACACTTTCCTTGCATCCTGCTTGGCACACCACACTCGCGTGTTGCATTGATAAAATTCACGCCATTGGCGCACCCAGCATCCATGTAACAATCCTTTCCTATGCGCCAAGTGCAAAGCTATAAACGGCGCAGGCGCGTCCCTCATTGCAACAACATCATGTTATGCATTCCTTCCATGCGCCGCGCCAAGTTCCCTTAAGCGCACAAAAGCATATGTTACACAAACCTTATATGCGCCTTTGGTGCACCAAAGTTCCATGCAACATGAAAGATATATGCGCCATGGGTGCATCCTGTTCCCGTGTAACATAAAGAATCCATGCGCCCTTTATAAAACACATCCACATTGCGCAGGTGCACTTGTGCTTACAACAACAAAGAATGCACCCTGCAGTGTCCATGTGCCATGCACCCTTTGGCGCTGATTTATCCCCTGCAATAGCCCTTTCCTGTGTGCCTTACCATTTAGCCCTGTAACCTGCAGCATTCATTCACCCTGCACCCTGAAGCCTTAAAATTGCTAACTCTTTCTTCTGTCAGCATTTCAATGGAAAATCAAATAGCTGACATGGATTTCTTCAATTGGGTTTCACTTCTTATTCTTACAGATCAGCAACTAAGTTCAGAAGAACATATGTCAACATCAAGCAAGAAACCTATCAAATCTAAAGGCAAGGCCAAGCTCACAGAAGAAGAAATGAAGTATAAGTATCAGAGGGTCAGAATGCCCGAGTCCCAAGCAGAGTGTGACCTAGACATCAGAGACTCAGAGCCGGGTCATATTAATATGGAGGAATTTCCCGGGCCGTAACCCGAGGGTCACGAGAAGTCCATGGATGGACAAGCTGATAGGCAGTGCCCTGCACCTTGCTGGTGGGATCCCAGTCAGTGCCGTAAACAATGAATTTATGATGGTGGTAGCCCGATGCTACAACAAAGACACAAGATGTGTCCATGGTGAGAAGGGCAAGGTTATAATTAACCTCACTACCTACCACTTTGAGATGATGCTCGGCATTCCTCATCACCGGCACTTTGTGGCTGTCAGCCAACAAGATTGCATCAAGGCCTGGGACGACAATGAAGATCAGTGCATGCAGCTGATGAATGAGGTTTATCTCAAGAACAAAAAAGTAGTGACTCGGTGGCCACAAGTCATTCATCGCAGTGACTTTTCAGAGGAACTCAGCGACACAATTACGTTCCTGAGCAGAGTTTTCAGGCTTCCTGATGCCCATTATTTTCACAAGTGGATGCTTTGTGGTACCTTGAGACAATGAACAAAAATGTGCCCGATCAACGCTTTGAATGGGCAGAAATTATAAGCAGCACAATCTCTGAGTAGCTACAACAACTCAACACAACGGGGAGGTTCTATATGAACTCCTATGTGGTCTATGCTACAGCTTCAGAAAGGGACTATCCAGCTCTGATGCGGTGTGCGGGGTTTGGCCCCAAGTCAAAATCTATGAATACTATCCAGAGCTGAAGCTGGAAAATAGCATCCCCCAATTCACAAAGATCAATGATGCATTCTTCTACTTCATCATCTACCTGTTGAGGTCGAATATGACTCACGGTCGAATGACCAAGAGCATAGTAGCAGCTACTGAGAAGTGGGGGGCCCTATTCACTCAGTTCCCCACGTTTACCTATCTAAGGGCAGTTCAATTTCTTGGGGGAACCGACTAGACTGCCGAGGTATGTCGGGCCCAAGTTGATCCTATTGGAGCTGTCGAGGCAGCTTGTCACTTATCATGAAAAGTGCCTAAAGAGAAAGAAGGGTGGAACTCCTTTCCCCCTCACAGTGGGTAGATATACATGTCTCACTCACCACAAGGCAAAAGATATGTTTGCAGAACTGGAACTGCTAAATCTAAAACATGACTTCCTAGCAAGGCCCACCTTCGACCCAAGAAATTTTCTGCCTAGGGCTAAGCTCGACCCGATCCACATCCCTCAGATCGAAGATATCTACATTGACATATATCACGAGGTTGAGCTCAGGAGGAAGGATCATTCTCACTTGGCCTTAGCAGAAATCATCCAGTACGGGGTAGCCATCATCCCCAAAGGCTACCAAACTACTGAGGAGGAAGTGGATCAAGTGTATCTTGACACAGGTGGGGATGATTGGCCTTTTACGTTAATTGATAGAACCAAAGCACCTCAGACAATTGAGGAAAGGGTCAAAGAAACTCTGCGTAGAACAGAACATTGGTGCCGAATGAACGGGCTCATCTACCTCGGGGTTGATTTCACAACCTCTCCATTGGGCAATGCACCTCCTCGGGCTAAACAATAGCCAAAGGGCAAAGGAAAAGGCAAAGAGGGTGAATCCAGCTCCACCCAAGAGGAAGCTCCTGTAAGTCCTCCTTCCGCTGCACCCGAACAAGTTGTAACTCTGGCTTCCCAGAAAAAAATAAATAAAAGATGTCCCAATAGGCCCATCCACTCAGGATGTCGCCACTGCTGTAACAATTGAGGTCCCTTCTGTCCCTTCTCCTTCCCCTCCTTCCCCTCCTCAGGTGACACAGGTGACCATTCCTTTGGTCGTGTCCTCTCCCCCTTCTTCTACTGTCCCTCCTGCTTCTTCATCCATCTTCTCTTCTCTCGTGGATCTGTCCCCCTCCATTTCTTCCCTCATCTCTAAGCTCCCTTCCCTTCCTATGTCTTCCTCTCCTGCAGTATCTCTTCCTCCCGTGAGTGCTTCCTCGGCCTCCCTCTCGATGCCGCCTCCAAGTGTCTCCATGTTTTTCCCTTCTACTACTGCAGCTGCCCCCTTCTCTATTTCTGGTCCTTCTCCCATAAGTCCAACCTAGATCTCCCAGCACCTAAGTCAATAGAAAAGGAAAGTTCCCATCGCTCCAATGGACTTCTCCGTGATCCCGTCAAAAGGGGTAAAGAAGCAGAAGCCCGTCACACGCTTCTCTCAGAGTGCTTCGGGAGAGAGGGTAATGGAGATCGCGTACCCCAATCCTCTGAAGGATAAAAAGGATCTGTCTCCGATAGATTATACAGTGACTCAAGTCACAATGGGTACGTCTTCTGAAATCCTTCAGGGAGAGGCCCTATCTGCAGTTGACGCCCTCTGCAAGAAGCTTCAAGAAGAAAAAGAAGAGAAAAGGCTACTGAAAGAGCAAAATAAACATCTACTCCAAGCCTTACAGAAGATGGGTAGTGCACCTCCCACAACTGCCGCCGAGACTCCTGAGCCTCTGAGCTAGGATAAAATTAATGAATATGCAAAGATCGGCAAGCAGGGTATGGCCGTTTCCGCCTGGAGGAGCCAAATCCTCAAGGACAGTGAAAAAGTGATCGCCAAGTTCACCGATTTGTACCTAAACATCAACAAGGTGAACAAAGAACTCCAGGCATTAGCAGGACCCATATCAGAAGAGCTGGACCATGCTAGGCTGCAACGTGAGACCTTTCAAAGAATGTTCAACTATTCAGTCAAGATCTGGTCAAGTTTGACATTTTCGGTCATCCTAGGGCCCTCAATAAAATCCTTTCCACTCTAGATTATCGGATGGATCAACTGTAATTTGTCCTCAAAAAAATTGATAAGGTAAAGGAAGAAGCCCTGGACGCGATGCACCAAATGGAACAAATTGTTCTCAACATGTCCCCGTGCTTGCTTACTCCTTTCACTTTAAGAAAAGTTGATGAAACCGTCCAGATCTTCAAGGAGATCATTTCAAAAGGGTCAGGGCGAGGTCACTTTTGACGTAGAATCCATCAATAACCTGCTGGCCTATCGGGACTTCATCGGGTTCTTAATAGAAGTAGAGAATGAATATTCCAAACTCCCAGAGAAGCTCATAGACGAGCAGGAGACTTTCCAGTGATCAAGCGACACACAAGGATCCTTCCCAGATCAACTAGAGCCCATGATCAGCAAGTTCATGGAATACCATGCCCAATTTCACATCTCGTCGCCTGAGCAACAGCAGAAGCAAGATACCCCCTTTCAGCCGCAGGATGATGACGATGAATGAATTATTTCTCTTCTTCTCTCTCTCCTTCAACTTTCTTTTTGTAAAATGTCTAAAGTATGTTGACACAAATGATGACATCATCCATGTTACACCATGGGATGATGTCATCCATCAAGTTGTCAAAAGTCAACATGACTTTGAGATATTTTTGTAGATATTTTGTATATTTTATGTAAATAGGTGGTTGCTTCCTTTTTGCCTTCCTTCTCCTTCTTCTATAAATACTCAAATACTTGTTGTATTTGGGTGGTGGATATCTTTTAGATGAAAAATAGAAGTGAGAAGAAAAGACTTTGAGCTTTTTGTAACAGAAGGAAATATTAATACAATATTTAGACTTTGTCTTGAATACATGTGTTATTTGCATTAGATCTTTCTTATGTCAGATCTGTGTGTTTATTCTGTTGGATCTACTTCTGTTTTATTGTCATTTATTCATCAGTATTGCTTTGTTCGTTTATGCAAGTAGGTTTGGCTCTGTTTACTACCAATCCCAAAACATAAACCCTCTGACCTTTCTGCTTTGGAATTCATTTCTTTTCTTTCTTCGGATCTGATCTTTCTTCATCCTCTCTTCCATTCCTTTCTTTCTGCAGTCGAAACACACCCTACTGGGATGAGATCCCAAACCCCCGAAGGCAGAATATTGTGAGACTTGCACAGATTCCTGCTGGTAGAATAGCAATAAACCGGTTCCTTTCTTTGACTCAAAGAGGGCTATGCCACCGTATACACTGCTGGGTCTGCCTATCCATAAATTTTCCTATTCGACAGATTTTTGAACCAACATATTTGTAATGTGAAACCATGTGCATTGATAGAGGAAAGATTAAACTTAAATGGTGAAATGTAAAGAACTATCTTCCATTTTTGTTTTGGAAAGGAACAAGAAATAGTGTTGTATATTTTATATATTGTATTGAAATCAAATGGAAGTGATAAGTTGTAAATTTGTATTGGTATATGAATAAAGGATTGCATTAGTTTTCAAAATTGTATTGTGTATTGGAATTGATTTGCTATCAAAGAATGAGAATGTTGTTTGAAAAAAGAAGCATGCGTATGAAATAAAAGATAGTGTATTGTTCTCTTGGAATGAGTTGAATTTAGAAATAAGGCTTTGCATAATTACTATTGAATGGTTGATTGAATTCAATTAAATGTTTTTGACTAGTTTAGGAATCCATATACACATTCAAATGATAAAATTAATAGACAAACTCAAAAGGAATAGTTCACAGTCATAAACATCAATCTGGAAATTCACTTTTAAATAAAATGAATAGTTCATACTTGCACCAAGCAACAAGATATGAAATATTGAAATTCATACTTGGAAAGTCCTAAGGAACTCAAATTTATCATAACATTTAAGAAATAACTTTGAAACTTTATAAAAATCCAATTTCAAACTTGTACAGTCATTTTTTTGTCTATTATCGGAAAAATACAATCTTGATTAAATTGAACAAATCTACTTCCCTAAAACACTCTAAACCCTCTGTAGATCAATTCTCCATGTTTGTTTGACATGTTGAGTGAAGGAGGAAACCAAATTTGATCAAATTAAAAAGTTGAAAATTGCCAGTTTGTAAATTAAAATCATGTAGATCAATTTCATAAAATTGACCCTTTAAAATTCATCAAAAAATAAGTTTTATGATTTTTATACAAATGGGGCATTGAGAGCTTTCCAAAAAGTCCTTGTCTTCCCAAAACTGAGCTTTCTAGCTCAAGTTATGGCACTTTGAAATTTTTGTGCTTTGGTTGGAAATTTTGGGGAAATTTTCCCTGGTGGGCCCGCAAGCCAAACTTTTCCTGTCATTTGGCCTTAGAAATTTTATTTTTTTAATTTTTATTTGGGAAAATTTTGAATTTTCCCTCTGCTGACCCACAGCCAATCAGAGGGTGCCATGTGTCCTCTAACGGCTATGGCGGATGCGCGGTTGGTTTTTAACTCTTAACCCTTTTGAAAAATTTTGGAAAATTTTCACCTTTCCCTCCGCCGCCCACAACCAATCAGAGGGTGCCACGTGTCCTCTTGTGGCTATGGTGGAGGCATGGTTCTCTTTTAAACTTAACCCTTTTGAAAAAAAAATTGGGTAAACATTTCTGTTTTGGCCCGCGCCTCATGCTGAATGAGAGCGTGCCACATGGCACTTTGGGGTGGAGGCAGGAGGGTGGACCCTCCTTCTATTTTTGTTTGTTTGTTTTGGCTTTGGGAAAAAATTTAAAGTTCTCCCTATGTCTGTATCTGTACATTCCCCTCGGACTTTGTTCTTCCATTGGTGTGTGGACCCGTGCATCTTCTTCTTTCTTCCCGTCGGGCGCAAGGCGCTAAATTCACCCGCCGCTCCGCCCTTCCCTTCCCCTTTTTTGCTTGACACCAGGATTTGACATGTATCCACCAAGGACCTACGGGGTATGGAGTGTTTTTTTCCTTTGAGATATGTGATGGGAAAATTTTCCTATGCCACCCCGTGATCCGCTAACCCATTCTAAGCACTTTCCCCCTCCTCTTGACACGTGTCCCCTAAGGGAATATTTGACCGTAGAACTCTGCCCACTCATATCTTGAGTTATGTAAGGAGTTAGGAGGACTTATTCATATCACCGGAAAGGTGAGAAAGTTTCCTATCTGATGGAAATAATTTAGGAAAATTTTAGAGGTGTTAAGTATGATAAAATTCCAATTGAAACCCCGAGCTCATTAGAGAGTAGGCACTGGGGGTATAATACTTCTTGAACCTAACTAAAACATTTAACCTTAAAATTTAAACCTTGCGAACTTGAAATTGTTAACGAAGGGAAACATAGGTTGTAGTAGTTTGGTCTTGTTCCGGAACCTATTAGTGAAAACTGATGTCTTGCAACCTAATTGTAGACACTTCAAATGAAAAAAAAATTATCCCCTAATTTTTCTAAAAACCCTAAGTTGTTTCTTGGGTCTCAAGTCAAGTTGTTGTTTTAATGGTCACTACTATTTGGTATCGTCGAGTAGTGATTCAAAGGCTTGGACCATTGGGCACACTAGAAAACTTGAGACATGAAAACTTAAACCTAGTACACTTGTAAATCTAGAAAACAACTTAGCAAGAAATTGTATATTTTAGTAAACATGGAAGTTGTGTAAAACTTAGCAAAATGAACTAACTCTCACTTTGGTCTGTGCAGGAGGCTCAGATGGAGTAACAGGAAATTTCATAGGGACTCAAACTCACCACCACCACCACCACCACTAGATCAGGGTGTGGCAGTCATTCTACCTCAGATTCTACAGACCCTTTAGGATGGTAATGCCACTCTGTGTGGAGGCTTGGGAGGAGGACATGTAGCTAGTCATGATAGAGCTCCTTTTATCAAGGGTCAGGAATCTCCTTGACTCAGCGAGGATCGTAGAGGAGAGAAATCCCATGTGGAGTCAATTAGAGTAGAGTCACCACCTAGGAGATAGGGTGACAGAGTTCCAGAGCATAGAGAGAGGTCTCGGAGCCCTAGGCTTAGGGATGAGTGTGTTGAGAGACCTAGAGGCCAACAGACCACAGTAGTGGATCACATCAAGGAGATCTTGAAGCTTCAGCCCTCACATTACTCAGGTGATACAAGTGGATTTCAGGTAGAGGCCTGGTTAGTGAGCTTGAGCGGTTACTTCAAGCTTTGTCCTTGTTCTAGTAACACGAAAGCTCGTGTTGCAATCCATCTACTGAGGGATGGAGCATGATTATGGTGGGGAAAGACGAGTAAAAGTTCCATGTAGATTTAGAGACAGTGACATGGGAGCTATTTGAGGAGAGATTTAGGAGCATATATCTATCACGGAGGTTCATACAACAAAGGATTGATGAGTTCCATGACCTCCGACAGGCTTCTCTATCAGTGGCAGAGTATGAGAGTAGATTTCTAGATCTACTTCAATATGTAGAGTATATGCAGGATGAGTAGGTGTAGATTCACAGGTTCATCTCGGGGCTTGAATTTGGATATTGGAGGTGTAGTGCAGATTCACTATCCATAGACATTAGCAGAGGCCATCAAGAAGGCCTATATTGCAGAGGAGACTCGGGGTAAAACCCAATAGGCTAGAGACCGAGTCAGGAGCTTCATTCAGTAGATGTAGGACAGTAGATCAAGAGGTTCAGTACCTCTTCCTTGTGGTGGTAAACATTCCTTATAGTCATCCTTTAGACCCCAATAGCAATAATGTAGTAGTCTCGCCCACCTTATAGACCTCCACAAAGACCTGATGCACACAGAGGTCAAAGTATGGGGCCTCCTCCTAGGGGTCCCATCAGGACACATGGTGGACCTAGAGCTTAGTCAACGAGAGCTCGCCAACAGATACCTCAGCAGGACACGCTTGGATAATCATGATCCACACCACAGCTTCTAAATAACTCCGCTGGAGGTGTTACTCCTTAGAGAGGATCAGGTGGTTGCTTTAGATGTGGAGTTGCTGGACATTTTGGAGAGATTGTCCTCAAAACCCTAACAAGGGTAAGGCACCAATTTTTGAGCCAACGGTTGGTGACATGGGACGCATCCACAATATTTATGTAGTGGTTGAGAAATGCTAGGCAGAGCACCAGACCACAGTCATTGAGACCATAGGTAGCATTGGTGATATTCCTACCTCAGTATTGTTTGATTTTGGTTCTTCTGATTCTTTCATTACACCATATTTAGTAGAGCGATGCAGGCTAGTGACAGTTAGGCAGGGTCTTAGTTGGGATGTCAAGATGGCTTCTGGAGCCAAGATCTTTGTGGACTCCTTAGTTAAGGAGTGTGTTGTGGATTTGGGACCTTTCACCACCACCTCAGATCTTCATATCCTTCCTTTGTGCTCATATGGAGTCATCGTAGCTATGGATTGGTTATCTACACATAGGGCCAGGATGGATTGTTACCATAAGACTATAGCTTGTGCAGATGATCTAGGAGTTGATTCGGTGATCTCGGGGTCAGGAGACCTATTTCTATTCACACCATCTCCACTATGCAACTTAAGCAGTGTGTGCGATGGGGTTGTCAGATGTATGTTGTTATAATCAGTGATAGATTAGAGGATGGGTCTAGTGGACCATCGTTAGATGATCATCCCATTTTGAGAGATTTTTCTGATGTATTTCTAGGGGAGCTACCAAGGTTACCACCCCCACGTGAGATTGATTTTCATATAGATCTGGTTCCAGGAGCAGAGCCTATCTCATGAGCACCTTATCGAATGACCACCCCAAAGCTCTGTGAGCTCAAGTTGTAGCTTGAGGGCCTTTTGGAGAAGGGCCTTATCCATCCTAGTGTATCCCCTTGGGGTGCACTAGTGATCTTTGTGAAGAAGAAGGATGGATCCTTGCAGTTGTGTATTGATTACTACCAGTTGAACAAGGTAACGATCAAGAATCGTTATCCTCTTCCTCGTATTGATGACTTGTTTGATCAGATGAAGGGAGCCACGATGTTCTCTAAGATTGATCTCAAGTTAGGCTACCATTAGTTGAGGATTTTGGAGGTGGATATTCATAAGACCACCTTCCACACGAGATATGGGCACTATGAGTTCATAGTGGTGCCTTTTGGTTTGACGAATGCCCCTGCAATGTTTATGAGTTTGATGAATGGGGTATTTAGGACCTTTTAGATCACTTCATGCTCATCTTCCTAGATGAAATTTTGATATAATCACATACACGTGAGGAGCACAAGAGGCACCTTTGTTAAGTTCTTCAGTGTCTTCATGAGCAGCAACTTTATGGGAACTTGAGAAGTGTGCTTTATTTTAGATAGAGGTGAAGTATTTGGGTCATGTTATTTCTAGGGAAGGTATCACAGTTGATCCATCCAAGGTTAGAGCCATTATGGATTGACCAGCACCCACTACAGTGACCAAGGTGCACAACTTCATGGGATTAGTAGGATACTACAAGAGATTTTTTCAGGACTTCTCGCGGATTGCTCACCCCATCACTTACCTTCAGAGAAAAGGGAAGAAGTTTGTTTGGTCGATAGACGTGAGTAGGACTTTAGGACACCGAAGGACTTCCTCAAGATAGAACCCATTCTTGCAAAGTGCCGGATCCACAAGGTGAGTTATTTGTTTGCATAGATTCATCTTTAGTAGGGCTTGTAGGTGTGTTGATGCAGGATGGCAGGGTCAGAGCTTTTGAGTCTTGCAAACTCAAGGATCACGAGCTTAATTATACTACCCATGATCTTGAGCTTACAGAATTTGTGCATTCCTTGGTTAGATGGAGACATTTCCTTCTTTGATGGAGATTCACACTCGTGATAGATCATTTGATTCTTCGCCACTTCTTCATGCACCCAATCTAAATTCTCGCGGTGGTGTTAGATGGAGTTGCTTTGTGAGTATGACATGGAGATAGAGCATGTGAAGGGGAATGAGAATTTGGTAGCAGATGCTCTCAGTAGATGAAGACATGTGGCTATGGCCACTATAGTGAGCATAGATTTATGGAGAAGGATTCTTCAGCAACTTCCTCTTGAAAGCTTCTACATTGTGGTACGAGTAGAGGTAGAGTCACAGAGACCCCTTGAGGGGAAGTTTCATGGTTTTTCCCTAGAGGTAGATGGCCTTCTCAGGCACGAGGGAGAATATATGTTCCCATAGATAGAGGCTTGAGGCAAGACATTTTGGTAGAGGATCATCGTGCACCCTATTCAGCCCATCTCGAGGTGAAGAAGATGCACGCTACCTTGAGACAGTTATACCACAAGAGAGGACTTCCTCGAGATGTGGTTCAGTTTGTGTCATGGTGTTTAGAGTGCCGAGAGGGTTAGGGCTAAGCATCAAAGATCCAACAGGTCTTCTTTATCCTCATGCCATACCAGAATGGAAGTGGGACACCATTTACATAGATTTCATTATTGGGCTACCTATGTCGAGATATCACCATGACACCATTATGGTCATGATTGATAAATTGACAAAAGTGGCTCCTTTTTCTCTAGTAAAAACCACTTATACAACTAGAGCAGTGGCATGAGTATATTTAGATGAGATTTTCAAGTTACACAAGATTCTACAAAAGATAATTTGTGACCATGATCCCGTGTACACTTCACACTTTTGGACTACCATGCGGTATGTCCCTGGGACGAGGATTAACTTCAGTATAGCATATCACCCTGAGATAGATGGGCAGACCGAGTGAGTGAATCATATTTTGGAGGATATGCTCAGGATGTATGTGATGGATTAGTAGTCTAAGTGGGAGGAGTACCTGTACTTAATGGAGTTTGCCTACAATAATAGTTTTTAGAGTTCTATAGGCATGGCTCCTTTTCAGGCATTATATGGTAGAGAGTATAGGACACCCCTTAGCTGGGATGGGTTAGAGGATAGAGTATCTCTTGTACCATCTCTTTTGCAGGACATAGAGCAGCAGGTAGTGTTGATCAGGTAGAGATTGTAGGAGCCATAGGACAGGCAGAAGAATTATGCGGATTAGCATAGGATTGACCATAGCTTTGATGTGGGCATGAAGGTGTTCCTTCATGTTAGACCACATAAGATCCCTATCTGTTATGGAAAAGGTTCTAAGTTATCCCCTAGACTCATTGGTTCTTTTGATATCTTGGAGCGTATCAACCCTTTAGCCTACCATCTAGCATTACCACCCATCTTGTCTCACATACATGATGTGTTTCATGTTTTTGTCCTTAGGAGGTACATTACAAATCCTTCTCATGTATTAGACTGGACATCATTGCAGGTGTAGGATCAGGGGTAGGTGATGGTGGAGCCCGTCTATATCATAGATTGTAGGACCCTAGGCCTTTGAGGAAGAGAGATTGATCAGGTTCAAGTGTAGTGGGATAGATATGATGAGAATGCAACTATTTGGGAGGATGCCACAAGTATTAGTGTAGTTTCCATATTTTTCTAGTGAAGTTTCCACATTTTTTCTAGTGACTTCTAGGAGGAAGTTGAGTCTAAGGGGAGGGGGATGTAGTGCCCACTTCCCTTTGACACTTTTAGATACTGATTTTGATACTATTGATCATATTATGGACACTATTATGTTTTGTTTTAGTATGATGGTTAGATGTTAGATCATGGATTATTATTGATCTGGATTCAGTTAGTATGCATGATGGTTACTAGAGACATTTTGATATGTGGATGATGATAGATCATTGATATGGACATACTATAGATGTTGATTTGTACTTGTGAAATTTGATATTTTGAGTAGACCTAGTATGGAATAGTATAGATGATGATATAGTTTATTTATGAATTAAAAATGATAATGTTTAATTCTTGATATTTTTGTGATTCATGTGTTTAGATGATAATGTTGTTTATATCATTTTGGATGTTCTAATATGGCCACGAGGCTAAAGGAGGTATTTGAATTTTTGTAGGTTAAAAATCACAACAATGTTGGGGGACTAGAGACTAATCATATTAGAATTCTAGGTGAAATCAACAAGGTCACCATGGAAACTATTTTGTGTGTGTGTGTGTTTGTTAGGGATTCCCATGGGGGGATTTCCATTATATGTGACCATGGGATATGTATTTTATTATGTGTTCCTTTTTGTTAATTATTGTTGTATGTATTTTATTAGTAATGTGTTCCTTCTTATAATTAATTTAAATGTGGTAGATTAATGTGAGAGATCATATAGTTAAACTTTAATTAAATTAAATTGGGATATGGAATGTAATTAATGAATTTGTTGATTTTAAATGTTAATGTTGGAAGAGTGTGTAAGAAATGTGTAAGAAGGTGTAAGGGATATGTAAGAGAATGTAAGATAGATTTTGGAGTGTTAAACACTTCATCCTCTTATGAATTCGAATTTGTCCTTGGAGGCTATATTTGGAGGCTTGTGGGAGAAGTTAAGCTTATCCCACACCTCTTAAAATTATTCACCAACCATACCTATGGTTTGGAGGTTAAATTTAGGCCCTTTTAATGCATTTTGAAATGACTAAATGTAAGTTTTAATTGCACTTCTCTTACATGTTTTAAATTCAGTCCTTTTGGAGTATGGGTTGTTTTGGAGTGTGTAAGTTAAATTGTCATTTTTATTTATTGTGTTTAGGTGCATGATGTTGACTTACTCTTAGGGTTGAGGAAGAATGATGTGGCATCCCACATGGATCCACATCATCCTCTTCTCTTCCCTCTCCTTTAAAAGTGCAACTCCTTTCTTATTTGTGGTTGTTGAAACTTTGTTCATTCGCTTTGCATGAGTGCATTTTTGCTTGCTATTTTGGGAGCTTGTGGTGGAAGAAGTTGGAGTCATTTACATGCTTGAGCATTTCTGGTTTTGAACTATTTTTGGGCATTTGGAAAGCTTTTGGATCTTGGAACAAACTCCATTATGGAGAGGTAGGATCTTGAGCTTGTTTTTAAATGTTTTCTTTCTCTTATAGGCATGTTTAAATGGTGAATGTGTTTTGTGTTCTTGGCTGGTTGGGTAGACTTCTTAGGACATGGTGTAGGAGAAGGCTATGGAGATTTCCAATGGGGGGCATAAGGGATTTTCAATGGCACCACTTTTATTATGGAGGGAGTTTTGGATTGGGATCCACCTTGGAAAAGAAACTGCTTGCATTTCTTACTCTTGGGGGCATAAGGGAGAAACTTTGGGGGGCATAAGGAGGGGTTGGGAGGCATAAGGTTTATGGGATTTGATATGTTTATTGGCGGTATGATTTAGTTGGATGCCCAATTTCAAATAGGGAGGCACAAGTGGTTCCCCATAGTTCCTTGCTCTTGTTGGTTTGTTTGATAAAACCTATGTTTTATGTGAATGGTTTCCAATCACAGTTGTGAACTATTGTCTTTGCTTGGACTGTGTATCTTGTTGATTTTTACATGTGAAAGAATGTTGATTGCTTGTCGTGGAAGCCATTGTTTGCATGAGTTGATTCTCATTCTCTATTTTGATATGGTTGGGGCTTGGGGGCCAATGAGGAAGTATGAATTTACCCTTCTCATTGCATGTCTTGGTTGGGTGGAGAGCGTTGCCTTTCCCCTTCCTTGTTGTGATCAAAGATGAAAAGATGGAGAAACTAATAGGATGTTGTTTTGGAGCAAGAAGAGTACACAATTTGGCAGTCCCATTCTTTTGAGAAAGTTCATTATAACCCTTCCCACATTGAGTGGATGAGTTGTATAATATTTGTAATGTGAAACCATGTGCATTGATAGAGGAAAGATTGAACTTAAATCGTGAAATGTAAAGAACTATCTTCCATTTTTGTTTTGGAAAGGAACAAGAAATAATGTTGTATATTTTATATACTGAAAGTGATAAGTTGTAATGTTTTATTGGAATATGAATAAAGGATTTCATTAGTTTTCAAATTTGTATTTTGTTTTGGAATTGATTTCTTTGTCAAAGAATGAGATTGTTGTTTGAAAAAGAAGCATGCATATGAAATAAAAGATAGTGTATTGTTCTCTTGGAGTGAGTTGAATTTAGAAATAAGGCATTGCATAATTACTATTGAATGGTTGATTGAATTCAATTAAATTTTTATACTAGTTTAGGAATCCATATACACATTCAAATGATAAAATGAATAGACAAATTCAAAAGGAATAGTTCACAATCATAAACATCAATCTGCAATTCACTTTTAAATAAAATGAAAATTTCAAACTTGCACCAAGAAAAAATATATGAAATATTGAAATTCAGACTTGGTAATTCCTAAGGAACTCAAATTTATCATAAAATTTATGAAAGAACTTTCAAACTTTATAAAAATCCAATTTGGAGCTTGCCGACAGTCGCTTTTACGTCTATTGTCAGAAAAATACAATCTAGATTAAATTGAACAAATCTACTTACCTAAAACACTCTAAAACCTCCATATATCAGTTCTACATGTTTTTTTTGACATGTTGAGTGAAGGAGGAAACCAAATTTTATCAAATTGAAAAGTTGAAAATTGCCAGTTTGCAAATTAAAATCTTGTAGATCTATTTCATAAAATTTACCCTTTAAAATTCATCAAAAAATAAATTTTATTCTTCTTGTGCAAAGAGGGCATCGAGATCTTTCCAAAAGGTCCTTGTTTGTCCAAAAAAGAGATTTCTAGCTCAAGTTATGACACTTAGAAATTTTTATGCTTTGGCGGGAAAATTTGGGGAAATTTTCCCTAACGAGCCTGCAAGCCAAATATTTCCCGTTGTTTGGCCTTAGAAAACTTTTTTTAAAAAATTGGCTTGGTGAAATTTTTAATTTTCCCTCCGCTGACCCATACATCAATCATAGGGCACCACATGTCCTCTAACGGCTATGACAGATGCGTGGTTGGCTTTTAACTCTTAACCTTTTTGAAATTTTTGGAAAATTTTCACCTTTCCCTCCGTTGGCTACTGCAACTAATCGAGAGGGCACCACATGTCATATTGTGGCTATGGTGGAGGCATGGTTCTCTTTTAAGCTTAACCCTTTTGAAAAAAAAATAATTAGGGAAACATTTCTGTTTTGGCTGCCGCCCATGACCAATAAGAGTGTACCACGTGGCACTTTGCGATGGAAGCGGGAGGCGAACCCTCCTTCTATTTTTTGTTTGTTTTTTTGGCTTTGGGAAAAATTTTAAATTTTTCCCCATGGCCCACATCTCCGCCTTCCCCTTGGAATTTTTTCTTCCGTGGGTGTGCGAATCCACGCATCTTGTTCTTTTTTTTTCCCGTTGGGCGCAAGGCACTAAATTCACTGTAAGCGCTTCGCCCTTCCCTTCCACTTTTTCGCTGACGCCAAGACTTAACATGTGTCCACCAAGAACCCACCAAGGCATGGAGTGTTTTGTGCCTTTGAGCTATGTAATGGGAAAATTTCCCTATGCCGCCCCGAGACCCACCAATCCATTCTAAGCGCTTTCCCCCTCCTCTTGACATGTGTCCCCTAAGGGAATATTTGACCTTAGAACTCCGCCCACTCATATCTTGAGTTCTGTAAGGAGTTAGGAGGACTTCTTTATATCACCGGAAAGGTGAGAAAATTTCCTATCCAATGGGAATGATTTAGGAAAATTTTGGAAGTGTTAAGTATGAGAAAAATCTAGTTGAAACCTTGAGCCTGTTAGAGAGTAGGCTTGGGGTTTAATACTTCCTAAACCTAACTAAAACATTTAACCTTAAAATTTGAACCTTGTGAACTTGAAATTGTTAACAAAGGGAAACGTAGGTTGTAGTAGTTTGGTATTGTTCCAGAACCTGTTAGTGAAAAAACTGATGTCTTGCAACTTGATTGTAGACACTCCAAATCAAAAAAAATTATCCCCTAATTTTTCTTGCTAACCCTAGGTTGTTTCTTGGGTGTCAAGTGGTTGTTTAAATGGGCACTACACTTCCAACCCCCAACATGACACTAACATTCCTTCTTAATTTCCCAATCTCTCTTTCGATGGCATGCCCAATACAATGGGAAAATCAATTTTAAATAAAATTAATTTAGATGAATATTATTTGGGCATTGATAGAAATGACCAAAAAAATTTATGATACACATGTTATGATTCAAGTTCCACAAGTATGTTTCTATTTTGATGTATTTATTTTAACATTGATACATATCAATTTCTTGTCAATTTTTAATTTTTAAATCGCTTCCAATTTTAATATTTAAATTTATTTTAACACATAAATAGGGTCAGGGTATACGATGGAAAAAGATGTAGGAAAATACCTCAAGCCTCAAGCCCCTATCCTCTCCATCATCCTCTTTAGATAGTGACCATTTTACTAGTTTTTCTTTTGATAGCTTGATTTCTAATGACTTTGAAGCCCATGTCCAAGAAATTGTTATGCCTAGATTAAGTCAGCTCAAATAGTGGGAGCTAAAGTCTAAAATTTTAATTAAAGAGATAAATAATCATTTTGATAATCATAGCTAGAGAGATAGTTAATATGTTATAATTCAAAATCATCCAACTAAGATAGATGTTTTACTCAACCAAGCACAAGACGAGACTATAACATATACTAATAATTATAAAGAAAATGTTTTAGATAAAATTTTGAATCAATTAGAGAATATTAATGCTAAAGCCTAAGCATATTACAACAAATTGTCGAAGGACAAAGATCTAGTGGAAATTTCCAATGTTGAAAGAGATAAATATGTTGTAAGTATTATGAATTACAAGTTACAAAATTCAAAATATGAAAATTTTAAAATTCAAGAAAAGGTGCTTCAAGTTCACTTGGAAATAGCTAAGAAAAGTTTATGTGGAGAAATTCAGCTTGATAGACTATTTCTTTGGTTAGCAAGCAAAACAATACTCTAAAGAAAATTATCAAAGAGAATGACATGGATGCAGATATTTTGTTCAAGACAAAGTCAACTACATATCCTTCTCTTTTTCCCCCTAGAAATTCTTCAAAGGAAGATGAATCAATTGTTAAGAACATAAATATTACTGCAGAGGATCTTGTAAATTCTAGAATTCTTGAAGTAGGGAATAAAGTAGCAATTAGGAAAAGCAACACAAAAGTTGCAAAATAATCTGAAAAGGAAAGTGGATGTGAGGAACCTATTTGAGCATATATTGTCACATTCCTCAATTTATGTTTGTTTCTTATAAAGGAATGTTTCGTAAGTAAAGAGTGGGTTACAGAGTCATACAATAAGCTCTGTTGCCTAGTTGCATATGCAGCCACCCAAGTGTATGCTTATCCTGAAAAGGATGTGCATACTAAAACATGGTCTCATGTACAACCATGCAACAACACTTATCATTTCATGTTCATAATATACTTAGCTTTCATGACATATTCTTTTTTACCTTGATGATGTGTGCGACGATTTCAATACATGATGTACTATGTGATTTATGTACCTATAATAAATAAGGTAGCACACCATATTATGCAACAAGTTATGAGCTATTCACTTTGCTGATAAGAATGATTTGATGTATATGTATACCGCTAAGTTACCAAATTTGATATTGATATTAAAGTTTATTTAGACAAAAATAAGTTGGATTATATGGAAGTCTCGTATGATAAATATTGGTCTTAGACTATCATACGAAGAATATGACACTTCTAACTCATTTTGTTTTCATACTTGCAAACCAGTTCCAAGGAAATGACAACAATAATGTTTTAAATGTCCTAATCCTCCCACCTTTGCATTAAAAGTTAGTGAAGGACCGTGAGGCTATAATTAAGTCTTTCTCCAAGGAAAGTTAAAGGTTGTTTAATTATTTTCTTACTTTGTAATTGTTAATAACAAAAAGGTTAATATAAATGGTCTTTTACCATTATCTCGAATAAAAATATCTCCCGATTGATGTCTTGTGTTTACCAGTTGGTGTATAACATTGGTCGAGAATCAAAATTTTTGGCATATGTATCATTTGGAGCTGCTTCATATCAAAATAGTCTTAAGCCTTAGATAAAGGCATGCAAGGATCAATATTTTAGAGTTTGATAAATATTATAGTCTTACACCATGAAGTTCGGTATTAGTTGATAGGTATTAATTAGATATTTTGGCACACTATTAAATGGATATGTTGTGTTGTCTCAACAAAGGACCTCGTCATGTCAAAGTTTCATGTATATGGTCTTTGGCCATAATTTACTATGAAGGGTTATAAGATCATTATGAGTCTATTCTTGGTCAACAACCATCCATAGTAAAATGATTTTCTTCTAATTAAGAAATAATTTCTTAGTGGTCGAATTGACCCTACTTGAGTGCATGGAGTTTTAAAAAATTAGCTATTTGATATTTCTCATCATGCAAAAATTGGTAATGGTATGTTTCATTTTTATGCAAAATGCAATAACCAAAGGTATAATTGGTTGTTTAAAAAAAAGGGACCACCCGAATAATTCTTCACCACCAAAAATGGAGGAAAAAATAGTGCAAACTTTGAAGAGGGCCACAATGTGACATAGAGAAATTTAATAGTATTAAATGTTGAGTACGAGTCTTGGGAAGGTCAAATCTTCTCGAAGAATCTATTGAGATAACATGTTTGCATTCCATTTTTTTACTTCTATGGTGTTTAACTCTAGCCTTTCCACCATGCCTGTAAATCTAGGCATGCAAAATGTTAAGCTATTTTTAGAAAACTACCTTATATATTTAACTATGGGAAAACTTTAAAAGGAAGTTGAAGGGTATATTATTGGGTTCGAATCGGAGATTTTTTCTTGGATGAATATGAGGATATTTTATTAATATGTGAGTTTTTTTGAGGGGAAACGAGTTCTAATTAGTAGTGGGAACAAAGTTGGAACAACTTTGTGATTTACATCGATACGATATCTAAGGGAACTAGTAAGAAGATTGCAAAGGCTTGCTCAAATTATAAGGCATGGATATTCTTCTCATATCTTGTTATTTTGTTATGAAATGATGAGTGATTTAAGTGTAAGAATTTTTTTATATGACCAATGGTTGCAAAAATAAAAAAGAAAAAATTGTAGGGTTATAGATGAGTTATCCTTCTTTTTGGGTGTCTTGATTAAGTCGATTTCCTTATTGTAATCTTCTTTTATCACTTTATTCATGAACGTTTGAAGTGGGTATGATTCATCTCCTTTGTATAGGAAATTCATTTCAATTTGTCGCTCCATTATAACTGAAAATATGTTTTTTTTCCTGATTAACCAGTTTATTTGTGGGTATGAACTTATCCCACTGACTGGGTCCAGATTTAATTATTAGAACTAAAAGGTTGTGAAAATAGGCATACCTATTCTTGTTGAGCTTTCACAATGGAAATGTTTTCAAGAAACATAGGGGTTCTTGTCTACTTGTAAAATAAAATTTAATTCCAATGGTGTTTTATACGATATGAAAATGATAAGGGTAAATAAACAAAATGTGAATCATTTGTGTATCAATTGAAAGTTTAGAAATGTGTAGTCCTTATCGAATTATTCCACTACCTTTTCATTATACCCGAACCCTATCTGGTTATCCATTCATTATGATAGTGTAAATAGGGTCTTGAAGTCCAAATTTGTGGCGTTTAAAAGACCTTAGGAACATTCCTGTCTGGAGTAAAATATCTTCTAATTTCTTAATTAAATTTTTATAATGCACCAGATTTAGTATCTCACCACTAAAATTTTGTGCAAATTTATAATCGTGGTTTGCTTGTTGGATGATCATTCTCGAATTTCGGATTACTTTTATGTTGTTGATCAATTCGATTCAAGGAAGAATAGAGTACAAATCATACCAGTGGATATAGTAAAGACTGGTATCAAATGATAAACGTTTATAGATAATCTGCTTATGTGATTCCTTAAAATTATATTAGTTGACCAATATATTGGAAGTATGTTATATTTTTTTAACTCGATGCTTATGTGATTTCTTGAAATTATATTAGTTGACCAATAAATTGGAAATTAGTTACAAATATTGCTTAATTATTTCTTTAAGTCATAACTTAAAATGATAATAGTTGTTCAATATAAGGGAAATTTGTTCAAGATCAATGAAGGGTGTCATTATAAGAAGGAGCAATTGATTATTAATCTTTAAGAATTTGACATGTAACTCGGGAATAATACATGGTTATTTTTAAAGGGAATACAAAATCTATAGAAAGCTAATTTTGGCATTGAATTTTTTTAATTAAATTAGAGAGGTATATGTAGACTATTTATCATCACATCATGTGTCTTGTTTGACAAAAAAATCATGTTATTTTTAAGGGAAAAGATGATTTTTTTGAATTGAGGTTTACATATGTTCATTAAAATTGGTTGATGAATTTGATGTTAGTAAAAAGAGTTCTAGCTTTTACTAGGATCATTACATTCTTGGAGGAGTTAGTTCAATCGGATATTATGTAAATGAGTTGGCTTATAATTTTTTTGATACCTTAAATCTTTAGCTATTTATCTATGAAATAACTCGATAGGTGAGGAGTAGTCCATGCCAGTTCGGTTGGAAGTATTCATGTATAATGTTGAATTTGTACCATGAGGTTGTTAGCAAAACCAATTGATAAGAAGGAAGTTGTGAATTTTTTTATTTTTCACTCCTATGTCTTATGAAGTAATCAAGGAAGCTATACTTGTTCTGAAATAATGAAAATACTTGTATTTTTGTAAGGCAAGGTGCCTGAAATAAATTATGATTATCTCGATAATCATTTGTGATCATGTAATATTTAATTTATTGTTGATATGTAAATAAAGAACTTATTCGGATCAAATATGAATATGAATATAAGGAGTTTATTATGAACAATATATGGCACCTTGAGACAGTCTTAATTGTTGTATCGAAAAAATATTTAATGAGAATTTATAATGTGATGACATTGCTATCATAAGTTGTTAAAATATAATAAATGAATAAGCAAAAGCAAAGAGATAAGAAATAAATTTAACAAGTCTATCTAATGGTCCTATGCATAACTATTGTTAAATAAGATGTTTGAATTCTGTTAAATGATGTAAAACATACAAATCAAGCTATTGTATTTTCACAAAGTAGCAACATAAAATTTAATAATAATGCATCATCATTGTATTACGAATGAAGTACTAAGGTATCTTGTGGCCATGTGAAATGAGCATAGATGTATATACATCTACCCTAAGAAAACTTATGGGCATTAATGCAATTTCCAATTGATTAAATAAAAATATTTTTAAGATACATTCACAAATTAATCAATCTGATAGTACATTCAATTAAGCATTAAAATACATTTCATAAGTGAACATTGATTAATCGGATGTTAATGATTAATCATATTAACAGTATAAACAACTTAATGTTGAGATAACATGAGAGTTATAATCATAACTAATGATATCTTGTTGGTGTACTTTGATCATTAGCAAATGGCGCGTAATAATTAAGTTTACCTTCCTTATCATGTAACTATGTATTAGTTATGGAACAAATGATGTGTTGTAAAAGCAACGTGTCAAGATCCCCACCAAGCCAAAATGGAATGAATACGGGAAGGGTGACGGTATGCAATGAAACAAGTCATCACGCATTCACCATCTTTCCCATAGGTATTCCAAGATGGTTCAATCAATGTAATGTCGTAAGGTTTGCAGGTCAAGGTGCCTGTAAACTATTAAAATGGTAAGTTAATTATTCTTAATATAAGCAAAACTTATGAAAGTGTAGTTAAGGGTACAAATGTACTTATCTATCTTAGTAAACTAAGTCAACCTAGTAACTAAAGATGGACATTAATGAATGCTTAAGTTGTTAAACAGTGAACTTAATAACTTAAGAATGGAAAGATTTTGAATACTATGATTGAGATGATTGTGCGGTGAATGGAGGGACAGGTTTCATGTGGCTTATGTCCAGTCACAAAACCAAGATAGCTAGCGTGATTCCCTAAACTATGGCCATAGTATTGAAAATGACTAATTGCATTGTATAATCACCACTTCTTTTAAAAAATTTGTATGTGGGAGGTTGACACCAAGAAGATACACATAGTTCTTTGTACCTTTAAAAGGTTTAACCAAATGATATACTGGGTATATCAGCTCGGGAGGAGAATTGAAGGGGATCGAGTAGGATATGAACCCTTACAGTTGCACATGGTTATCATAGCTTGTTTGGTTGGATTCTAAACATTAATTAATGTTGGATTAATTTTTTGTAAGTTGTTAATCATTGAAGGCATCAAGATAATTAATAATGTTGGAATAATTCAGCATTACCATGAATGATGTTATTCATTTCCACGAAAGGTTAATTAAGGGATTTACAACTCTTGTATGTTAAAATTTAATTGTTGAATATTAAATTCATTGAAGGAATAAAATATAATTAACAAGTTGAAAAAATCCCTCATTTTAATGAAGTAAAAAGAGGTGCTACATTTTGGTATCAGAGTTGAAGGTTAGAGATCTTGGACTAACAACAGGTCCTTACACTAACCGAATATCTTAAATTGTTAACTAAAAATAATGGATATGTGAAGGATGAACCATGGAGAAGTAACTATGCGTTATTATGCATCAGGTTTGACAAGAAGGAAGTTAGAAAATAAAGACTCTAACATTCCTTCATGACACATGAAATTGAAAAAGTTGCTTGGAGTAGTCATGAGTGTGAAAGTGATCAACCAAGGTAAATAACTTTAACTGATTAATAACAATCAACAAGGGAGTTTTTCGATTGCTGAACTATCTCAAAGTGGTATATTTGGAACTTAAATCCAATATTAAATTAAATCCAAATGGGTAGATGAAGTAGAAAACGTGGATTATCTACTGTGGAAGCAAGTGTTTGAATAATCCAAAAGGCTACAATAGATGTGGTCAAATTCCAACTCGTAATACGAGAATATAACAATATAATTAGCTCTTCTTCACCTACAACTTTAGGAAAAAGTGGTGGAAATGTCATGGTAGAAAATGTAGATTGTTAGGTTGACTATAACAATAATAAATTTCTGCAATATCTAGCAATAAGCAAAAAAATGATGTGGTGGTTGATAAGCTAAGATTAAGGAATAAGTTATTCTAACATGATATCAAGTAAGTTAAGTAGAACTTCCTGTTGCTGTTACAATTTGGTACTAGTACAACTAAGTTCCTTGTATCTAGTGATTAGCTAAAAGTTGAAGTAGAAATTTGACTTTTCTTTAACATATTAAAAGAAATTGGTTTAAAACTTTAGACCTATGTCTGTTAATACAACAAGGACATTGTTTAAACTTCAACATGGAAATTGGAGTTAAAGGTGAGTTCCTTAAAATACTTATGACATAATCAATAGTATAGATTATTTTGAAGTAAATTAATGGGATATTTTTTCGGGAACCAATTAAATGCCTTGGAGGTATGCAGAAAACAACAAGCATACATGACATAGAAAGGAAATTTCTATTAGAAATGTAAGACTAATTTTGCCAATGATTTTAAAATTTTGAAATGAGCTATTATCACAAGTTATAATTAACTCTTTATGGATCAAACTACTGACTATGTAATAAGTAGTTATCATGGGATAACTAACCAAAACATATGTTATCTGATTTGAATAGGTTGGTTGAAATATAACTATGGTTGCCTTATCAGGTTTGCAAATAAGTATATGAACTGGGAATTTATTTCATCTTTAGAAACTTGTATATTCACCTTTGATTGATAGGCTAGAAACCCATTAAGGGCACAATATAAATCTATTGTTTGAATGTATTTGGGTCTGCATGATACTTTTCTCTAAGCAAAAGAATATCCTTATGTATATAATAGTTTCACATGTATCCATGCTTATTGTTCCTAATTCGGATTGAGTTCCAAATTTTTCTAACTGAGTCAAATAGATACATGTGTATTTATTTTAGGACTGTTAATGCTTAATCAATAGGGTGATTATCTAGGACCAAATATACATGTATACCTTCCCTTGTTTATTGGTTAAAAACCCATTATGGGTAAAGTTTTAGAACTCGGTGTAAATATTTCTAGGTATCTAATAGGTGCTTCACCACCTAGTAAAATAAGGTATGAGGATATTAATAATATACTGCCTAGTATGCGTGAAGATTATGGTTGATAATATTTTCCGGGTAAATGAGACCGTGTATGTATATATTTATGCTTATTGGGAATTTCAAATTGGGATGGAATTTTTTTCTCGTGATCTATTGTTTGAGAGCCCTATGCGACACACATTTTATTAATATGATCGAGGATTAACCCTATGTCTATATGAACTAAGTTTGTTGATAAAAAGAGTGATTTTGTGAGCAAATAGTAAATCACTATGTAGGAAAATAAGTTTAGTGGTATGAAAATTTTCTTTTTCGTATGTTAAGGAATAGTATAGTATGGGTTGTAAAGATTAAGGTATTTCATATAATTAAAGTTTCTGATATGTACCTTAATTTAGCCAAGTTGCTATTATTCTACCTTTTTCCAAAGGGTGACTTTCATCTATATTAGTAATATGATCATCAATATAAGCCAATAATATATTAATTTTTGTTTAAAATAATCAAGGGAATCCTTATTACAAGGTATGGCTTGTATACTCTTTTTCTAAACTAGCAATAGTAGATATTATTGTTGATGATCATTTTTGTGGAATTATTATCAAGTTACAGAAGTGTAACATTAGCATTATTATCGCATAATATTATTAGAGGATTGATAAGTAAAGTGGTAATGTTTATGATTATAAATAAATGTATGGTTCTTGTTTTCAGTTAAATAAATTATCCTTGACCTAATGAAATAAGTTATTGTAGTTTTTAAAATATGAAAAAATAAGGCCTTGTTTCAGTAGCTAATTAAGTATATTAATTACATAGCTGATACATGTAGAATATGTGTTGGAAGGTAATTAGGATCACCTAATAGGAGGAAGGTGACTTAATGAATATAAAATCCTTTTAGGATTTGAACACTTTTATCAAGTAATGTTTGGCTTGGGTAATAAATTGTTATTGAAGATGTTTGTATGAGATCATTGTTATTTGGAAAAGTGATTTCAGAACTATATGGAGTTCAACATAGTAAGGATGTGTGATCCTTCTAAATTTAATGAGAAATGATTTTATTTTTGTATGAATTAAATGTAGCCTTCACAGGATGTTACTAATTAAGGCTTACTTAGTTGTAATAGGATGAATGACTATAATTGTTTGGAGGTAAGGATCACCTCATGATATTTATGATCATTGATTTAAAATTGAATAAAAGATCGACCGGTTGAAGTAGGTATGGATAAAATACTTATAAGAGGTTGAAAGAATCAAGTATACTTGTTCAAGGATACACTGTTTTTAAAAAAAGTGGTATGGAAAGTGGTTATGAAATTGGAAAGTTAGAAATTTCATTTCTTATGTTGTTAATAGAATAACATAAACACTTGTACTCAAGGTTCCGTATCCCAATAGGAACTTTGCCAGGTAATGGAAAACCTTAGGCAAGGGGTTGGGTGGAAGACTTCTGTAAAATAATGTGGATATTACTTTCAAAGAAGAAAATTGAAGAGCATGAACAGGATTATGCTCCCCACCACATGGAACTTGTTTTCATAATGTATGACTGGTAATACTTGAGGTAATGTATGCTGGGAAGTTTCCTAGAAAACTAGAAACAACTAATTGGGGTTGGAAAATATCTTCACTTCATCGGATCTTGATGTAAGATAACACAATCGGTTGGAGATCTATCCCAATATGAGATGACAATTATTTAAAACCTCATCATTGAGATTGAGGTTAAAAGTGAGTTCATTAAAGGAATTGAGAAATAATGAGTTATTTTGACTATTCCTAATGAAACTCAATGTTTTTTTGTATGAAAAACAAAACAAAAACTTGAAGGGTATGCAATAAGCCAAAAGGAAAAGAAAAGAACAGTCTAAATGTTTTTAATCATCCTTGATAATGATTAAGGATGAAGATATCTAGAAAATGTAAACCCTAAAAATGTTTTCGATAAAATCAACTAGAAAATGGGGGATTATTGGGTGCATTTCAACAAAATTGGGAATTACACAAGGCAAATTCTAGAAAAACAAGAAAGTAACAAAAAGAGCTTAGGAAGACCTCTAATAAATTGAAAATAGTGTTTTCCTTGTTTGTTACTATCTGTATAATATATTAAATAATATTACATGATATGATTGATCAGTGTAATGAAAAAAATATGGTCATATTTTGGATTGTGTGATAGTTTTTGCTAATTGAAAGGATGTTAGAGCTAATAAATTTAATAACAGATTAGACTAAAATATAGAAAATTGCAGGTTTTGGATGAAATGTTGACTACTCTCCTTAACAACTAGATATAATTTTGTGATTGATTATTACTATTTTGTTTAATGAGTAAAAATCATCAGGACAATGATTCATTAAGGGGGAAGTATGCCAAATCCCTTAATTCCTATCTGCTTCGTATAAAGGAATGAGTCATAAGTAAAGAGTGGGTTACAAGAGACAAACAATAAGATCAGCTGCCTAGATGCATATGCAGCCACCCAAGCGTATGCATATCCTAAAAAGGATGTGCATACTAATGCGTGGTTGCATGTATAACCATGTTGTAGTTTTGTTTTTGCCCACAACAGCCCAAGGCACGATGGCACATTACTTAGCTAGAGTTGAGCGCTCACCAAGCGTGTAAGGGTACCAGGTCCATCTTTTATGGTAGCTTGTTCAAGGAGTTAATATGATCATACAAATATTCCAGATCCATAATACCCATTCAATGATAAAGCATAACATAAAATAGATCTAGATCTTAACCATATGCAAGATTTAATTATACATGAATCGAGATCAACTTTACCATGCAAGAACCCTTAACAGTATACCAATAACCAATATCCAGCCACAAAGATCCATTCTATTAATTGATGTAAAACAAAGAAGATTCATACATACATAAAACAATGTCCCCATAGGTTACGCGTGCTCGTGAACCAGAAAGATAACCTTATAAGATATTCACTGATTGATTTCTAAACCATGAAAATCAATACATATTTATAGTTAGTGGGGACTTGCACTTCACTACTCATCCACTCTCAAAAATAGGCTACATGCTAATAATAGTGATGTGTCGTTACAAAATAATTACTGGGAAAATTTTAAGGGTCCCTAAAAAAACCTTAGAAAATATTTGGCAAATATGTGAAAATTATATTTCGCATGAATGGAAAATATCAAGACATCATGACATCACTATTAAATGTTACTAGATAGTAGCTTTTTTATATGGTACCGGTTGGTAGCATAGTTTATGTTACCAATTGACATCATATATTATGTTGTCAACCAAGAGTATAGAAAATGCTATCACCGACAACATTAGTATGTTGTCAACCGATAGCATAAAATATTCTACTGGTTGGTAGCATTTTCTATGCTACTAGCCGACAACATACTATATGGTATCAATCAGTAGTAAAAAAAATGCTATCGACAAAGTGTATTTAGGAAAAAATTTTGAATTCCTATTTTTTTGGAATGGTGAATTGACCCCTAAAATTGACTTGTAGCTAGAAAATTTTGTCGAATTGGTTGTAACTTGTACCCTAAAAATTCACTAATTTCAAATTTCAAAAACTGGAATACTCGTGAATTAACGAATATTAACCACTAAAATTTTCCTTGATAATTAAAAAAGCATTTGAGCTCATTATTAATAGATTATCTAGTAATAACTACAATACTAATCCTATTAATAGCTCAAATATATGCATGACGCTTTAATATTTCTATTATCTAAAATAGCCTTTGCGTGCTCCACAAGTTTTCATACCATTGCGTGCTCTGTACTCCATGTCAATTTATCCTTATACTGGAAAATGGATAAGTCTTGAATTTATTCTTTCCTAGGTGCGCCATGTTCCCCTAAATTCTGCATGCACTGTGCACCCTTCATCCGCGTAGCCAATGCTTATGCACCTTCGATTACTTAGGCTATATTTCATCATCCCAATATTGCCCCACACTTATTTCATTACCATCCCTGAAAATGGGTAATCATAACTTATCTCTCCATGAACATAGAATACATAATGAAAGAATAATTGTAAAAAATAATGAAAGAATGCTTGGGCATCTTACACTTCTCTAGATAGAATCAACTCTGGATATTCTACTTTGATCTATGCTTCTATCTTTTTCCAATCACTCAACACTTGATTATTTTTATTTGGGATGTCTATAAGCACCCCATCCATCTCATCTAAGGTCATGTTCTCACCTTCATTCTATAACACCATGAGAACATTGGCCATGCTTGAGACCATCCCTTCTATCACATCCATCTATCGTGTTATGAGTTTTCCAATTTCCTTTATTCTTTCCTTATGAGTTACTTCGTAACTTGGGGATATCCATCCCACGCCCTCCTTTCATGTAACATAGTGCCTTCTTTGTTTCTTTTATTGCATCTTTGTTAGAGAGGTCACCGCTTAATTCAAGACCGAACTCCCGAGTCTTGTCAATTTACCAATTAGGGGTGCGACAAGCCTCATTATTCACCCAAAAAAATAGAAGAATTCCTCATGGAATCTTCTCATCAACAACTGATATAGATTTTTTGGTTTTCCAAAATAAGGAAGTTCATATAGTTACAAAATGCCTACATTTGTTAACAACTTTTCCCCAAGTCGTCATACACAGCCATATCGTTCTCTATTCTTAGTGTTGTCTTTACCACCAACAACTTGTCCAATTCATCTTTTTTATCTTTAGTTCTATGGTTATAATCACTTACTTTACATAGTTGAACATGTGATTCTGAATTATAGCCCATATAAACCCCTTCTAGGTACTACATCTCTATAAAATAGCTCTCGGGAGTGTGCTCAACTTCAATTTCCAATTTTTTTACCTTCTACCCCTTGTAGCCACTCCAGGTGCTCACTTTGGTGCCATAAAAACTATAAAAGTGTGTTCTTGTAACTAATTAGAGCTCTAAAACTAAAATCTTGCATGCCCTAGCTCAAATCCATGTGCCCTAGATTAAAATTGAACCCTAACTTTTGATTCTCTTCCCCGTACACTTTTGTTTCACTCAAACACCTTCTCTAATGGAGCACCAAACAATCCTATGCACAAATTCATATGGTTCAAATTTGTATCATAGCTCTATGCACTTCACACACACTTGCTTTTAGCTCACACTTCAACTCACTCGAACTCTTCTCAATCGCAAAGGTAAAAATGATTCTACAACACCACCTTATATAACATTGAAAAAATTTCTGCATTTATTGCTCGACACCTACCATTGTACTTAACATTAAATTGGGGTTTTATTTTTTTCTGCACTAATTTTTATACACCATATTCATAACCTTCGACGCACCTACTAATCCTCACCACACACCTCCTTTTGCGTATGCCTTCTTACACCAAAGTATCTATCCACTGCACCTTTCACTAATTAGTTTCCACTTCTGCAACCTTCCTCGCATTACATTGTGTATCCATTCATCCATATGTGGTCTTAATTCATGAGTAACCTTTCCACACCATTACATCAAACATCTACACAATATTTCTATATGCATACCCATATTCGAGAACATTCAAACTTGACCCATTTATCTTGTATATACTCCACCCCACACTAAAATTATGTGTGATCCTCTACACATGAATTCAATAGATAATAATCAGCTTTTGGTACGCAAGTGCACTTCTTACATAAAACAATGAACTAAATTCACAAAGCATAGCAACATGGAAAACAAACACATAAAGAAATGAATTAAAGGAAATATAATCTAATGGAAATAATTCCTTATTACAAAAACCAAGAAGACTTATTTATAGTAGGGCTTTAGCCCACTCCCAATGAAATAACAAGGAAACCATGTCCCATCCAGTACCTCTAACTGGTAAGCACCTTAATCATGTATGTAAGTCACCAAATATGGTCCCAACCAATGAATTTTTAGATTTATAGGGTGAAACAAGAACTTGGAGTCATAAATAAGAACCATCTATCCAACTTCAAGCTTCTTATCCTTAATATTTCTATCATGCCATGCCTTGTATTTGGCCATTTTTATATTCTTAATCTATCTGGAAATGACATGCCTTTCATCCAACTACACCAATTTATCAATGTGCTCTTCAAGTTCTTTCTCATCATCCAAACCTCCTACACACATAATACATAGAGAAGGTAACATAAATTCCATGAGCAAAATAGCCTTTGTGCCAAACACCAACTAAAAGGGTGTGGCTTTGTTTAATATTTTATATGTTGTCTTATATGCCCAAATTACAACAAAGACTTTATCATCCCATTCTTTCCTTACAAAATCACAAATCTTAGTCAATGTGTGGCTCAATATCTTGTTAAAAGCCTCAACAGTTCCATTTTCCTATGGGTGATAGGGTTTTGTTTTATGGTGTGCCACCATAAATTCGCCAATAGTATCTTGATGGTCTCATTAAGAAAATGAGTACCCCTATCACTTTTCAAACTCAATGGGCATCCATACATGTTAATAATGTTTTCCCACATAAACCTTGTTTCTGTACAATCCTTTGTAGGCATTGCTTCCACCCACCTTATAAGATAATATTTTCAAGTTATAATATAACATGATGTATTCTTGCATGCAAGTGGGGAAATAGGACCCAAAAATTTAATTTCCCAATTTTCAAAAGGTTCTGCACTAGTAATAGGCCTCAAAGGCATTTCATCTCTATGCCTAAGATTTATAAGGTGTTGACAATGGTCACATGCTTTACAATATTCTTTATAATCCTTATACAATGTTTTCCACCATAGGCCATCTAATAAAATCTTGCGCGTGGTAGCATCTCCTACATAATGTCCACCTACAATCCCACCATGAGCTTCCTCCATAATAGCTTCACACTCATGCTCAAGTACACACCAACACAAAACTTCATCCTGACCTAGTTTGTATAAATATCCACTGATCAACATGTAAGGCATGTTGTGTATGGTAAGTTGTTTCTTCTCTATAGTCTTCATTCCTTTAGGTGCCACACTAGTACACAAAAAGACAACAATATATTCTAAGTTAGAGGGTTCATGGTTAAATATGAATAGTTGGGAATCCAACATTGTATCCTTAATGCTCTGCATGTCCTCTCTGAGTTAATCCTTGATAAATGATTTGGTCCATAATTACTCTTGCCTGGTTTAACCACCAATGTAAAATCAAATTCCTGAAATAATAGAACCCAATGACATATGTGCCCCTGCAAAACAAGCTTGTTCACTAAGTACTTAAGTGCCATGTGATTTGTATAGAATATAAATGGGGTAGCCAATAAGTAATTTCTAAACTTATGCAACACGTAAATCATGGACAAGTCATTACGCTCTATAGTTGTATAATTTTGTTCAAATGGTGTTAACTTCCTGCTTACAAAAAAAATAAGATGATCAACAATACCTTCTCTAGGTTGGGATAATACCACGCTAATGGCCATGCCAGAGGCATCCACATGCACATGAAAAGGTTTGGTCCATGAAGGAAAGCACATAATAGGTGTTGTAGTAAGCCTTTCCTTCAATGTCTTAAATGCACATTGTTGTGCTTCACCCCAATGAAACTTACCTTTACTCTTCAATAATTATTCTAAGGGCACAAAAATATTAGCATAAGATTTCATAAACTTCCTATAATATCTTGTGTCCCCCAAGAGTCCTTGTGCCTCACTCTGGTTAGTAGGCTCCTCAAAGCCCAAAATAATAACAACCTTAGAAGGATCTACCAACAAGCCTTCTTTACAGATAATGTGTCCCAATAAGGTCCCAAAAGGAGTAACAAAAACACACTTATTAATGTTTAAGGAGATGCTCAACTTCTAGAACCTCACAAACATAAGTCTCAAATCATCACAATGATCTTTCACTAGCCCATAAACCATCCAATCATCCAAGTAAACCTACAAGAACTTATGAATAAAGTCTTGGAATGCTTGCACAACAATGCGTGAAAAGACTGTAGGTGCATTCTTCAATCCAAAAGGCATAACTATGTATGCAAAACTTCCCCACTCAGTGGTGAAATTTGTCTTCTCTTGATCCTCTTTAACAATCTGCACTTGATGATATCTTAAAAATCCATCAGTGAAGGAGTATATTTCACGCCTTGCAACACCTTCCAAGATTTCTTCAGTAATAGGTGTGGGAAAGGGATCTATCACACATACAACATTAAAATCCCTATAATCCATAAAAATTATTATTCTTCCATATTTCTTTATTCTTATCACCATAGGGCTAACCCACTCTAACTCCTTAATGGGCTCAATGATTCCAAAATTCAGCATCTTATCAATTTCTTCCTTTACCTTAATGCGCAGATTAGGATTCATCCTGTAAGGCCTCTTCCTAACTGGGTGCACACCTTCCTTCATATTGATCCTCATCTCACCCAAATAGTGATGTATCCCTTTCAACTCATGATATCCTCATGGAAATAAATCCTACAAGTCACATAATAGCTCAATTATCTTAACAACCTCAGAGTCAGACCCATAATCACCAATGATGGCCTCCTTAGGTTGAACATCTTTCCCAATGTTGACCTTCTTTGTTTTCATAGGGGTATGATAAACACACCCCTTATCATCTACACTATCTAAGACCTCGCGTGTACCCTTAGTATACGAGCAGCATACAAATTCTCCACTTCTTCATCATCAATTACATAGACCATCTTCCCTATTTATTTTTCTAGGAAGGTACGCCCAATTTTTTTTACATTTGTCTCTTCTTCTTCAAAGTGCTCCTCTAGATCTGATTGACCTATTAAATCCTAAATAAGATCTTTAGGATTTTCACTATCTCCCATAGTAAAGTGCTTCATAACCTATAATGCCTCATTCACTTGGAGGTTTAGTGGAAGAATAGTCAAAGGTCTAAATCATACCTTCAGTTAGTTCTTACCAATTTCCTATTTCTCTATTCAACTCTGCATAAACATATCATGTAGACGCGCAACCTCACAAGGTGTAGTAGAACTTAAATACCCATAGTGAAGGTGGAAAGGCTTCATACCCTCTGTCCGAGTCTCTCACACTTTGTTGAACATGGTGTTGAGAATCCTTCCCATGAAATTCACATGTCTTGGTAGGAGTATTAATCTAAAGAAATCTTATAGAGAAGGAGATTCTCACTTCCTGCCACTCCAAAATATTATCTTTGTGAACCATCCACCAAAGGTGCATTTATATCCTACTCAAGGTAAACACCAATATATTCCTTCTTTCCTCTTTATTTTTCCACTAAAATTGCATAGCGCACAAGAACACTTCAGTTTCCTTCACCAATATACCTTGGTACACAGCTCTTGCCTAAATTCCTAACACAACATGGCCTTCTTACATGCGTGAGTGCAATATTTATCTCGTGCCAAAACATTTCATAAGTGTCATGTGCCTAGTTTTCACATGCAATACTTGTAGTATCATGCATCATCCCATCAAGAAATCCATCTTTAGATGGCTCAATTACCTCAAGATCTCTAATGGTGCATACATAAATTATTTTCTAATCCTCTTCACTCAAAGGTTCTACATAAGGTGTAGCTTTTCCATCTTCTAAAGGAATGATGGTGTATACTTCCTTGTTCTCAAAATTGATATATCCTTTATTGAAGTGTAGATCAAAATTATTCACATAACACCAAGGGTGCCCAAGAAATGCTGGAAAATTGTCTACCTCTACAAGCACCAAGACCTCAAAGTCCCCAATAAACTTTTCCCCTTGTATATTAATAGTAGCACCCTTAAGGAATCTAATGGGCATGGATTTAGTATTGTTTGCCATAAACAACACATTTGAAGATGGTTGTAATGGTGGTCTCCCCATCTGATTCCATGCATATAAAGTGAGTACATTCACCTCTCTGCACCTATATCAATCAAAATATTACATTTAGATTAATCTCTTTTCACAATCTAAACTATGAGGAGGTAAATTAGCATGTAAAATTTGTCTCTCGCGTTCAACTCTAGTGCACGGTATCTCTTCCCTTAACCATTCCACCATTAAAGGAATGATTTTTTCTTGTTGTAACATCCTACAAACCTCTTTCAAGGCATCAACATCCTTCAAGAATCTCAACTTGCATTGGCTAGCTCCAGCTTCTATAAATGCTCCTTTAAACATTTTAGATCTCATCTTGTAAGTTTCTAATAACTTCAATGGTTTCTTGATAGAATTCCTTCGGTGAGTAGGGTCTAGATACTTTACATTCAATACCTACTATTTTGTAATAATAGGCTCCTTTTTTGGAACTTGCCTCATGTGCACAACCTCAACACACGTCTTGACTAACACAGTACCATCTCAAGATCAAGTGCTAACTTTGACATCCACTGATCTTCCATAGTGCATTGTACTCTACCAATTTCTCGCACCCTTATCCTACTTATGATTCTTACTCAATTACTCATACAAATATGGTAATTCTTCATATTTGTGTTTCTTTCCACAAAAAGAACAAATAATATTATGAGGGAATTCACTCCTGTAATGATCAGGGGATCTGCCTATATAATAGGTTCTCCATGGAAATTCACTTCTTCCACTACCGAGACCTCAGCCTCTGAATCCATGATGATGAATGTGACCTCTACCTCAAGATCCATAATAGTGCCCTTCGTTGTGATTATGATCATGATATTCACATTATTCCTTGGAATTATTTACAATATTGGTCTTATGTACACCAAAGTATTAATGACATCCTAAATCTGATCAATCAACTCGTAATTCTCAATATCATGAGTGGTAGACCTACAAATCTTACGATAAGACATGTTCTTCCTTATCACGCGTTGTAATAGGGGAACCTACTTGAGTCATGATCTACGTGACAGATCTCATAGTCCAACAACATTACACACACTCACTTACGAGGAAAAATATCCTTAGTGTGTCCTTCTACTTTACAATCCATAAACTAGATGCAATTGTGCATCTCATGAGCTGAATTAGCCAACAAATTTTCTAACTGTTTGGCCCTAATTGCAATCTAGGCCTCAAAAAATGGGCTAAAACCAATGTCTACACTCTTAACTATCTCAATGTACAGAGCTTCCTCAAATTCCTCATGTGGATCTATATAATTATTGTGTGAGAGTGACCTTCTTAAGGGTGTGATCAAACCTCCAAAAACCATTGAGTATATTGACTTGGGTTAATGTCATAAGATAACTTCGATAAAAGAGTCTTGAATTATACATCATACTCCCAAACACTTTCAGCCATGGTCTACTTGATGTCTTTAAACACACTAATGTTCTTATGCTCAAACTCAGGTATGTGGAACTCTACGAAGAAAGAATAACGCAACGCAATATAGTCTACACAAGTCTAGGTTGGATTATATTTCTTTTACTAACTATGCACGTGACCTTATAATGTGGTAGAAATTTGACTTTCCTTACATTCTAGAGTTTTGATCCCTTTCACATGCCATAATATCTTACACATGTGTACATGCTCAACTACATCTTCAATTCCTTTGTATTCTAGGAGATGAATAGACATCTCAAAATACAATTATTGGGGTGGATGCGGACCTTTCCCACTAGATCCAGAACCTGTATTACCTCCTATGTTTCCTCTACCTCTAGAACCACCTGATCCACTAGATCTTGAGCCACCTAATCATCCTGACCCCCTGTAGTGGGAAATGGACCATAGGATGCACTACCTTTTGTTCCAATAGTTGTGTTAAACTAAAATCCCATGGTCTTCAAATTTGTATTACTTCCAGGACGTGATACCAACGTTCTACACACCCATGTTCTTTGATGATGACACATCATAAAATATACCTCAAACTAGACCTCCAAATAAAACAGACAATGATTATGCCACCATAGATGAATAAGATACCTGATTCACTCCTAAAATTGATGGAAAATTAACTTTGTCTATTGCTACTCTACTTCCCACACTAGATTGCTTATTAATAAGTTTTGTAGAAACTAGAAAACCAAGCGCAAGGGATAGGTCTCTAGGAGGGATCAAATGTGTGCCTACGGTCCTTGAAATTTCCAATGGAAAACTCTTATCTCGAGGTCGAATATGGTTCTCTTCCATGCTTACCCAAATGGGGAGTTCCGGATGTTCCGATCCATGTCCCCTACGTGAGCTCCAAATCCTTCGTGAGCCATCTCTCTCCACAACTTCATTCATTCTCAGTAACTTCACATTGCTTCTCTAAATCCCTCTCGTGCACCTCCTTAAATTTAATCCACCTTTCTTCTCTCTACTTTTCTCCTCCAAGTCCATCATCTTTCACCACACCTACTCCTACCCCCACATGTGGTGGGGTTTAGCTAGTTGTAGGATGTTATTCTAAATCCAGAGTCACAATCAAGATCTTAATTTCTAAAGGGATACCACACAAATAAAATCCTATGGGTTTGCACAAGAACTAGAACTCAGTAACCTCTAGACATAAATAAGTAGAAAATTGTGTACTCCAAAATATAGCTATTTAGGACACCACTCCACCAATGATCTACAACATGTTTCCAAGTCAGATCAACATCATGTAAATCCTAGAATTCTTCCTACATCCAAACAAGTGTTCGAAACCTCCAATTTCTCTTTGATGCATAAGCAACCAACCACTTGTAGAGATATAGGCAAAATACAGAAGAATGTCTCATACAACTCATGATATAGATTATGTTCAACCCACATGTGTGCATTAAATTCAAGTCCAATGCTAAATCTGTGAGTATACTCTTCCTCTAAATTGTCTAACCACTCTTCAATACTAGACAAGGTCAATCAATATGTCTTCATCATGCAACATCCTAGAAAACAACTGAAAAAGAGGTCCCTAATGGAACCAAAATGTAGTCTTGTTTTTACCCACAACATCCCAAGGCATGCTTTGAAACATCACTCACCCAGGATCTAAGCACTCACCCAAAGCATGCAAGGGTACCAAGTCCCTCTTTTATGGAATATTTTTCAAGGAGTTAGCATGATCATACAAATATTCCAAATCCATAATACCCATTCAATGATAAAGCATAACATAAACTAGATCTAGATCTTAACCATATGCAAGATTAACTTATACAAGAATCAAGATCAAATTTACCATGTAAGAACCATTAACAAATATGCCAATAACCAATATCTAGCCACAAAGATCCATTATATTAATTGCTGTAAAACACAAAAGCTTCATACATACATAACAATGTCACCATAGGTTACACACGCTCATGAACCAACGGTATAAGCTTACAATATATTCACCGATTGATTTCAAAACGTGAAAATCAATACATGTTTATACGTAGTGGGAATTTCCCTTCACTACTCATGCACTCTCCCAAATAGTTTGCATGCTAAGAATATCCATGCTTTGTTACAAGATAATTACAAAATCATGAAAGCTCACTATTAATAGCTTATATAACAATAACTACAGTACTAATCCTATTAATAGCTCAAATCTATGCATGGATCTTTAATATTTCTATTTTCTAAAATATCCTTTGCATGTTCTGCAAGTTTTCATACTATTACGTGCTCTGCACTCCACGTCTATATTTAGCCTTATACTGGAAAATGGCTAAGTCCTTACTTTATGCTTTCTTGGGCATGCCCTATTCCCCTATAATTTTGCATGCACCTACACGCCTTTCATCGTCAAACCCAGTTCTTATGGACCTTGCGTATTTAGGCTATATTTCATCAGCCAAACATGTGTAACAACACTTATCATTCCACGTTCATAATATACTTGGCATTCATGACATATTCTTGTTTTACCTTGATGATGTGTATTTTACAGGTGTTATTTGTGAAGATTTCAATACATGATGTACTATGTGATTTCTATACCTATAATAAATAAGGTCGCACACCATGCTTTATGTAGTGAGTTATGAGCTATCCACTTTGCTAAGTTACAAAAATTGATATTGATATTATAGTTTATCTAGCCAGAATAAGTTGGATTATATAGAAATCTACATGATAAATATTGGTATTATACTTGTCATAAGAATAATATTATATTTCTAACTCATTTTTTTCATGGTCACGAGGTTAGTTCCAAGGAAAGGACAATAATAATGATTTAAATGTCCTAATCCTCCTTCCTTTTCATTAAAATTTGGTCAGGACTATGAGGTGGTAATTAAGTCTTTATCTAAGACAAGGTAAAGGTTGTTTAATTCTTGTCTTCCTTTACAATTATTAATAATAACAAATGTTATTCTAAAGTGTCTTTTACCATTGTCTCAAATGAAAATATCTCCCTCCTTGATGTCTTGTATTTACCGGTTAGTGTATAACATTCGTCGAGAATAAGACTTCTTGGCATATGTATCACTTAGAAATGCTTCATATAAAAATGTTCTTGAGCCTTAGGTGAAGGTAGGCAAGGATCAATCTTTCAGATTTTGATAAATATTATAGTCTTAGACGATGATGGTGGGTATTAATTGGATATTTTTGCACACTTTGTTAAATGGATGTGTTATGGTTTCTCAAGAAATGACCCGACCATGTCAATGTATCATGTATATGGTCTTCGACCATACTTTACTATCAAGGGTTGTAAGATCGTTATGCATCTATTCTTGGTCAATGACCATCCTTAGTATATCTGGAATTGTTTCTAATTAAGAAATAATTGCTTAGTAGTCGAGTTGACCCTACTTGAGTGCATGGAGTTTTTAAAATTGGCTAGTTGATATTTCTCATCATGTAAAAATCAGTAATGGTATTTTTCAGTTTTATGCACCATGCAATAATTAAAGGTATAATTGGTTGTTTAAAAAAACTAGGACTACCTAAATAATTCTTCACTACTAAATTGGAGGAAAAAATAGTGCAAACTTTGAAGAGAGACACAATGTGGAAATAAGAAATTTAATGGTATTAAATGATGGTACCGAGTCTTGGGAAGCTCAAAGCTACTGAGTTAACACAATTGCATTCCATTTTTTACTTTTCCACTATGTAACTCCAGCCCTTCCACCATGCTCGCAAACTTGGGCATGCAAATTGTTAAGTTATTTTTAGAAAAATACCTTATACATTTAACTATGGGAAAAAAAAAATCAAAGGAAGTTAGAAGGGTGTATTATTGGGTTTGAACTGGAGATTTTTTCTTAGATGAATCTGTGGAGATTTTATTAATCTTTGAAAAAAAATTGGTGAAAAAAATTTTGTATTAACAACTAGAACAACTTTGTGATTTTTGGTCATTAAGATCTTGAAGGGAGCTGGCAAGAAGACTACGGAGGCTTGCTCAAATTATAAGGCATGGATCTTATTTTCATATATTGTTATTTCATCCTAAAATGTTGAGTGATTTAAGTGTAAGAATGTGTTTTATATGATCAATGGTTGTAAAAAAATTGAAATAATTGTAGGGTAATAGCTGAGTTATCCTTCTTTCTTTTTGTGTGTCTCGTTTAATTCGATTAACTCACAAGAACCTTCATTTATCACTTTGTTGATGAAGGGTCGAAGTGGGTATGATTCATACCCTTTGTATAGGAAATTCATTTCAATTTTTCACTTCATTATACCTTAAAATATGTTTGTTTTCTCTTATTAACAAGTTTATTTGTGGGTATGAACTTATCTTGCTAACTCACCAAATTTAATTATTAGATCTAAAAGGTTGTGAAAACAATTATAACAATTATTGTTGAGCTTTTGCAATGGCAAGGTTTTCAATAAAAAGAGGAGTTCTTGTCTACTTGTAAAATAAAATATAATGCTAGTTGTATTTTATACTTGATCTGAAACTGATAAGGGTAAATAAAAAAATGTGAATTGTTTGTGTATCGGTTGAAAGTTTAGAAATGTGTTGTCCTTATAAGGACTTATTCCACTACCTTGTCGTTATACCCAAAACCCCGTCTAGTTATCCGGTCATTAAGATGGTGTAAATGGAGTCCATAAGTCCATAATTGTAGCTTTTAAAATACCTTAGGTACGTTTCTTATCTAGAGTAAAAATATTCCTTTTTCTTGATTAAATTTTAATAATGCACTAGATTTAGCATATCCCCAAAGAAAATTTTGTGCAAAGGTATAATCATGGTTTTCTTACTAGATGATAATAATGAATGTCTAGATTACTTTTGTTCTTGATCAATTCGGTTCAAGTAAGAATAGAGTAGAAAGCATATTGGTGGATAAATTATAGACTGGAATCTATAGTCACAAAATAATACACATTAGACATTATTTAGTCCTAGTTTCATACTACTATTTAGAAGGTTTTTGAGTGAAGAAAGTACTAATCAAACCTCATATTTTGGCCATCTTATTTTATTTTCTTTCTTCATTCCTCGAATTCTTACACCTACATGCCTAGTCATCTTTTTTCATTTTGTGTCATTTTAGCTTTGATGGGCCACCCAACCTAGTCTTGGGGCATCCATGGGTGCCACTGTCGTACTAGGGGTTCCCCGATCCTTTTTTAAATTTCTCGCCACCTTTTGGGAACTTTCTATATGTTTTAGCTTCTTATATTTGTAGTGGTCAACCATTTCAAGGTTAACTATGAAATTAGATCAAGAGAAACCTTATAAATATAAAGTTATGAGACCATAATGAGGGAGTAAGCACTAGTCACTACTATCATCCACCTAGAGTTGCATCCATTTGGAGATCATTTACATCCATTAGCTCCATCACAAGGCATAAGGCTGGTTCATTTGCATCACACTTCATAGGAGGGTAGTCTATTTATTTCCATGCACACATTCTATTACATTTTCTACACATAGTTATTGCTCACTACTTCACAAAGTGCGATTGACACAAGAGCACCTAGGGAACATGATACACATACACACACACTAGAACTACATTTGGGTCTGAAATGTAGTGTAGTGCTCAGTTAGTAATCCCACTGTTGTGGTAGCTGAGGTTAGTATAACCCATTCATATGCATTTTTTTAGAGTTTTGATACTTCTCATGGTATCTTCCAAGTCTTTATTTCATCTTGAATTATCGGTGATACCAGGTGCAATGCAACAAACCTAATAAGATACACAAAAAGGTTTCAAACAACTTGCCAAACCTATAAAACTCAACTTTAGACATTTTATGTAGACCAAGGAACCCATTCTCCAGACCAAAGTACCCCCAAGCACCCCATTCCCTCTTCGGGTGCTCTAGTCTAGTTAGATAGTTCATATCCTTCCTTTTCGGGACATGTGCATAGTATTTCCTTCTTCCATATTATTATTTTTATTCTACGACACAATCCAATGAGCTCCACTAATCAGCTAAGTCACTTCCTCACCCTTCTTACACATTAGGTTTTCTACTTTCATGAGATTAGATGTTTGGGTAATTTTTCATAGTCATTTACTACATTTATTTATCATATTTACATGTTGTTCTAGATTAGATTAACTATCGCATAATCCCCATTTTTAGTTAATCATTTTGGTGAACCTAACTTGATCATTCACGCTTCTAGGTTATTCATTCATTACTTGTCATCCTAGGGTTTGGTCATCATGAGTATCTCAATCAATGATTATTTTCTTGTAAATCTTGATTTATTACGTAGAGTCCAACATTTTCGAGCTACTACTCACATTCTTTCTTACATGCATCAAGACTCATTTTATCAATCCTTTGCCTATGCCTTCTCTTTACACATCATATTCAAATCTAACCTTCCTAATGATGTTTATGCTTTTGATAATGACCCACCTCTGCATATCATATGTCATATTCATAATGTAGGTGTTAAGTGCACTTTTATTGATAATGGATTTGAACTTAACTTGTGTCCTATGTCATTCCTTGAATTTTTAGGTCTTTTCACTCATGACGTTAGTCCATCTAGTATTTCATTGTGTGCTTATGATGGTTTTTTCCATCCATGTCTTGGTCACATTACATTTCCTATCACTATTGGTCCAAAAACTATTCACACTATATTTTTCATTGTTGATTTTCCAATATCCTAGAACTACCTTCTTTGTAGGCCATGGCTTCATGCCATGCAAGATGTCACCTCTATTGTACATAATTGTGTAAAATTATTACATGAAAGCATTGAGTACACTATTTTTCATGATTGCGATCCATTCTAGTATTGCGATAGGGATCCTAATACTGGCCTTCCTATTCCACACATAGATATTACAAATGATCCCTAACCTAGGGAAGAACCACCTCACTTACCACCACTAGATAGTACCATTTTCATGATAGATGTAGTTTCTTCTATGCCACCTACTACTACTACTGCTATGATTCCTTATCAAGGGCCTGTCCAGTCTATGGACATTGCTCTATCACCTACACCTTCACATGTACCACCTACATTAGCATGCCCACCATTAACTTGCACACTCTTCATGAATGAATCATATTGGGAACATATTCCATTTGATCCTACATGTGACGAAACCATATGTACACATGAGGGTTTAGTTAGAATCAATTTTAATTTTGATGACCTTTATCCTCCTCCTCATGATCCTTATTTATATTATGACTTCATCACTATTATTGCTGCTTATGGTTTACATGTTTTCCATCTCACAATCTATCTCCCATGTAATCCTCTCTCTTCACCACTTACATTAGGAAAATCATGGCTTGATTATAGGGGGACTCTTAATCCTTATCATATAGACATCTCTTTCCCCATGCCTTTTGGTTGTATATTTATTTGCAATAGTTCCTTTCTTGGCTACACACATAATCTTACTCATTGGTATGTGCACAATTTTCCACTTCCTCCATTTACCGATGAGGAATATTCCATGGGTAAGTAAAACTTATGCCTCAATGGATCATTATGTAATCAACCGTATACTATTTCTTATCAAGTCACCGATTAATCCATCCATTCTACTATGATCTTGATAGCGATGATCTTCTAGATGACTTCACATGATTATATCCCTCATCTTACATCATTGGGGGCATAGCATCCAAAACACCCCCTTCCCTTTTCATACTAAGAATACATACATCTATCATACTTGTGCTATCATATATCAATATTCTCACATAGGCATACACATCACACGTTTTCACATTATCATTACCCGATGACACACTCTTTTGATTCAATTTACACTTTCTTATTAAGGGATTACTACACATGAACCCAACACACTTTGCACTATAGACACTACACATAATGTTTCACATCTTGCATTATACATTATACATCATTCTAGTCTTTATCGACTCACCTAACATTACATCCTAGATACTATACATTCTTAGGCACATTACACATATTGTATTTAATATTATACACTACATACACATCACATGGTCATTTATCATCTTCATTACACATACTATATCATCTTCTACATGTTGCACTCACTACCCTATGATGCACTTTAGTTCCTCGGTCCATACTTGACTACCGAGGGTTTACAAATCAAATGGACCTTACATTCATCATGCATTTATCATTCCACCTTTCATCATGTGACATTTCTAGGATAGTGACACACACTATAGGATAAATCATCACTTACTCTAACATCTTGTAGTGGTATACATTACGTACTATATCACCACTCTCTACTATTCATCTTATAGTGGCAAATGCTTTAGGCTACATCACCACTCCCTATTATTCATATAGCAGTGGTATATGCTTTAGACTACATCACCACTCCTTGCTATTCATCTTGTAGTGATACATGCTTTAGGGATAAATCATCACTCATACATTCATCTTGTTGTGATATATGATTCGGGTATAAGGTTCAAAAACACATCATCTATAGGTCACATATCGTCACAACACATATACACACTCATCAAAATGTGTTAGACACTTCACACACTATTCGACCATTTCTCGATGATGCACTCTCATTTACAATTCATTATTGACTACTTTGAAGAGTCAAACTAAATGAACTTCATAGCATACATTTCCATTCACTCGGGAGGCACGTGGCTCCTATAATCCATCTTACATTCCATTCCATCCATCCACAACATATTGCATATTGTAGTTGTTTCTACTCTTTCTTACTTTTTTTTGTTCATGGTCACTTTATTACACATACTAGTTAGATTACTTGCATGTCATTTATCTATATCATCCACACATGCATGTTCACACCTTTCTTTAATTGTGATCGCAGATACATGTCTCTTACACACAACATGGATGCCCACCTTCTACCCTTCCTACACTAGTCGTTGGGGGTATCCACATTCATCTCTCACAGGTGTTATTGTTTCATTTCTTACTTAGCACTTTACATTACTTGATTATACATGCTTTTAACATACTAGTTATCTTTCTAACATGCTAATGGGTGCTTCATGTGCATCATTTGTTATGAAGGGATATTTTCTTCCATACTTATTTGTTACATTATTTGTCTATTGTTTTCTCTTGTTTGCAGGCCTTGCCCTATGTTTGGTGTGTACACTTGTGTGTTTGTATGTGGCCATGATAGCCTTGCATGTCTTGTAACATCATGAGTGGTGTCCCATGTTTGTAGCTTTCTTTGTGAGGATTACTTTGTCTTATTGTGTGTTTACATTACCAATTTTCTTGGTAGTTTTTACATTGTTTTCCTAGCTTATACACTATTTTATATATGTATACTTATTCATACTAACAATTGTCTTTGGCTAGCCTTCTTATTTGTGCACACCTTGGTTTTTACCAAGCACATTCCCCAGTAGGGTAAAGTTTTAGACTTCATGCGCTTGGTCCTCTTTTAGGGCCATATTCTCCTATCAACAACGTGGCATGCACCTCCAAAGAGGGGTAAATCATTTGGGGTCTTACATTATACACAATGCTTCTACACCAGTTCAATCTAGTGCACTTTCCGCCATTGATATTGTGGGTTACATACATCGAGTGGGTTTAGACCAGTCTACAAGACCCGTATATAGTAGATTTTACAGGACATGGTGGTCCTTAGCATTCTGGGTAGAAGTTGTAGGTTAGATGATACAACGGACTTCCTCTCTACACTACTTCAGCCAGTGGTGTTAGATCACCCAAAAAACTAGGACGTAGAGATATATCTTCACACACATTTAGGAAATCAGTTACAAGAAGGAGAATAATGTAACTTTCTCCCTATGCTTATTTATCCAAGGTGGCGTGATATTGCCCAAAAAAATCACAGTACAAGATATCCATCTACACTCTCTTTATCGACATGGATTAGGTGCATATGTTCCATTTACATTTTCATTTACGTATTTTACATTTACATAATTTTACATGCATCTTTTACATTACACTTTTACACATACATACATACATATTTGAATACTTGATCATTTTCTCCTCATGCAGCCCAGGTTGTATGAGAAACTAGCATTCAAATGGGGGCAACAAAAAAAACAATGATAACACTATGTGGAAGCACACTATAACACACATATCACTCACATTTTTATGTAGATACACTATACTATGCAATATCTACACACATGCCTTTTTGCCCTAATTTCACTCTCATAAAAAAATTTGGAAATTTTTCATCTTTAGTTTCCACACTCTATTATATTTTTTTCATTCCATGCTTTGTCTAGTCCTTCTGCGTGTTTTCTACTATAATATTCATGGACATCAGGTACACATATATTTCTACTTTATGTTACCGAGATTTCCACTCACCAACATAAAGTGGGGGAAAATGTGGTCACAAAATAATGCACATTAGACATTATTTAGTCTCGGTCTCATATTACTATTTAAAATTTTTTTGAGTGAAGAAATGTAATTATTTTTGTACCCTTCATAGAACAGGAAAATCCCATATGCATTGGCCTATCACCTAGCGGTTGTTGGGCACTCACTTGAGGCATGCGTGGGTGTCGAGTCTCTCCTTTATGTGAGTTTTGTGAGAATGCATCATCTTAGAATAGATAATCAAATGTAGGACAGAAAATAACTAACCACATTCTTATGAACTTAGGAGTTATCATCTCATTGTATGTAGGTGAGAGAAATAACAAGCAACACATGGAGATGATTCATACAGAAAGAAAATGCATAAGTATTGAACACAAATGATTTATAATAGAGCATTATATTTATATTAATAGATTCAATAACCACATTACAATCCCTTGAGGTCATAATAGACCCTCATATAATAATGCAGAGCCAAGTCATGCATCAGGACTATACCATGTTCATCATATTACAAAGAAAAATGAGAACCCATCCCCTTCTATGTGTTAAATGCTCACAGAGCTCTCCTAATCCCTAACCCATAACATCCTCCATTATGTTTTCTACAGGGCTTCACCTTTCTTCAACTATATCCTTTTCTTCTACCGGGCACTTGTATATATAGCCTTAACACCCACCACCATGCCTTCTAGAAGTTACAGATCGGTTGCCAAGTGTCGAAGTGGTCCTCCATGGGAACATTCCTTTCTAGATCCGAGATCTCCATTCCTTGTAATGATGTCTTCTGGAACCTTCTATTGCATGCCTGGAATATTCCCTTTTGATCAACTATCGTCAAGTGACACCTTATCCACAGGGGTCATGTTTTTCTCGTGTGCTACCTGGGATGTTGAATGCAATAAGTACAAAACATGTTTTTCCTTGCACATGCCTTGTGTTCCATAAAACCCTACCATAATATTCTCCCTTGCGCCTTTAGCCCATGCACCCATATGCCTTCTTATACTTAGCTGATATATTTTGGGGCCCAAAAAGAAATTACTAATTAACCCCCATATTTTGACCATCTTATTTTATTTATTTTTCATTCCCGACCTCTTCCACCTACATGCCTAGCTAGCTTTCCTCATTTTATGTCATTTTAGATTTGACTAGAGTACTCAGGCTAATCTTGGGTCACCCATGGGTGCCCTGGTCCCACCAAGGGTTCCCAATCCATCTTGAATTTTCTCGCCACCTTTTGGGCACTTTCTAGTCATTTTAGCTTCTTATATTTTTTGTGGTTAGCCATTTCAGGGTTAAATATGAAATTAGATCAAGAGAACCCTATAAATATAAAGTTATGAGACCATAATGAGGGAATTAACACTAGTCACTACTATCATCCACCTAGAGTTGCATCCATTTGGAGATCATTTGCATCTATTAGCTCCATCACAAGGCACAATGCTAGTTCATTTGTATCACACTTCATAGGAGGGGAGTCCATTTGTTTCCATTTGCACATTCTATTACATTTTCTACACATAGTCATTGCTCACTACTTCTCAAAGTGTGAATGACACAAGAGCACTTAGGGCACATGACACAAACACACACACACACCATAATTACATTTGGATTCAAAATGTAATGCAATGCTCATTTAGTAAGTACAATGTTATCGTAGTTGAGGTAGGTCTAACCCATTCATTTGCATTCTATTTTTAGGGTTTTGATACTTCTTGTGGTGTCTTGAGATCTTTCTTTCATCTTGGATTATCGGTGAAACTTGGCGTAATGAATAAAACCTAATGCAACACACAACAAAGGTTTTAAACCACCCGTGGAGCCTCGTGAAACTCAGCTCCAGACCTTTTACACAGACTAGGGCACCCATTCTATAGATCAAAGTGCCCCTAGGCACCCCAGCCCCTCTCAGGAGCTCCACTCCAGCTTAAATAGTTCATATCAATTTTTTTGGGGCCTCTACATAGTCATTCCTTATTCCATATCTTCTTCTTATTCTGCGAAAAATTCTAGCAAGCTCTTCTAATAAGCTAAGTCACTTCCTCACCCTTCTTGCACCATTAGGTTTTCTACTTTCATTAAATTAGTTGCTTGGGTAATTTTCCATAGTCATTTACTACATTTATTTACCATATTTACACATCATTCTAGATTAGATTAACTATCCCATACCCCCATTTTTCGTTAATCAAGATCAAGAGATAAACGTTTATAGATAACTACGTATGTGATTCCTTAAAATTATATTATTTGATCAATATCTTAGAAGTCTATTGTAATGTTTCTTAATTGTTGCTTATGTGGAATCTTGAAATTATATTAGTTGACCAATAAATTTGAAATTTTTTACAAGTGTTTCTTAATTATTTCTTTAAGTGATAGCTTTAAATGATAATAGTTGTTCAATACAAGGGAACTTTGTTCAAGATCAATGAAGGGTTCCTCATGTTATAAGAAGGAAAAATTGATTATTAATATTTAAGAATTTGACATGTAACTGGGGAATAAGACATGGTTTATTTTAAAGGGAATACAAAAGATATAAAAATCTAGTTGTGGTATTGAAGCTTGTTAATTAAATTAGAGAGGTCTATGTATACTATTTATCATCACATGATGTGCGCTGTTTTCCAAAAAGATCATGCTAGTCTTGAGGGAAAATATGATTGTTTTGAATTGAGGTTGACATATGTTCATTAATAAAGTGGGTTGATGAATTTTATGTTAACAATAAAGGTTCCATATTTTACTAGGATCATTTCATTTTTAGAGGAGTTAGTTCAAGTAAGATATTATGTAAATGAGTTGGCTTATAATTTGTTTAATACCTTAAATCTTCAGCTATTTATTTATGAAATAACTCGATAGGTGAGGAGTAGATCATGTCACTTGGTTGGAACTAACCAAGTACAATGTTGAATTTGTACCATGCAAGTTGTTAGCAAAACCAATTGATAAGAAGGAAGTTGTGACTTAGTTCGATTTCTCACACCTATGTCTTATGAAGTAATCAAGGAAGGTGTAATTGTTGTTAAATGATGAAAATACTTTTATTTTTTGTAAGGAAACGTGTTTGCCTAAAATAAATTATGATTATCTCGATAATCATTTGTGATCATGTAATATTGAATTTATTATTGATAGGTAAATAAAGAGCTTATTTTGATCTAATATGAATATAAATATAAGGAGTTTTTATGAACTATATATGGAACTTTGAGATAGTTTTTGTTGTTGTATCGACAAAATATTTAATGAGAAATTATAATGTGATGAAATAGTTTTCATAAGTTTTTGTTAAAATATAACAAATGAAGAAGCAAAAGCAAGGAGATAAACAATAAATTTAACAAGTTTATCTAATGGTCCTATGTATAAATGTGGTTAAACAAGATGTTTTAACTATGTTATATGATGGAAACAATGCAAATTAGGCTATTGTATTTTCACAAAAAACATAAAATTTTAAAATATTGCATCATAGATGTATGATCCATTCAAGAAATTACATAATGAAGTACTAAGCTACCTTATGGATATGTGAGATGGGAAAAATGTATATACATCTGCCTTAAGAAAAACTTATGGGAATTAATATAGTTTCTAATTGATACATAAAAATTCTATTAAGATACATTCAAAAATTAATTAATGTGACATTACATTCAATTAAGCATTAAAAGGCATTTCATAAGTGAAGATAGATTAATCATATGTTAATGATTAATCATATTAACGGTATCATCAACCTAATGTTGTGATAACATGAGAGATATAATCATAACTAATTTTGTTTTGTTGTTGTACTTTGATCATTAGAAAATAGCACATAATAATTAAGTGTACCATCATTATCATCTAACTATGTATTAGTTATGGAAGAAATTATGTGTCGCAAAGCAACGTGACAATATCCCGACTGAAGCCATCTTAGAATGGATATAGGAATGATGATGGTGTGTGACGATGTAATTCATCACGCATCTGCCATCAATACTTTAAAACGTTTCGAATGGATGGATGGGTTTCCTGTGGCTATGGTAGATCCCGTTCGACGGGCAATTTTACCGAAACATACTGAAAATTTTGTTTCGATCCTCGTTAGGGATCCCATCATTGCAAAATCCCTCCCCGGGAAATCTAGTTTTCGAACTTAGTCTTTTTGAGCCTTTTTTGGCTGGGCGCATGAATTTTCCTTGTAACACATAATTTTGATGCGCCCCCTTAAAAGCCTTTGGCGCATGGTTTTCCATGTTAGCACGCTTCTCGGTGCGCCAAAGGGCGCACGTAATCTACATGCAACACCAATTTTTGGCGCGCCAAAGGGAGCACCTAACTTCATGTCGACAACGAATTTGGTGCGCCAAAGGCGCGCTCATTCTTCTGTTGCCATTTCCTTCCATGCGCCAAAGGGCGCACGCTTTCCCTTGTCGACAGCCGTTTCCATGCGCCATTTCAAAAGGTTGGTGGCGCATTAATGACAGGTTTTTCCTATAAATATCCGTGCGCGCCCATGTCATTTTCATTCCTTTTTGTCAAGCACGTGATTGCTCTGGATTTGTCAGCTCTGCTCTGTCGTTATCTCGCCCTGTGGACCCGCTTTCCAATCTTTTGCTATATCTAAGGTAAGAGGTTCTCCCTCTTTTCCATTCTGTGCTTTCATGTTCTCGCTTTCGTGTTCTTGGTCTGGGCGTTTCTTGGTTTTCGTTTTGGTTTGCTGGCCTGTTTTACTGAGGTTTGTTTAGGCTGGTTTCCCCCTTGGTTTGCTGGCCTGTTTTCTTCTTTTCTTTTCTTTTCCTCCTCCTCCCTCTTTCCCAATCTGCTGGAAGGGAGCTGTTTTAAAAATGGCTTGGTCTAAGGATCTTTTGATATGAAACCCTTTGTCCAAGCGGCCTTTGAAATGGAGAAAAGAATGAATATGTTTGAGAAAGTGTTCTCTGGCGCACTGGCGCGCCTTGTTACAAAAAGGACAGTTGCGCCCCTCGGCGCACTCACACACCATGCAACACTTTCAAAATCCGCGCCTAATGGCGCCCCTTTCCATCCTGCTGCAGTTTGAAATCATGCGCCCTGAGCGCACCCCTTTTGCATGCTCCAAGTGTAAAACCCGCGCCTCCTTAAAAAGCCTTCGGCGCACCCTTTGTCCATGTTGCATAATGTTTCCATGCGCCAAAGAGCGCACCCAGTTTCGATGCAACAAAAGCCTTCTGCGCGCAAGTATAAAGATTACATAGGCGCGGGCGCACCCTCCCATGTTGATAACATGATGTTGTGTAAACCCTCCATGCGCCGCGCTATATTCCTTTGGCGCATCATTCGTCCATGTTACACAATCTTTCCATGCGCCATAGGGCGCATCGAACCCCAATGTAACACGCATTTCCTGTGCGCCCTGTTATAAAATGCAACCTGCTTCATCCATGCGCCATGCGCTTTTGGCGCCAATATAACCTCTGCAACATTCCTTTCTTGCGCGCCTTATCTATTTGGCACACTTGATTGTATTTTCTGCGCCACAGCCTTTAAATCTCTAACTCCTCCTGCTAAGCTTTCCAATGGAAGATCAAATGACTAATTCAACCTTTTTGGATTGGGTCTCTCTTCTTCTTCGTGCAGATCAGTAGCTGAGTTCGAAAGAACACATGTCTACGTCAAGCAAGAAGCCCACCAAACCAAGAGGAAAGGCAAAGCTAACAGAAGAAGAAATGAAATACAAATATCGGAGGGTCGGGATGCCGAATCACGGTGAGTGCGGTATGGATGTCAGGGACTACGGGTTGGGTCACATTGACATGGATGAGTTCGGCTTAGAACTCAAAAGGTTCTGAAGAAGTCCATGGATGGACAAACTAATAGGCGGTGCCTGCACTTTGCCGAGGAATCCTGTCATTATTTGTGAACAACGAATTCATGATGGTTGTTGCACAATCCTTCAACAAGGACACAAGATGTGTCGAGAAGCAAGCAGGGCGAGGTAGTCATAAACCTCACTTGCCGTCGTCATTTTGAGTTGATGCTTGGCATCCCTCACCACCGGAACTACGTGGCTGTTAGCCAACGAGGAATGCATCAAGGCACAGGGAAGACAACGAAGGCCGGTGCATGCGATTAATGAATGAGGTCTACCTAAAGAATAAGAAGGTAGTGACCCGGTGGCCTCGGACTATCCACCGAAGTGATTTCTCGGAGGAACTCGGTGATTCTATCACCTTCTTGAGCGAGTCTTCGGGCTTTGGATGCCCACTATTTCCATAAGTGGATCTTTGCGGTACACAGAGACAATGAATAAGAATTTTCCCGATCAGCGCTTTTCTTTGGGGTGAAATAATAAGCAACACCATCTCTGGCGCTTCTGACAACGACTTGCCACAACGGCCCAGGAGTATTTCATATGAACTCCTATGTAGTCTGTGCCGGCATCGGCAAGGGATTACCCGGGGCTCAACCGAAGTGGAGTATGGCCTCGAGCCAAGATATTTGATTACTATCCGGAGTGAGACTAGAGAATAGTATCCCTCATTTTGCTAAAATCAATGATGTTTTCTTCTATCACATCATGTGCATGTTGCGGCAAATTTGACTCATAGCCGACAACCAAAAAACATAGTGGCGATCACGAGAGAAATGGGGGCCTTGTTCACCCAATTTCCCACGTTCACCTATCTAAGGGCTGCCAACTTTTTGGGAGAACCAACCGGAGCTACCGAGGTATCTTTGGACCAAAGCTGATTTTATTGGGCTGTCATCAGGCAGCTCGTCACATACCATGAAAAGTGCCTCGAGAAAGAAGAAGGCGGAACTCCTTTCCCCCTCACGGTGGGCCGTTACACATGCTCCAGCTATCACAAGGCGAAGGAGATGTTGTGCTGAGCTAGAATTGCTCAACCTAAAGCATGATTTCCCGTGAGGCCTACATTTGACCCCTGGGGCTGTCTACGAGGGCTAAGCTTGATCCGATTCATGTCCCTCAGATTGAGGATATCTACATTGACGTTCTCCATGAGGTAGAACTCAGAAGAAAGGATCACTCTCGCTTGGCATTAACGGAAATCATCCAATACGGAGTGGCCATTGTCCCAAAAGGCTTCCAAACCACGGAAGACGAAGTAGACAAAGTGTATAATGACACAGAAGGGGATGATTGGCCCTTCCGGACATTGTGCGAAGCAAGGCTCCTCAAAAAATTGAGGAGAGGGTAAAAGAAACTATGCGGAGAACGGAGCATTGGTGCCGCATGAACGGACTAATCTACCTCGGGGTAGATTTCACAACTTCCCCTTTGGGCAACGCACCTCCAAGGTCAAAGAAGCTGCTGAAAGGCAAAGGTGCCGAAGGTGAACCTAGCACCATTCAGGAGGAAGCCCCTGAAAGTCCTCTTCCTTCAGAGCCTGAACAAGTAATAACTCTGGATTCGCCAAAGAAAGAATTGACAGAGGATAGTCCTATACGCCCATCCACCCGGGATGTCGGCGTCGCTCTGACTTCAGAGGTCCCTTCTATCCCTTCTTCTTCTCTTCCTTCCCCTCCTCGAGTGACTCAAGCGACCACTCCTTTGGTTGTGTCCTCTGCCCCTTCTTCTACTCTTTCCCCCGCCTCTTCATCTATCTTCTCCTCCCTCGCTGATTTGTCTTCTTCCATTTCTTCCCTCATCTCCGAGCTCCCTTCCCTTCCTATGTCTTCTGCGGTTGCGGTTTCCCTTCCTCCCGTGGGCACTTCCTCGGCTATTCTTTCGATGCCGCCGCCGCGTGTCTCCACGTTTTTCCCCTCTTCTACCGTTGCTGCCTCCCCCTCTGTCTCTGGTCCTTCTTCTATAGGACCAGCTTGGATCTCTCAGCAGCTGAGCCAACAAAAGAGGAAAGTCCCCATCGCTCCGATGGACTTTTCGGTCATTCCGGCTAAAGGAGTAAAGAAGCACAAGCCGGTTACACGCTTCTCAAGACGCTGCGGTGAGAGGTTATGGAAATAGCCTACCCCGATCCCACGAAAGAGAAAGAAGATTTGTCTCCGGCAGATTTCACGGTGACCCAAGTCACAATGGGGACATCCTCGAAAAGTCTCCGGGGGAAGCTCTTTCATGATTGATGCACTCTGCAAAGCTTCGGGAAACAAAAGAGGAGAAAAGGCTACTAAAGGAGCGAGAACAAGTATCTGCTTCAAGCCTTACGAGAAGATGGGAAGTGCACCTCCCACACTACCGCCAAGACTCTGAGTGCTCGGTCGGGAGAAGATTAATGAGTATTCAAAAATCGGCGAGCAAGGTATGGCATTTACGCTTGGAGGAGCCAAATCCTCAAAGATAGGTGAAAAAGTAATCGCCGAATATATCGGTTTATACTTGAACATCGAGAAGGCGAAAAAGGAACTCCAACCATTAGCGGGCCCGATATCGAAGAGTTAGAACATGCTAGACTCCAGCACGAGACCTTCCAACAAATGTTCATTTGTTGATCGAAGATCTGGTCAAGTTCGGAGTCTTCGGCCATCCAAGGGCCCTCAACAAAACTATGTCCACTTTGGACTATCGGATAGATCAGCTAGAATTTGTTTTGGAAAAGATAGACAAGGTAAAGGAAGAGGCCCTACGATGCGATGCATCAAATGGAGAAAATTGTTCTATCTATGACTCCGGGGTTGCTCACTCCTTCCCTCACCTTGAGATCGGTGATGATACTATCCGGGTTTTGAGGAGATAGCTTCTCGAGGATAGGGCCGAAGTCACGTTCGACATCGAATCCATCAACAACCTCTTGGCTGTAGGGACTTCATCGGGTCCCTAATCGGGCGGGTAAAGATTATTCCAAACTCCGGAAAAGCTCATAGACGAGCGGGAGACTTGCGAAGCAATCGGTGAAGCACGAGGATCCATCACAGGATCAATTTGGGCCAATGATCAGCAAGTTCTTGGAATACCGCGCTCAGTTCCACATATCATCACCTGAGCAGCACCAGAAACAGGCAACCCCTTTTCGGCCGCAGGATGATGATGATGAGTAGCTTCTTCTTCTTCTTCTTTCTTCTTCTTCTCCTCTCTATTCTCCGACTTTCTTTCCGTAATATCTGAAGTAAGTTGGCACAAATGATGACATCATCCATGTTGCATCATGGGATGATGTCATCCATCCAAGTTGTCAAAGTCAACATGACTTTTAGATATTTTGTAAATATCTTTGTAAATAAGTGGTTGGCTCCATTTTGCCTTCTCTCTCCCTCATCTTCTATAAATATTGGAATACTTGTTGTATTCAAGAGGTGAACATTTTTTAGATAGAAATAGAAGTGAGGAGAGAAAGACTTTGAGCTTTCTTGTAACAGAAAAGAACAGTAATACAATTATTCAGACTTTGTGCTCAATAGCTGTGTTATACATTAGATCTTTCTTACGTTAGATCTGTATGTGTTTAATCTGTTGGATTCATATCTACTTTTCCGTCATTTGTTTATCAGTATTGCTTTGTTTATTTATGCAAGTAGGTTTGGCTCTGTTTACTACCAAACTAAAAACATAAATCTTCTGACCTTTCTGCTTTGGAATTCATTTCTTTTCTTCCTTCGGATCTGTTCTTTCTCTTTTCCTTCTTTCATTCCTTTCTTTTCGCGGCTGAAACACTCTCTGGGATGAGATCCCAACCCCAGAAGGCGGAATCATGAGACTTGCATAGGTTCTGCTAGTAGAAATAGCAATAAACCGGTTTCACTTTCTTTGTCTCAAAGAGGGGCTAAGCCTGCTGACAACTTGTTGGCTCGTCTATCCATAAATCTCCCACGCGACAGATTTTCGGACCAACGATTTTGGCGACTCCATTTGAGAGCAGACGAGATCTGTCGGATCTATCTTGATAGCAAGATATAAAAAAAAAAAAAAAAATCAGAAAAATCAAAAGATTGCTGCCCATTTGCAAACCTGAATTTTTTTATAAAAATCCGAAAAATTTGCAAAAGTGCTCAAATCGAAAAATTTCCTTAAGAGTCATAGATCGGGCCTGAATTCTGAGATCTTTAGTTATTTGAGTTTTTATCAAAATCATTATTTTTCCGTAGATCTGGATTTTTGACTATTTTCCAAAAAGTTTAAAACCCTTTGAAAAAGTAAAGATCAGATCTGAAAATCAGCTTACTATCTTCCCTGCCATCTTATCCTCGTTATTATTTGTCATTAACCTGCAATCGGTTTTTCGAAGAGGATAGTTTTTAAATATTCAGAAAAGTGCATGCTGCTGGTTTTTGACAGAAAAACCAGAAAATCAGCAAGTACACCCAAAAATAAAGTTTAAATCTGCGCCGTAATATTGCAGATCTGAAAGGTACACTGGCGAGTGAACCTTTTACGCGCAGCAGGAGAGCCCGTGGAGAAGTTGATCCTACTTTCGATCTGCTTCAAAGGCACAATTTCAGCGTAACACCGGCACGTTTTTCAGCGTTAAGCTCGGCTAGGTGGTCATCCAGGAGTGTCTCACCTCCACGAAGAAAAAGTCTTTTACAAGGAGCATCTACATCCCTTTGTAGTGCTTTGCTGCTCAGTGGAACCACCCTCCCAGTTCGTGTGCTTTTTCCAGCCTTTCAAATGGCAGTACCATGGGGAAATGCTATGGGTCCTCTCGCACTGCCACATCCAGTTCACGCGCTCCCTCATGGGAACCGAAAGAATTTTCCTAAATTTGACGGGAGCGGAAATCAAAGCACGGATTCCCACATATCTGCTTTCATTATGTCATGCAGTATTTTGGACGTGACTCACGAAGATGTGTCGGTTCGCCTTTTTCTGGAAACTCTACAAGGGCCCGCAGCTGAATGGTTTCAGCATTTGCCGGCCGGATCTATCACCAGTTGGGCAACCTTGCGGGAAGCTTTTGAAGACAGATATAAGCCTTCAGAAGATGCATTTGCGTTGCTATCACGGATCACCCACCTAAAAAAGGAAGTCAATGAGACCATGCGCGATTTTGTCACCCGGTTCAATGCATTAATCAACCGTGTCCCCACTGCCATGCTTCCAACACCGGAGAATCAGAAGTGTTTCTTCGTGAACGCCATGAGCTCAAAAGTCAGCTTCTTGCTCCTTCAAGAGCGAGTAGCTACTCTACCTCTCGCTCAGGCTGCTGCCATCCGGATAGAAGACAATTTGATAATATCTGGCGAGTTAAAAAAGGAATCATCCAAGTCCAAATCTTGGATCCCTCGCCTACTACTTCATCTGATCCGGCATTCCAAAAGATGGCGAATGATCTGCTCGCATTAAAGAAGCAGCTGGCCCAGGCCTCTCCTAGTTCCTCGTACCGGGATGCCCCGCGGAGGAATTTTGTTCCTAACAATGCTTCACAAAGGCCGCGCTTACCTGCAACCGCTCCACGGTTGGCGCTTGAAGCTCCTCCGGTCAATGCTTTGGCCGAAATAGAAGAGGAAGAAGCGATCTTATGAAGAACCTTCCTCGAGGCGAAGATGATCAAGATGTCGGTGAGCCGACTGGCGACTCCACTATTGGATACATGGAATTTGATGAGGATGAATCTGATGAAGAAGAGAGTACTCAGGGCTATGCAAGCGGACAATCCTATGCTGTTTTTACCCGCTCGCAAGGAAAGGAAGCGGAAGTTGCTGCCCATGTGCAGAAGGAGAAGGTCGTGTCAAACGTGCCTCCAACCATTGTTAGAAGAGGTAATCCTCTTCCTACTCAATTCCCTGTTAAGTCTTTTGCAAAGAAGTCTTTCCCGCCCATCTCTCCTCCGAATCAACCCCCACATATTCCTATCAAGATCAGTAACCCTGTTCCACCATCGCGAAGTGAAGGACTCATTCCCTCACCAACGCAACCCTTGGCCGCGTTCGATATAATAGATCATGCAAAAAAGACCAAGATCCAAATGTAAAGTGAGTATCTTGATCAAACCCGAACAGCTTGTAAGATTGACTAAATATATCCAGAGTCAAGCTGTTATACCTAATCGAGTTTCCCCAAAGGAATCCTTTCCACTCCCCACGAATCCCATATAAATGTTGCTTGACATCCGCATCGAGCAAGATAGAACCTTTCTATCTCTCCTCTAATCAATGGCCATAAGTTGAGCAACTGTATAATTGATTCCGGAGCTTCCGATAACGTCATGCCGCGAAAGTCGCCCATGCTTTGGGCCTCACTCTTACCAAACCTTTCGGCAGATGTTACTCATTGGAAACCAAGCAAGTGCCATTGATTGGCCAAATCAAAGGCGCGAATTTGCGTTTGCGGCCTTCCCGGATAAAGAGTAAAAATGACCGTCCTTGTCGACATTCCGGCGGACCTATGGAATCTGGCTTTGGGAAGGAGCTTTTGCAGCGAAGTTGGTGGAGAAATTCACATGGACTGGTCCAAAGCTAGAATTCCAGTCAAAGGCGTAATGCAAACTTTGGAGCCAGAATCCCAAAAGAAATACTTGGTCACTAGCTCTGAAGACCCCAAAGCCCAAATCCTTTTTGAATCATCAGGGATGGGAAACTACTTCTTATCTACCGAGGCGGATACAAAGGATGTTTTCGTTCAAGAAAAGGACCTTAATAAGGTCTGGACCTTGCAATTTGATGGCAGCTGTGCAACTAGTGGATGTGGCGCCGGAGCCGTGCTAATATCTCCTGAGGAGGAGGTAATTCCTCTTTCTTTCAAGTTGCAGTTTTTCAATACTAACAATACTGCTGAGTATGAGTCTCTCTTACTCGGTATGCAAGCCGCAAAAGAAAAAGGGATAAAAAATCTAAAGGCACAAGGTGATGCCGAGCTAGTTGTAAATCAGGTCAAAAGGATTTACCAAGTGAAAAATGAAAGGCTCAGGCACTACCGTAATGCAGTATGGGACAGCATTGAGGAATTTGACGCTTTTTCAATAGAGGCAATTCCAAGAGCCCAAAACGACATGGTGATTCGTTGTTGGCATTTGACATCTCTCATGCTCCCTTTTGGGTTTTGAAAACGAGCAAATACACCATTGAAGTGGTTTTCCGCCCAAGCGTGCCAGACAACTCTCAGCATTGGCAGGTATTCAACGATGATAATCACCTCATTGCCTTTCTGGAAAAATCAGAAAATTTTGACGAGTTGTATTTCGAAGGATCCACCTCTACATGCCGTGAATCAATCAACGGTCAAAACCACGAAACAAAGGAGAACGATGGCATTTGTCAGCTTAAAGGAAATAAAATCCCAAAGGGCCTGGTTTCTCTGGAGCGCCTGTTTGACAGACATGATCGTTTTGTGAAAAAGAAGAGGCGAGATGATCCTGACTCATCTCCAGAGACAGAACCAGTCAATATAGGTTCTGAGGCACACCCGCAATTCGTGAACATCGGGAAATGTTGCACTTGAGAAGAAAAAGCGGAAATTTGTCAAGTTCTTTGAAAAGATATATGGATGTATTGGCATGGTCCTATGCGATTTAAAGTCCTTGAAGCCAAAGGGCGTTCGGCATGATATACTGGCATGAAAGAAGATGCCAAAGCCTTAAAATCGAAAGCAAAGGCATTATAATCCCAAGATTTCGGGCACCATTCGGGCCGAAATTCGAGAAGATCTTGGGCCAAGAGAATCATCTTCCCTATCCATCACAGGACACTTGGGTGGCGAACATTGTGCCGGTACGCAAGAAAAACGGTGAAATACGCATCTGCGTAGACTTTCGAAACTTGAATCAAGCTTCGCTGAAAGACAACTACCCTCTTCCCATAATGGATCAAGTTCTGCAAGCAGTGACTGGATCGGAAATGCTGTCTATGCTTGATGGTTTTTCAGGCTATAATCAGATTGAAGTCTCTCCTGAAGATCAATTCAAAACAGCATTCACTACTCCATGGGGTACATTTGCCTATAGCAGGATGCCTTTCGGCCTAACTAACGCTGGTGCCACTTTTCAGCGGGCCATGGACTTTGCATTCAAAGGCATGATGGGAAAAGTCATCGTAGTTTATCTAGATGACTTAACCGTGTTCTCTAAACTACGAAGTGATCATTGTGATCACTTGGAGCAAGTATTGGCCAGGTGCCGAGAACATGGAATTTCCTAAATCCCAAAAGTCTGTTTTGGGGTTACGAAGAAATTTCTAGGCCATGTGGTTAGCGAAAGAAGGAACAAAGATTGATGCCGAAAGAGTTAAGGCTATCCAAAGCCTTACTCTGCCTTTCTGGCAAGAATGGTGTTCATTCTTTCTTCGGAAAGGTGAACTTTCTTAGGCGTTTTGTCCCTGATTTTGCTGAGAAGACCCGCCACATACTAAACATGATGAAAGGGTCACCCACTTTCAGATGGAGTGAAGAGGGGAAAAGGTCGTTTGAAGAGATAAAAACTTCTGTTGCTCATGCACCGGTCCTGGTATGTCCGGATTTCTCCAAGAACTTCATTATGTATAGTTACGCCTCCGAACATACTGTGTCTGCAATCCTAATGCAAAAGAACTCGGAGGATATTGAATCTCCAATCGCATTCATGAGTTCTCCTCTCAAGCCTCACGAGTTGAAAATGACTCAGCTGGAAAAACACGCCTTTGCCGTTGTCAAAGCGGTGAAGAATTTCAGGTATTACATTCTGAACTCGCATACGGTGGTGCTGGTTCCCGACACCGCGGTGAAATCAATTCTAACTCAGCAGGAGTTAGGAAGTTTGAGAGGGAATTGGATCGCAAAGGTCCAGGAATATGACCCGGATATTAAACCCACCAAGGCTGGTAAGGGGTAAAGGCCTGTGTCAGCTAATGGCTGAGAACAGGGGTTCAGAAAATCCTGATGAAAGAGAGAATTATACCGACAAAGAGCAAAGCCCTCTAGAGGAGCCTGATTCTCTGCCTCTGGTTCTATTTATTGCGACCAGTGATGAGTGGTACTCCGACATTGCTTTCTTCCTTACCTACGGCGAATGCCCGATGCACCTAACTGCAAAGGAGAAGCGTGCTATAAAGCTCAGGGCAGCTAAGTATGTCATCTGGGATGACGGTTTATATAAGCGCGGGATAGACGGTGTCTTCCTGCGATGTGTTGACAAGCCCCAGCAAGTAAAACTGCTGGAAAGTTTTCACAATTCAGCCTGTGGAGGCCATTTTCTTCTTAGTGACAGCACACAAGATCATTCGAGCCGGTACTCTTGGCGGCGCTCTTTCAAGATGCGGCTACACAGGTGGCAAAGTGTGAACCACATCGACAATTCATTCGTCGGCAAGCCCAAGTTGGCTGCCCTTCCCCTTAGGCCGGTCATTATCAATGAACCATTCAGGCAATGGGGAATTGATTTTATTGGTGCACTCAATCCTCAATCGAGTGCTTTGGACATAGCTATGTCCTCACAGCAACGGATTACTTCACTAAATGGGTGGAAGCCATACCTGTCAAGCACGCCACTTCTGAGGTAGTTTGCAGTTTTATCAAAGAAAATATCATCGTCAGGTTCGGTGTTCCAGACAAAATCGTTGCTGATAACGCTTCTAACTTCTCTTCGCGGGAAGTTATTAGTTTTTGCTATGAATATGGAATAACTTTAGCACATGCCTCGGATTATTACCCTCAGGGAAATGGTCAGGCGGAATCCAGTAATAAGAACTTGGTGACCATCATACGGAAATTAGTAGATGAAAATCAGCGGATGTGGCACAAGTCTTTGTACGATGCTTTGTGGGCGGACCGCATTACTCCTAAGAGATCTCTCGGCATGTCACCTTTTCAAGTGTTATATGGCACTGATGCCGAACTTCCCATTTCTGCGGAACTTCCTGCTCTACGCTTGGCACGAGCAATCGAAGATGAAACTTTTCAGAGTTCTCTAGAAAAGAGAATCATGTATTTGGCAGAACTTGAAGAAAAGAGAGTAAAGGTGGTCGACAGGATCACTGAACATCAGAATCAAGTGAAGAGGCTTTTTGACAAGAAGGCCAAGCAGAGAGATTTTCTAGTGGGAGATCTCGTCCTTCTTTGGGACAAGCGAAGAGAACCAAAGGGCATGCACGGAAAATTTGATTCCCTATGGAGAGGGCCCTTCAAAATCAAGCAACTCAATGGAGAGAATAGTTTCTATCTCTCGTATCTGGATGGAGCTGAGCTCCCGCTTCCCTATAGCGGGCAACATCTCAAGATCTTCAGGAAGTAGAGCTTGCTCTCTTCTTTGTACAGTTTGCTCTCTTCTTTGTACAGTTTGCTCTTTGTTGTGTGTTTGCTTTCGTCGTGTGTTTGCTTTCGGTTTGTTGTGTGTTTCCTTTGTTCTCCCTCCGGTCCCCCTTGTTTTTGACTCCGTACCCAATGGATAGGCACATGTGATCTGGGATTCTCTACCCCCGAGTTTGCTCAGGGATAGTCCCCAGAAAGAGCCAGCTGTTATCCCGTAAAATTGACAAGGGCAATTTTACCGATAACCATACCGAAAATTTTGTTTCGATCCCTCGTTAGGGATCCTTCGCGTTCGAAACATTGTAAAATCCCTCCCCGGGAAATCTAGTTTTTGAACTTAGTCTTTTTGAGCCTTTTTGGTGTGGGCGCATGGATTTTCCTTGTAACACATAGTTTTGATGCGCCCCCTTAAAAGCCTTTGGCGCATGGTTTTCCATGTTAGCACGCTTCTCGGTGCGCCAAAGGGCGCACGTAATCTACATGCACACACCAATTTTGGCGCGCGAAAGGGCACCTAACTTCATGTCGACAACGAATTTGGTGCGCGAAAGCGCGCTCATTCTTCTGTTGCCATTTCCTTCCATGCGCGAAAGGCGCACGCTTTCCCTTGTCGGCGGCGGTTTCCATCGCGCCATTTCAAAGGTTGGTGGCGCATTAATGACAGGTTTTTCTATAAATATCCATGCGCGCCCATGTCATTTTCATTCTTTTGTCGAGCACGTGATTGCTCTGGATTTGTCGGCTCTTTCTGTCATTTCTCGCCTTGTGGACCCGCTTTCCAATCTTTTGCTATATCTAAGGTAAGAGGTTCTCCCTCTTTTCCATTACGTGCTTTCATGTTCTCGCTTTCGTGTTCTTGTGTGCAGGCGTTTCTTGGTTTTCGTTTTTGTTTGCTTTGGCTTTGTTTTTCTTGAGGTTTGTTTAGGCTGGTTTCCCCCTTGGTTTCTTTGTTTTCTTTTTCTTTTTTTTTTTCCTCCTCCTCCCTCTTTCCGGATCTGTGGAAGGGGCTGTTTTAAAATGGCTTGGTCTAAGGATCTTTTGATATGAAACCCTTTGTCAAAACGGCCTTTGAAATGGAGAAAAGAATGAATATGTTTGAAAAGTGTTCTCAGGCGCCTTTGCGCGCCTTATTCAAAAAGACGATTGCGCCCCTCGGCGCACTCACACACCATGCAACACTTTCAAAATCCGCGCCTAATGGCGCCCCTTTCCATCCTGCTGCAGTTTGAAATCATGCGCCCTGAGCGCACCCCTTTTGCATGCTCCAAGTGTAAAACCCGCGCCTCCTTAAAAAGCCTTCGGCGCACCCTTTGTCCATGCTGCATAATGTTTCCATGCGCGAAAAGCGCACCCGATTTGATGCAACAAAAGCCTTTTTTGCGCAAGTATAAAGATTACATAGGCGCTGGCGCACCCTCCCATGCAGTAACATGATGTTGTGTAAACCCTCCATGCGCCGCGCTATATTCCTTTGGCGCATCATTCGTCCATGTTACACAATCTTTCCATGCGCCATAGGGCGCATCGAACCCCAATGTAACACGCATTTCCTGTGCGCCCTGTTATAAAATGCAACCTGCTTCATCCATGCGCCATGCGCTTTTGGCGCCAATATAACCTCTGCAACATTCCTTTCTTGCGCGCCTTATCTATTTGGCCTGCCAATTGTATTTTTCCTGCGCCCTGAGCCTTTAAATCTCTAACTCCTCCTGCTAAGCTTTCCAATGGAAGATCAAATGACTAATTGACCTTTTTGGATTGGGTCTCTCTTCTTCTTCGTGCGAGATCAGCGGTGAGTTCGAAAGAACACATGTCTACGTCAAGCAAAAGCCCACCAAACCAAGAGGAAAGGCAAAGCTAACGAGAAGAAGAAATGAAATACAAATATCGGAGGTCGGGATGCCCGAATCACGAGTGAGTGCGGTATGGATGTCAGGGACTACGGGTTGGGTCACATTGACATGGATGAGTTACGGCTTAGAACTCAAAAGGTTCTGAAGAAGTCCATGGATGGACAAACTAATAGCGGTGCCACTGCACTTTGCCGGAGGAATCCTGTCATCGGCCGCTGTGAACAACGAATTCATGATGGTTGTTGCACTGATCCTTGACAAGGACACAGATGTGTCGAGAACAGCAAGAGGCGAGGTAGTCATAAACCTCACTTGCCCGTCATTTTGAGTTGATGCTTGGCATCCCTCACCACCGGAACTACGTGGTGTTAGCCAACGAGGAATGCATCAAGGCACAGGAAGACAACGAAGGCCGGTGCATGCGATTAATGAATGAGGTCTACCTAAAGAATAAGAAGGTAGTGACCCGGTGGCCTCGGACTATCCACCCAAGTGATTTCTCGGAGGAACTCGGTGATTCTATCACCTTCTTGAGCGAGTCTTCGGGCTTTCGGATGCCCACTATTTCCATAAGTGGATGCTGCGGTACCTCGAGACAATGAATAAGAATTTGCCCGATCAGCGCTTTTGCTGGGGTGAAATAATAAGCAACACCATCTCGGCGGCTACAACGACTTGCCACAATGGGTATTTCATATGAACTCCTATGTAGTCTACGCTGCAGCATCGGCAAGGGATTACCCAGGGCTCAACCGAAGTGGAGTATGGCCTCAGGCCAAGATATTTGATTACTATCCAGAGCTAAGGCTAGAGAATAGTATCTCTTCATTTGCTAAAATCAATGATGTTTTCTTCTACCACATCATGTGCATGTTGCGGCCAAATTTGACTCATAGCCGGACAACCAAAAACATAGTGGCAGTCACAGAGAAATGGGGAGCCTTGTTCACCCAATTTCCCACGTTCACCTATCTAAGGGCTGCCAACTTTTTGGGAGAACCAACCGAGCTACCAGGTATCTTTGGACCAAAGCTGATTTTATTGGCTATCAAGACGGCTCGTCACATACCATGAAAAGTGCCTCGAGAAAGAAAGAAGGGCGGAACTCCTTTCCCCCTCACAGTAGGCCGTTACACATGCTCCAGCTATCACAAGGCGAAGGAGATGTTTGCTGAGCTAGAATTGCTCAACCTAAAGCATGATTTCCCAGCAAGGCCTACATTCGACCCTAGGGGCTGTCTACCAAGGGCTAAGCTTGATCCGATTCATGTCCCTCAGATTGAGGATATCTACATTGGCGTTCTCCATGAGGTAGAACTCGGAAGAAAGGATCACTCTCGCTTGGCATTAACGGAAATCATCCAATACGGGTGGCCATTGTCCCAAAAGGCTTCCAAACCACGGAAGGCGAAGTAGACAAAGTGTATAATGACACGAAGGGGATGATTGGCCCTTCCCGGACATTGGCGAAGCGAGGCTCCTCAAACAATTGAGGAGAGGGTGAAAGAAACTATGCGGAGAACGGAACATTGGTGCCGCATGAACGGACTAATCTACCTCGGGGTAGATTTCACGACTTCCCCTTTGGGCAACGCACCTCCAAGGACAAAGAAGCAGCTGAAAGGCAAAGGTGCAGAAGGTGAACCTAGCACCATTCAGGAGGAAGCCCCTGAAAGTCCTCTTCCTTGAGCACAACAAGTAATAACTCTGGATTCGCGGAGAAAGAATTGTGAGAGGATAGTCCTATACGCCCATCCACCCGGGATGTCGGCGTCGCTACACTTCGAGAGGTCCCTTCTATCCCTTCTTCTTCTCTTCCTTCCCCTCCTCGAGTGACTCAAGCAACCACTCCTTTGGTTGTGTCCTCTGCCCCCTTCTTCTACTCTTTCCCCGCCTCTTCATCTATCTTCTCCTCCTTGCTGATTTGTCTTCTTCCATTTCTTCCCTCATCTCAGAGCTCCCTTCCCTTCCTATGTCTTACTGCGGTTGCGGTTTCCCTTTCTCCCGTGGGCACTTCCTCGGCTATTCTTTCGATGCCGCCACCACGTGTCTCCACGTTTTCCCCTCTTCTACCGTTCTTTGCCTCCCCCTCTCTCTGGTCCTTCTTCATAGGACCAGCTTGGATCTCTCGGCCGAGCCAGCCAAAGAGGAAAGTCCCCATCGCTCAGATGGACTTTTCGATCATTAAACCTAAAGGAGCAAAGAAGCACAAGCCGGTTACACGCTTCTCAAAGCTGCTGCAGGTGAGAGGGTTATGGAAATAGCCTACCCCGATCCCACCAAAGAGAAAGAAGATCTGTCTCAGTGATTTCACGTGACCCAAGTCACAATGGGGACATCCTCAGAAAGTCTCCAGGGGGAAGCTCTTTCCGCAGTGGATGCACTCTGCAAGAAGCTTCAGGAAACAAAAGAGGAGAAAAGGCTACTAAAGGAGCAGAACAAGTATCTGCTTCAAGCCTTACAGAAGATGGGAAGTGCACCTCCCACAACTACCGCCGAGACTCCTGAGCTGCTCAGTCAGGAGAAGATTAATGAGTATTCAAAAATCGGCGAGCAAGGTATGGTTGTTTCTGCTTGGAGGAGCCAGATCCTCAAAGATAGTGAAAAAGTAATCGCCGAATATATCAGTTTATACCTGAACATCGAGAAGGCGAATAAGGAACTCCAAGCATTAGCAGGCCCGATATCAGAAGAGTTAGAACATGCTAGACTCCAGCACGAGACCTTCCAACAAATGTTCGATTGTTCAGTCGAAGATCTGGTCAAGTTCGGAGTCTTCGGCCATCCAAGGGCCCTCAACAAAACTATGTCCACTTTGGACTATCGGATAGATCAGCTGGAATTTGTTTTGGAAAAGATAGACAAGGTAAAGGAAGAGGCCTGATGCGATGCATCAAATGGAGAAAATTGTTCTATCTATGACTCCCGGGTTGCTCACTCCTTCCCTCACCTTGAGATCGGTGATGATACTATCCGGGTTTTGAGGAGATAGCTTCTCGAGGATAGGGCCGAAGTCACGTTCGACATCGAATCCATCAACAACCTCTTGGCACTGCTGTAGGGACTTCATCGGGTCCCTAATCGAGGCGGGTAAAGATTATTCCAAACTCCGGAAAAGCTCATAGACGAGCGGGAGACTTGCGAAAGCAATCGGTGAAGCGGCACAGGATCCATCACGGGATCAATTTGGGCCAATGATCAGCAAGTTCTTGGAATACGCGCTCGATTCCACATATCATCACACAGGCGGCACGAAAGCAGGCAACCCCTTTTCGGCCGCGGGATGATGATGATGAGTAGCTTCTTCTTCTTCTTACGCTTCTTCTTCTTCTCCTCTCTCTATTCTCCGACTTTCTTTCCGTAATATCTGAAGTAAGTTGGCACAAATGATGACATCATCCATGTTGCATCATGGGATGATGTCATCCATCCAGTTGTCAAAGTCAACATGACTTTTAGATATTTTGTAAATATCTTTGTAAATAAGTGGTTGGCTCCATTTTGCCTTCTCTCTCCCTCATCTTCTATAAATATTGGAATACTTGTTGTATTCAAGAGGTGAACATTTTTTAGATAGAAATAGAAGTGAGGAGAGAAAGACTTTGAGCTTTCTTGTATGTGAGAAAAACGATAATACAATTATTCAGACTTTGTGCTCAATAGCTGTGTTATACATTAGATCTTTCTTACGTTAGATCTGTATGTGTTTAATCTGTTGGATTCATATCTACTTTTCCGTCATTTGTTTATCAGTATTGCTTTGTTTATTTATGCAAGTAGGTTTGGCTCTGTTTACTACCAAACTAAAAACATAAATCTTCTGACCTTTCTGCTTTGGAATTCATTTCTTTTCTTCCTTCGGATCTGTTCTTTCTCTTTTCCTTCTTTCATTCCTTTCTTTTCGCAGCCTGAAACACTCTACCGGGATGAGATCCCAACCCCGAAGGCAGAATCTGTGAGACTTGCATAGGTTCCTGCTAGTAGAAATAGCAATAAACCGAGTTTCACTTTCTTTGTCTCAAAGAGGGGCTAAGCGTCCACGCGATGCATTTTCGGACCAACAAAGAGTAACAAAACCAAACTAGCTAGCGCAACACCATAAACTATGGCCATAGTATTGCAAATGTTTGATTGCATTGTAAATCACTACTACTTCTTTTAAACTATGTTGTAAGTGGGAGGATGACACCAAGAAGATACACATAGTTCTTTGTTCCTTTAAAAGGTTTAACCAAATGATATCTTTGGGTATATCATATTAAGAGGAGCATTGAAGGGGATCAATTTGGATCTGAACCCTTATGGTTACAGGTGGTTATCATAGCTTGTCTGGTTGTATTATAACCATTAATTAATGTTGGATTAATCTATTGTAATTTATTAATCATTGAAGACATCAAGATAATTAATAATGCTAGAATAATTCAAAGGGTCATCATAAATGGTGTTATTCATTTCGGGAAAGGTAAATTAAGGGATTTATAACTCTTGTATGTTGGAATTTAATTACTGCGTATTAAATTCATTGAAGGCATAAACTGTGATTAACGAGTTAAAAAAATCCCTCATTATGATGATGTAAAAAGAGGTGCTACATATATGACATGTGTAATTGTATTTGTTCAAAAATGTTTACAAAACTTAAAAAGTGAAAAATGTTGAAGTTTGAAACTTGAAAGTTGAATATTTGTTTAAATTGAAGAATATTTCTAGTTTAATTCTATTGTCTATAAGAATTTCATAGAGTTTTTCAAAAAGATATGTTTGCACGTTGTAATGGTTTTCATGGAATCTCATTTTTTTACACGTATTATCTTGTACTGGAATTTATATTTTGTTATATATAGAAATTATAGATTTTAAATCTAATGATATCAAAATATGTATGGAATGAATTTTCTTTAATGTTGAAATTTTAATTATTTACAATGCAATGTTTTTCATGGAATATCATTTTTTACATGTAATTTTATTGACTACCACATTTCACATGACCTGAGTACCTTCAATATTTCATGTTTCCATAAATACAAAGCTATTGATATAAAATCTTAATGAAGTAGACTAATGTAATGATTCTCTTCCACTTAATACAACAAAATCTTCTTCTCTCTACTTGTAAAATTTGAACTTTGTAATAGGTTTCTTCACATTACCTCTATAACCCTTCTTAAAATCCTTAGGAAGAATCACATAACGGTTTTTCCTTAGGAATAATCACCTCTTCTTGCACATTGTAATGGTTTTCATGGAATCTCATTTTTTATACGTATTATCTTGCAATATATATATACTAGATTGTGAATTATAATGATTTCAAAATATGTATGGAATGCATTTTCTTTAATGTTGAAATTTTAGTTATTTACAATACAAAATATGTAAGATGAATAACTGAAAAAGTGTTTGATTCATTACATTTTTATTATTATTTTCTTACGTCTAATTACAATATTTGAAAAATAGTATTCCAAAAATGCATGTCACAAAAACTACATCAAAGCAGTTTGAAAATACTCAAATAAATAAAATAAGATTATTATAACTCCAAGTATAAGAGGGTTTAAGGTACCTCTAAATGGAATGATGATGTCTATGGGTGAAAAATGATAAATCCTTCTTCACATCGAGCTAGATGGCCTACAATAAAGAGAAATCCAAAAAAATGGATTAGTAGATAGATGGGTGGGTTGCTGACAATGTCAGTCTTGAGAAGTGAGAGCTTCCTAAGATGGATTTCAACCCACATTTTTGATAAAGATAAGATTAAATATTGAGATTGGATGTAGAAAGATCTGAGATAAGACAAAAACTAAAATGCAATGAAGATAAAGTAAAATTAGATCTGATCTAAGAAAATTAAATCAAACATGTGCATGTCAACGGTGACCTAAGACTATAGAGCTTAGTTGATGGCGAATGGAGCAAATCAACTAAAATGAAAATAGAAAATGCAGATCTAAAGGCCTTGGAAAATAGTGTTCCAAAATTACCAATAAAATAAAACATGATTCTTATAAATAATTATATTTGAATAAATGTAAGTTGATACCTGTAACATTGTAAATGATAACTAGAGCTGAAACAATTCATATTTAATAGCCTCCTCATAGTCGATATTTACATCTAGAGAGTTAGAGGACACACCAAATCCAGTCTCATCATTGAGAGTATTTGTATTTGTAGTTTTATTATTAACACCTTAATGCAAAAATAGTGTTCCAAAAATGCATGTCACAAACACTATATCAAAGCAGTTTGAAAATACCAAAATAAATAAAATAGGGTTATTATAAACAATTGTATTTGAATCTATTATTATGAAATTGGATACATAAAAAGATTTAAAATGTTAGGTGACAAAAAGTAAATGTAAGGTGATACTATAAAATTTGAAATGATAGCTAGAACTGAAACAATCCATTTTCAATAGCTTCCTCATTGTCGATATTTGCATCTGCAGAGTTAGAGGACATACCAAATCTAGTCTCATCATTCAGAACATTTGTATTTTCAGTTGTATTATTAACATCTCTTCTTTTAGAAAGGTAATTCCAATGTGTAATTACTTTGTGAAAAGGAAATATGTCCGAGGAGTAGCGTGAAACATACAACTTTCTAGATTGTTATCCAACATGTTTCTTAGTTTTGATTTTACAAAAGATAAAGGACTAAATTTTTCTTCATCCTCCACAGATCCAAAAATTATTTTTTGGTAGAACTCATATAATCAAAAATATTCAATGATGTCTTCCTATAAAACACTACTTTGGTATATTTTTCATCGTGAGCCTTGTAATTGTACCATTCTCTTGAGGTTAATTTAAACAATTATATTATCTAACCATTATCATTGCAAATGAGATGATTGAGACTTTATTAATTAAATATTCACTATACCTTTAATTTCAATACCATTTTCCTATGATGTCTTTATGAAATGATCCATTATTGTACAAATGTATTTATGAAATAGATCACTGAAAAAATCTGCATGATCACTTGTAGTATTCAAAAAAATTATTCATTACTCCCATATCTTCAAGAATGTTATCTTTACTAAAATTCTCTCTGATTTTGGATGCTAAGGATTGAGTAATTTTTTAAATCTTTATTCATGTGTCAACTTTAATAGAATCAAATATAACATGAGTCACATGAACTTATTCTCTTTTCGATCCTAGAATATCTTGTCATTTTTACAAAATGTGTAGTGGTATCTCCCTCCCATTAACATTGATACAGAGGTGATCATGGATATTAAATATCAAATAATTATTGGGATTATTAACATCCAATAAAACTTTCTAGTTATTGAAAATAGGTGTATCAAAACTTTGTTCTAACAAGTACAAGATATCAAGTGATCAACATACCCACTTTCTCAGCCATGTAAAATCAACAATATAGATGGATATATCTTTTGCATGCTTCATTAGTGCAATTATCTCCTTCAACATTGGTATAATTCCAACTAATGTAATCAATGTTTCTAGATCTATTAGATAGAACAAAAATCCTTAGATTTGTTAACTTCTTTATGATACCTATGCATGAAACCAACCAATGATGGATACTCCTCACAAATTCTACATGCAGGATCATACAAAGAAATCCACCTTGTATCAACATCCTTTAGAATATTTTTACCATCTATAATTCCAATAAATTTTTTTGAAACTTAAGAAATATATTTGGATTGATTGACATATAGGAATGTAGTTCTCTAATAAGGTCTTCTACTCTTGCAAAAATTTCAAAGTTGTTTACTATTTTATATGCTAGATTCATTTTGTGAACCATACAATGAATTTCAAGCATATGAGGGGATATTTTTGTTTGCAATCGAATAAACATACCAGTTTTGTGACCCTACATAATTTATGCACCAACACATACCAACTTCGTAGCGATTTCATATTCATTCATGTCAGCAATATCTTTCAAATTGGAAATAACTATTTTATATAGGTTTTCAACATTGCAATTTTCTACCATTTTCTGTACATCCATCAAATGTGGTTACCTTATATGATTTTTAAAACTATAATCATGGATGCATACCCATGAGGTGTTGTCAACTGTTGTTAATTCCTCAATTGATAGAAATATAAACTTTACATTTTTACACTATCTTTCTAATCTTCCTTTTCAATCATTACAAGCAATTTAGCCATTTCCCATGCACATATTTTTGACCAATGAGATTGAGGAACATTGTGCATTACATTATATTGAAACAAATTTTTGAAATTAATGAAATGAGAAATAGGGATTCCTTCTTAAGGATGTGGAATATGGTAGAGAAATGTATGCTTTTAGCATGAAAATTTGATTCAATCACCTTACCAATTTGTGATGTGATTGTTCCACCCTTTTTCCGCAAGATTTATGTATATTTTCTTCTTAGCTTCATATTGTGCTGCATATTTAACATGCATACATTATTTTTCACTTTTCTATGTGTGTTTTTAATTTTCAGCCATCCTCCCACCGTATGCAGTCAAATATTTTTTTCCGTAATGTTTTTTAATTGTGTTTAACTTCGCTTAAATTTTTGCTACTTTCCCAATTTCTATGTATGTATTGTACATGTACATTCAGTTGGGATATATTCAGAATTAGTTGGATCTAAAGGTTCAATAAAAGGAAAATTTTCAGCCCACTCAAACTTATATGTCCTACCAAGTGTCCACATATTATTGTCTACTTTCAAATTTTTACTTTTGTGACAATAAATTTTAAGAATATCTCGATCACCTTGTTTCCTCTTGTGTGAATCAGAATTTTCATTTGATTTTGGTATTACATTTTGCTGAGTATTTGAGATATCTTGATCCTCTCTTGGTTGCATCTCAACAAGAATATCTTCAAGCTCTGGCATGTTTTCATCATAGGTATCATTTAGTTGATATTGTGTTAAATCCATGTCCATGTCAATAATACCTTCCACACACTTTATAATATGATTGATTCCAATGGTAGTTGTATTGATAGCTATAGAATTTCAAAAGAATACTTAAACAATGTTGACTTTTGAGATATTTTGGTTACAATTTGGGTCTTTGGAGCACTAGAAGTTTCCATTAAGTACTTGATTTAGGAAATGCACAATTCACAATTTTCACACATCTGAAAACCTTACTTTTTCCACATTTACAAACCTTACTTATCACTCATCAACAAGCCTTATTGCATTCCTAAAACCCTTGTAGCACATCTAGAAGCCTTATCGCATGTCTACAAGACTCGCTGTATGTCATAGAAGCCTTATTGTCGTCAATAAATCCTTATCATGCATCTCCAAGCTTTCTTTTTACATATGTAAATCCTTACTTGTCACACATTTGCAATCTCATTTACATCTTTATCATGTGCCTAAAATCTAATTTACACTTATTTTTGTGTTTCTAATGGTACTTCACAAGTTCACACGATACTTAATTATTATTTGGATGGTACATTACTAGTAAGTTACTAGTTTATTACCTAAAGAATTACCTATGTTTATATAGAACTAAAATACGCGTAGGCTAATTACTTATGTTTATACTAGGAAGAACATGTAAAAGAGAAGAATGAAGTAGTCAAATATGCATGTATATGATCAAAATGTGTAAAAATTATGTAAGAAAGTATGTAAAATTTGAAAAAGGAACATGTTCACTTGATTTGTGATGAGAAAAGAGATATAAAGGATCTTGAAGATGATGTAGAAGAATGAGTTTTTGGGTGATCTCACACCAATTGTGCTTATTGTGAGTTTTTTGGGTGATCTCACGCCAAAAATAGAGGAAGTGTAGGGATAAAAATCTAGTGTCATCCTCCAACATTTAACTTCTTCTTGTAATGTAATAACTACTACAGATGGTGTGTAAAAATATGTCTCATTTCGAATAGTTCTTATCCAATGCGAAAGTAGAAAATGTTGTGTAGTGCATGCATGCCAAGTGCTAAGGATTGTGTGCCCTATAAAATCCATTATGTGAAGTGATGAGAAATGTGTTGAATTGAAAAATGGTGTGTAACTTCCCCCTAGTCACAGGCATCTAAGAAGGGTCAGGAGCACCCAAGCGCTATTGTTTGGGTCTAGGCGCTAGTGTATATGTTGTGCTTTGAGGACCCAAACCATATTTTAAGCCCTGTATAAGACTAAAAATTTGTTGTAATGGTACTTGAACTATGTTGTGTGATGACTATAGACTATTGTATGGGGTAACTGATTCACCCAAATTATTCCCCCTCATTTGGGGTTCATGTGACATCACTGAGGAGTATGCATCCCAAAAGAGGACTGACCATTGTGCTAAATCTAATGCCCTATAGGGGAAGAGTGTGCTTGGTAGAAACCAAGGAACACTTAAAAAACATTGGATAGAAACAATTTTTAGTATAAACAAAGACAAATAGACAAGATGTAAGCTAAGAAGACAATGTGTAAGCTAAGACATAAGAAGACAATGTGCAAGAAGATAATGTAGACCATGAAAATTAGATTTCAAATATGGGACATCACTCACGATGTTCCAAGAAATGTAAGGACAATATAGCCAAAAGTAGACATTGTGAACACAAGAGAAAGGGAAAATCCCACAAACAAAGGCATACAACGACAAGTAGATATAGAAAATAACAAGCAATGTAACAGATAACCATGGTAGAAAATAGACATGCAAGACAATTATACTCATAAATCACCCATTAGTATGTTAGAAAGATAAAAATTATGTCAAAGCATGTATAATATTATAATGGTGAGCTATGAAAAATGAAACAATAGAACCTATAGTGTATGAACGTGGATTCCCAAGAGCTACTATGGGGCTAGTATGAGGTATTATGCCAAGCATCCATGTTGCATGTATTGATCTATAGAATATGTGATCATAACTAGAAGTCAAGTGAACATGCATGTGTTTATAGAAATATAATGATATACGAAACATCTATCTAGCATGTGTAATAAAGTGTACATGTAACAAGTAAATGCAAGAAAGACTAAATGTGACCAATATATGCAATATGTTATGGATGAGATGTAATGGAATGTAGAGTGAATGATAAGATCCATGTGCCCCCTAAGTAGATGTTTATGCATGATATGAGATCCATGTATACATTCCCCCTTAGAATTAAGGAATAAACCATAAAATAAGGGTGCCTCATTGGGAAATGGTTTGAATTTACACTAGAAAACTGTTATCGATAAAATGTAGAGCATAGAGTGTGTGTGAGAAAGTGAGTGAGTGAGTGATTGCAGTAAGGTAAATTTTAGATTGAAAACCTTGGAAATCAGGTATGAACCTTGAAACGAGACTAATTTATAAGGAAATGAGAACAACACGTAGAAGTAGATGCAAGAAAAATGTAGCATGAATGTAGTGTGTGATAGAATTTGCGAGAGGAATATGACATGCATGTATAACGTGTGTTGTGTGAGGTGTGTAATGTGTAGTGTGACTAAGAAATGCTAGATATATGTGTTTTACATGCACCAAGTATAGAATGTGTAATGCGGCTAAGTGATAATAAAGATGTGATGCGACTGTGTCAAGTGTGTGAGAATGTGTAGTGTGTAGTGTATAGTGTATAATGTATATGTGTGAGTTTCATGTGTATGGTATGCCATAGACAGTCAAGAGTGAACCAAAGCACAAAAGTACGTCATCGGGTATTGAGGATACAATTTTATCAAGTGGATTGCATTGATGTTTTGGAGATGTTAGACATTAAGCGCGGAGCGTTGAATATAGGAGATGATAGAGACATTTGATAAAAATGCAAGGAGGAGAAGCTATGATGGCCCCAAGTATGTAAGTGATAAATATCAAGTCGATGACACTAAGTGGATCAATGTAAAGCATAGTTTATTTGAAAAAAATAATTGGATGCTGAAGTGGTGATGTCTTAGGATCCTCAAGTAGTGGAATTCGAAAGAGGATAGTGAGATTCTATTGATCTTTCTCATCAATTGGTTGTTTATTTGAGACTGGTAACACCATAGAATAATTTAGAGGTGGAGGAGTTATATCAATATTTAGAGGAGGTTTCTTAGTTTGAATTGGTAATATTGTAGATGACTTAATAGGAGGAGGTGATGGAAGATGAACTTTGAGAGGTTATTTTTATTTGTAATGGGTTAAATAGAATACACTTGAATAACTAAAGAAGGAACGTTGGGTTCACAAAAATGATTAAGAAAATATTTAATTTATAAATTCCTAAATCTGATCATGCAATGTAGCATAAATAAATAAGAAATGAAATACATAAATAACCCAAGAAAATAATCAATTTAAATTTGAAACCATAGTTGTAAAGAGGAGATAAAAGGACTTAGTTGTTTCACAATTAATCCTAGACTGTGCATGTGATGGAATGATGAAGACAAAGAAAGAGAGAGAGAGAGAGAGAAGTGTTGCACGAGAGGTTTGGAAAATGGTGTAACCAAATAATCTTCCTAGACTTGGGCACCTAAGATGGGTCAGGGGCACATGTGGATATTGTAGACTGGTTTTGGGCAACCATGACTACCCAAAACTCATAAAACCTTCTTCGGAAGGTCGCAAGATGTTTTCTAGCCCCCGGCCTTTACCACTAGTATTTCATACCAAGTTTTTTTATGTCACTAATAACCTGCAATAAATATTTCACCTCCAACACCCTCAAAAGTGCATCAAATCCCAAAAAGAAAAGAATACAAATTAGGGTTTAAACTATCCTCAACTGTCAAATGAGTGATCTTACAAATGAGCATTGTACTACATTTCAAACCCAATGTTGTTCTATGTGTGTGTGTGTGCATAATCATGCCCGATGTGGCTTTTGTGTGTATCACACTTAATAGTGAGGAATAAATAGATTTAGAATATGTAAGTAGATGTGTGCATGGAATAGAATGAAATTCCCCTCCTATGAAGTGTATGTAGAATAATGCAATCCCTTTCCCTTGAATGGATGCTTGAATGCTCTAGAATAGCTTTTGGATGCAACCTTAGGTGGTGATAGCTAATACTTAGTGTTTGGTCCTTTATTATGGTCACATAACTTTATATTTATATGATTCCCTTGCTTTAATTTTGTAATTAACCCCAAAATATTGAATACCAAAAATATAATATGCATAAATGGCTAGAAATGACCCAAAATATGTGATCAAAGTATAAAGAAGTTGGGGAACCCGAGGGGATAGGGGCATCTGATGCTAACATCTTGGCTGGGTGTTGGTGTCTGACTCAAATAAAATGAAGGGTCAAAGGTCATACTAGGAAAGAAAGTGTGTAATACCAAAACTAGTAACATAAAGCAAGCAAATATGGACAAAGACATAAGTTAATTAGTACTATTCTTACTTAGTAATCATGTGAATAGTATTATGTGATCATGACTAGATAAATACCCAAAGTACGTGATTTTGTGTCTAGACAATGTCATGCCCACAAAATTTTTTAAATCTCTTTGTATCTTTCTCACTCCTACTATTGTCCATTGTTACTCCATGGAAACAAAATAAGTACCTCTTGTTAGTCCAGTCAAGGATGCTCAAGTATCATTTCCATATTTTCCTACCAAGAAGATCACAAAAAATACTTTTAGCATACATGTCACCCTCATATTGTATGTTTTTGAGCTAAAGCTTTTGTAAGGAAGTTGGTGGAGATATACATATGGATTGATTGTATGTGACCATTGCATTCACTAGTAAAATGAAGAATCTCATTCATATCAAGAAAATTAATAACACGCTTAAAAGACCAGATGACCCAAGGGTGGATATCCTATTTCAAGATTTAAGGTATTACAAATTTTCATAGCTTCAAAGGAATATGTTGAGCTTCCCATGTTGATGGAGGAGTACCTAGGTATGATGGATCCATTCAGAAAACATGATGATTTGATGGAGTCATAATTCGATAGTGTGTACTTCCCAAAGTGAGCATGGATGCAAACTCTCTACTTGGTGGTGATGATGGTCATGAAATTCTTGACTTATAGCAAAGTAGTATAGAGATGATAAGTAAATATAATCAAGAGGAAGGAATGACATCAAACAAATTCCTGGTAGGTGAGTCCAATATTTCCAATCATTTTCTCAATGTTCATCATAAAGACCCATTCAATGAGTATGATTATGAATGCGAATCCTTCTCTTTCCCATTGGGATAAGATGACTCTTTCCGAAGGAATACATGAATGACAAGATTCTTTGGTATTTTAAATTTTAATCTACTTAAGAAGAGTATGAATTCATTAGGGAGGTGAATTCCTAGGTTTATAACGATTAGGATTTGGGAAATGATGATCTTGATGTTTAAGCCCCAATCTTGTGCTCATTCTCCTTTCATGAAGATGGATTCCTTCTCGATGAAGAACAAATAGATGGAAAGATGCTTGATTATCCCAATGATGATTTCATTCAAAATGAAAACCTTCTCAACAAGGAATATATGAATAAGATTATGTTTGAATCTTGAAATATGGACACCACTCAAGGAAAGAATGTTTTTCCATGAAGATAGATTATGAGGCTCAGAATTTCTAAGTTGGACAAGATGATGGTTTTCATTTTTCATATCCAACCTTTTTATTATTTTCTTTTCAAGATGATGAATCACTATGAACATGACATCATATTAAAAAAATCAAGAAAGAGTTAATGCACTTGAAATAAGTCCATTTGGATCTAGTAAACCTTTATTATTAAGAGGTCTATGATAGCATTAAAAATATTAAAATATCTGTCGAGAACAAGCTCATGGAAATAATGTTTGTGAATGTAGACACTAAATCATGCACTTTCGATATATTTCTAGTCCTAATCACACACCACTATTCATATGATTCCTAAGAAAAAAATACTAATTGACCACTATCTTTGGCCCCTTTACTTTCTTTCTATTTTCCTTTTTGGTCTCACACACCTTCTTACCTAGTTTTATTTTCTACACTTTATTTTTATAAGTCTATACACCAATGCCCAACCAAGATGCCAACGCCTGAGCACCCCCATCCTCTCAGGGTTCCCTTGACCTCTTTATAGCTTGCTTGCATATTTAGGGTCCCTTATAGCTATTGGGAATCTTATTTTATTTATGGTAGGCCTCTTAGTGGTTAATTACAAAATTCAAGTAAAGGAATCATATAAATACAAAGCTATGTGGAAATAATTAAGGACTAACCACTAAGAATCTACTACCATCACCTAAGGTTGCATCCAAATTTGAAAGGAATTACAAGAGCATAAAACCAACCATATAACATCCATTCAAGGGATAAGGGATTGCATTCTTGTGCATACACTTCATAGGAGGGGAATTTCATTTTTCCATGCACGTATCTATCTACATTTTCTACATCTAGTTATTACTCGCTATCAAGTACAACTTTCATAAGATCCATGTAGAACATGATTTTACACACACATGTAGAACTAAATGGAGTTTTAAATGTAGTGTAACACCTAGATAATAGGTTCACTTAGTTGGGTGACTATTAGGGTTAGTTCAACTCCCCATTTTAATTGTTTTATTTTTAGGATTTGATGTGTTTTGGGGTTTTGTGGCGTTATTTATCTTTGAAGGTTCTAGGTGAACTCGGCGATCAGAAAATGATGTATAAGAGACTAAAGTAAACATCTAGTGAGCATATTGTGACTGTGCAAAATTGATTTTTTGAGGTTCTAATCAATCATAGACACCCCGGAGGAGGTCCTGCAATGCCCTTGACCTTACACAGTGCCCCGGTCTTAGAATTCTTGAAAGTTATTCATTTTTCGGCTTGGTTACAACACACTTTGATTTCCTTTTTCATCATTCTTCCAAATGAGCACAACTTCGTATTTTTGTGAATTAGCTAAGTATCTTACCCTCTCTCTCATACTTAGGGTTTCAAATCTATTAGATTACTTACTTGTGTCAAATATGTACTTTATTGCATATCTATATTTGCGGTGTTACTTAAATATAATAAATTTAATATTTCAATATTTTTAAAATCATTTGGTGAACTTGTTGCTCGATTCCAACCTTACGTATAAGGTCTTACGCTTATTCTTGTCACCCATAATGGTCATTTTGGGTCTTTTGGGCATCTTGATCCTCCTCCATATTCATGTAGGGTTTCTATATCAATGGGTGGCTTGCATATTTTCATCAATATTTACATGATAATGCTATTCATCTTCCTCATATTCTTCATGCTTTGATTGTTACTAAAAACTCTCATGATGGTGCTTTGGCACCATTTTTCAGTTCTTCCTCATCTTTCATGGCCTCTACCCAACCCCTTCACATTATTGCTTGATCGTACTACTACCACTCCCATCATTCAACCTAATGCTTCTAATGCACAATCTGATGCTTCCACTCTCACAAATTTCATATCCAGTTCCTAAATCAAATGGTTATGTCAAGATTCCAGTTACCATTAGTCCCCTTAGCATGTTTGACCCTTTTCTTATGGCACCTTTAGTCAAAGGGTGAAACATCCTCTTAGGTATTCTCTAGCTCTATGTAACTTAGGCTATCATTTAAATGAATCACTTTTTTCTAAAGTACATTCACATTAGGAAATTCATTACTATCAATGGTGTTTCACCATCCATACTATGATCATATCCTCCTCTTGAGGTTTCCATTACACTCGCTAGAGAATCTAGGTTCCCATGACATCTCACATATAAAGAAAAATCTGCTCCTAGGTTTTTTGTTCACACACGGACTTCTTGGTTTCATAGGTCTACTAGTCCATCTCATCAGTCTAGGTCCATCACTCGATGACTCTTTCATATATATATATATACATCATCTTCACACTCTACTTCACATAGGTTTTCATCACCTCCACGATCTACTTGACATAGGTATCCATCACCTTCGTGCTCTCCTTCACATAGGTGTCCATAATGTCATAGATATCACATACATAGATCTCATTCACTGATACAACATCTATCTCATACACCACTTTGGTATTAGATAATGATCATACACCTTTATCTCCATAAGCATGGAGGACCCTTGTATTTCACTTTCATTAGATAACATATTCATCAAAGATACGATTGATGGCATCATACTTATTCTCCCCTCTTCTAGCATCATCAAGTGTCTTACAATTCTACTATGTCACTTCTTAATTCACATTTACTCTTTCACACGCATCTTGCGCATATTGATACACTTGTATCATCATTACCAAATGACTCACTCTTTTGATATGGTTCACACTTGACTATTGATGGATCACTACATTCATGAACCTCACATCATAAAATTACACACTACATAGTCAAAGCACATTCACAACACATCTCTCACACACATTTATCATAACACACTACTCGAAGGTGCACTCTAGTTACATGGTTCATATTTGACTACTAAGGGTCAAAATATAAAATGAACCTCACCACACTCACTCACTCTCTATACTCTATAATTTACCCATCATATCTTTCTAGAACACAATTCAAAACATTTCCCACTGATGAACTCTTTTTCTATGGTTCATTCACCACTAGTGAGGGGAATTTATAAATGAACCTCATTTCATGCATACTCATTAAAATTCACTTGGGGGAATGTACTTCCTATCACACTCACTTTTCATTCCATTTCATTCACATTCACAACATAGGGCACATCCAAGTTGCACATTGGTCTTGCTTACTTATTATCGATGTACAATTTTCTTACTATGTTAGACATATACTTTGTATGTCATTTTATCTATCATACACATATGCACATTCACTTTCCTTCTAGTTATGATCATAGAATTTACACATATCATTATATGCAGCATGGATGCTTGGCATTGTACCTCTTACCAGTCCTACAACAATCTCCTGGGGCATCCACTTTCATACACATCACAAGTGTTATTGTTTCAATTTATATTACTTCCTATTCATATTAGCACACTACATCATATCAGATCATACACATTTTGACATACTTTCTATCTTTCTAACATGATAACATGTGCTTCATGTGCAAAATTTGTCTTAGAGGAACTCTTTTCTAACATGGATGTTGGATCTCTTACTTGTCACTATTTTTCGTTGTTTTTATTATATTTCATTATTTGTAGGATTTTCGCATAGTATTGTGTGTAAACTGTATGTTTTTGGTCACTTCATCCTTGATTGTAATACAAAATCATGAGTGATGTCCCATGTTTACAACCCACTTTTCAAATTCTACATTGTTTTCTTGCTTGTTATCTTACATTGTCTTATATATGCATGTTTATCTTGATTTTACTAACAATTTTTTTCCAGCCACTTTGTTTTCATGTGCCTTGGTTTGTACCAAGCACATTTCCTTCCCCCTGTAGAGCATCAATTTCAACACATTGTTTGGTACTCATTTGGGTTGCATCCTCCTAGTGACATCACATGCACCCCAATGAAGGGGGCATCATTTGGTGAATAAGTAACTCCACACATGGTTCATAGTCACAATACAAAATAGTTCAAGTACCATTACAATATAGTATTCAGTCACAAAAATATCCTAGAATATGACTTGGGTCTTCAACACAACATAGACACCAAAGTGCCCAAAAAATGACAGGTAGTGCACAGGCACGCCCGACCCTTCCCGGGTGCCTATGGCAAGCGGGTGAAGTTAAACATTTTTTCTTAAATTGGTACAATTCACGATGTAGTTTACACAATAGATTTTACAAGACATGAACATTCCTTCAACACTCAACATGCATGCTTTCTCCTCTTTTCCTCTTTTCTATTTTTGTGTTGGATCAATCTAGATTGAAATGGATAAGATTTGAACACACCATTTGTATTGGTGCTTACATCTCAGGAAGTAATCAAAGGTTGGATAATAACACTAGACCTTTCTCTATACATTTATTTTCACTTCTTCCATACTTAGCGTGATATCGCCATAAAAACTTACACTTGGCACAATTGGCATGAGATCACCCAAAAATTCGTTCTTCCACAACATTTTAGGATCCTTTCTATCTCTTTTCACTCATTACGGCTCACGGTGAACATGTTCCTTTTTGCATTTTTACATACTTTTACTCGTTTGGATTAAAAAAATCATTTACACATATTTGACTACTCATTTATTCTTCTCTTTTGCAGGTCCTTCCTTATGGGATGAAACAATCACATCATCAAGCATTAAGTGACATTAACAACAAGAAAAACATGACATAACATGTATGTTTTCACCCCTAGGATCATTTTCACTTCCTCTTCTCTAGCTTCCACGCTTCATTTTTATCATTCACACTTTTTCTAATCTACATGGTTATCAGGTATGCATCTCTTATTTACTTTATTTTATCAAGCATTCACTCAACAACATAAAGTCGGGAAAATTTAGACATACAATCACACACTTTAGGTATATTTCTAGTCCTGATCACATACCACTATTCATATGATTCCTAAGAGAGAAAATACTAATTGACCATTATCTTTGGCCTCTTTGCTTTCTTTCTATTTTCCTTCTTAGTCTCACACACCTTCTTGCCCACTCGACTATCAAAAATTTATTTTTAAGTCTAGACACCATCGCCTGAGCACCCTCGTCCCCTCTAAGCGCCCATGACCTATTTGTATTTTTCATGCTTATTTTGGGTCCTTTCTAACTATTAAGAAATTTATTTTCTTATTGTTCAAAATTTTAGTAGTTAATTATGAAATTAAAGCAAAGGAAGCATATAAATACAAAGCTATGTGAAAATAATAGAGGATCAAACACTAAGCATATACTACCATCACCTAAGGTTGCATCCAAAGGAATTACAAAAGCATCAAAGCATCCATCTAGAATCCATTCAAGGGATAAGGGACTGAATTATTTTGCATACACTTCATAGGAGGGGAATTCCATTTTTCTATGGACACATCTCTCTACATTTACTAAATCTTGATATTGTTCACTATCAAGTGTAACTTACATAAGAGCCACCTAGGGCATGATTCTACACACACACACACAAAACTACATGGAGTTTGAAATGTAGTGCAAAAACCAGATCATAAGCTCACTTAGTCAGGTGACTGTTAGGGTCAGTTTGACTCCCCATTTACATATTTTTTTAAAGATTTAATGTACTTTGGGGTTTTTCAGGTTTTCTTTTTCTTTGCATGCTTCAGAAAACTCAATGATCGAGATAGTGAAGTATAATAAACTAAAGGTGACATCCAACGAACATATCGCAACCCTACAAATTGATTTTCTAAGGTTTTGAGTAGGCATATTCACCCATAGGAGGTCTGTAACACCACATGTTCCCCTTACCTTACACAATTTCCCTAACACCAAAATTCCTAATGGTTATGCATTTTCTGATCTTGGTTTCGACAATTTGATTTCATTTTTCATTAGTCTTCCATCTCAAAGACAACTTTGGATTTGGTACAAATTAGCTAAGTATATTACCCTCTCTCTTAAACTTAGGGTTTCAAATTTATTAGCTTAATTTTTTTAGTTATTGGTAAATGGTCTTGAAGGGGACCATACCTCATAGTATAAAAAGGTTAAAAATCCAGGGATGTCAATGGAAGCATTATGTTGTTTTTATAAGTGGTGGTTATACCCTAGCAACAAAATCCTAAAAAAGATAGATAAAACAATGAAGAACAAGGCGGGTCAAATTTCCTACAAGAATCCCAACTACAGACAAAAATAGTAAAACAAAAGTAACAAAACCACATCATAATAGTGTCGACAAAAAAACAAAGTAACAAAAAATGCCTATTTAAGAAACTTGTTAAAAACTTTCTAAGTATCCTTCAAGGCATAGTACAAATTAATGGTAGTTTTTGGGTAGGGTCCTAGCTTCTTGTAGCTATGACCTTTTTCTTGAGTTTACCATCCTTCCAAACATCCTCTAGAATGTCACTTATGTCACATATATGTTTTACTTGAATTTGAATAAAATCCAACAGTGCTTTGTGCATGGAGAGTTGGTTGATCTGCTTGTTCACTACTTGCTGCACTCTCTCCTCCAAGGAATTGTGTTGTTTAGTGATAGTTTCCATCTTCTCCTCAAGCCTTGAAAGAACAGAAGGGTCCAATTCCTACGTAATTCCCTTCATTAAGAACAAATTCAACATTGTCTTTTATTCCCTTGATAGTTTCAACTTGTTGGTTCAATTACGATTTTAAATCAATGTTCGCTTGAGGGTCAAGGGTAGACTGGCTGATATGAAGAATATTTTTATCCACATCAATATCTTTTCCCTTAATATCACTACGTAAAATCCTTTTGGCTGGGAGGATTAGAGGTGGAGGCCCGGAAGCTAGGATTTTTAGTTCTAATTTTAGGTTTCTTTGAGGAGGGGGGCCAAAGGGTGAGGAGGGTTGTTGGCCACAACATCATTGAAGTAGTAGTGTAGAAGAAATATAACCCCCTAATGAAGGGGGAGACCACATAGATGGTATTGGACATCAAAGATAAATATCTCAAGTGAATGAAAAATATTATAAGAGAAACTGAAATTAGTAGAATGCATGAAAAGGTTCAAAATAAGTAGGTGATGGAGCGGTAGATTTGAGTAGTGCCATTAGAAGGTGATGTACCTCACAAACATTTTAGCAACATCTTCATAGGGGATGGAAGAAAAAATAATACCATATTTCCCAATCTGTAAGGCTTCCTCTCCCTCCAAAATCTTTTCTCCTTAGTGTCCTTATCAAATTTATTTCTGTAAAACTTAATCCCATCCATACCTAAACCGATAATGAAGGAAATCAAGCTCTCGGTTATGGTAAAATCATTACCCTTTAAGGTAATCACCTTATCTTATCATTTCTAGGAAAATGTAAGAGAGATGTGTCTATCATGCCCTTTTATCCTTTGCATGAAGTCCGTGAAGCCATCCACATCAAGGATCTTCCATAATTATTCATTCTTCTTCCAGGAGGGATCACAGATTAGTTCCACTTGACAAGGGGGTCCACCCATTTTGAGAAGAATAATCACGGACAAGGAAACAACGAGACTCATCACATCTTGATATCAGCCCCCGACATCACAAATATCGGAGCCTAGACACAAAGACCCAAGATAGAGGACCCGCAAAGATTTCAGATAATGTAAATGGAAATAATAAATATTCCTAGCATCCAATCTATTGAATCTGAAATATAAAAAGCATGAAAAATGGACCGTTTGGGAGTGATAACTCTCGAATGCTCAAAGTACACAACATCATTTCTTCACAAGTGCCTAATAAAACAGTGGGAATTAATTGAATGGATAGGTGGCCTTGGATTCCTTAGAAATGATGGCTCTTGTTGTATGAGAGATTTCCCCATGATCATGCCAAATTTTAAATTGATTATTGATGATGCCATCATTTGCAAGTGTGTCAACAACATTATTCCCCTCCCTATAGATGTGGAAAATATTAATGTTATTGAACCCTTTACATAAGGTCTTGGCCTCGTTGATGAAATATTTTATGGTCCAGCTGGGGGGTTGGATGCTATGAGGTTTTTTATAATGTTCATAGAGTCTCCCTCAATAATTAAATTACTCACCTTGAGGTCCATAGCAGTTATGATTCCCAGAGAGTGGAAAGGGCCTCAACATATTGATTTGATTATTTACCCATGGGTCCTACAAAAGCAACAAGGGGATGAAAAATATGGCTTCTAATTAAAAATCCACCGCTAGTGGCATGGGGTTACCCTTAGAGGCACCATCAAAATTCAATTTGTGCCAACCTTCAGGTGGGGAATCCATTGAACAAGAGATCTGTCAATGTTGGGTGTTTGAACTTGAACCTTCTGAATATCAATATTCCAAGCAATTAAGAACCTCTCCTCATCCTTGGGATACTTAGCATTCTTGGATGGCTTAAATTTCATAATGTTCTCCTTGGGTGCAAATTTTATTTCATTTAAGAGCCTTAAATTTATTATCTTACTTGGCACAAATTTATCATCTTACTTTCTTGTGTGAAATTAGTACTTTATTGCATATCTATATTTGGGTTGTTACTTAATTATAATTTAACATTTATATTTCAATATTTGTTAAATCTATAGACACTAAATCACACACTTTGCGTATATTTCTAGTCCTGGTCATATATTACTATTCATATAATTCTTAAGTGAAAAAAGTACTAATTGATCACTTTATTTGGCCTCTTTACTTGCTTTCTATTTTCTCTCTTGGTATTTCACTCCTTCTTTCCCAATTTGTCTTTTCATACTTCACATTTCGACTTAGGACACCAATGCCAAGCTAGGATGCCGGTGACCAGTGCCCCCTTCCCCTCTGGTGCCCTTGAACTCTTTGTATCTTGCTCACATATTTTGGGCCCTTTCTAGATGTTTGGCATCTTATTTTCTTGGTGGTCGGAATTTTAGTGGTTGATTATGAAATTCAAGTTAAGGAATCATATAAATATAAAGCTATGTGGCGTAATAAAGGCCAAAGCACTAAGCATTATCTATCACCACCTAAGGTTTCATCCAAAGGAATTAAAATAACATTCAATCATCCATCTAGCATTAACACAAGGGAAAAGGAATACATTCTTCTACATACACTTCACGGAGGGGAAGTTCATTTCTCCATGCACACATCTATCTACTTTTTCTACATCTATATGTTTTTAGTTATTCAAGTGTGAATCACATAATAGCCACATAGGAAGGATTCTACATGCACAAATGAAAAACTACATGGAGTCTAAAGTGTAGTGTAATACTCAAATTGTAAGTTCACTCAGTTGGGTGACCATCGGGGTTAGTATGACTCCCCATTTACATCTTTTCCTTTTAGGATTTGATGTATTTTTGGGTTTTGCTTTGGTGCTTCTTTATTATTGTAGGTTTCAGGTGAATAAAAATGAAGTGCAAAAAAGTGCAACAACATACATGAAATCAAAGGAGACAACCAAAAAACATCTCACAACCTTACAAAATTGGGTTTCACACCTTCTAAGCGATCACAAGCAACCATACAAGGTCTTGATTACCCAGACACACCCCTAACCCTATATAGGCACCGTACTCCTGGCATTTCCAACACTCCTACATTTAATTGGATTTGTTTGTGACACTATAAGTCCTTGTTCCATTTGTTTTCTATCTCGTCACAAATTCAGCATCACTTTGCAAATAAGCTAAGTATTTTATTCCCTTCATTTGCAACTAGGGTTTCATATTTTATTAGATTACTTTCTTGGGTCAAATATGTACTTAATTGTTCATATCATTACATTGGTACATATTTAGATTTAGCATCTATTTATTTCAATATTTTCTTAATCATTTGGTGAACCCATGCTCTATCCCACCTTTTCTTCTAGGAGTCTTGTTTTATTTTCATCATGGTTGTACCCTTCACTGATGATGATCTTTGTGACCTCAATTCACATCTTGTTGATAATTCTCATGATCTAGACGTAATTTTATTCATTTCTCCCGAGGAGGCCACCAATCTTATCGATCTTGATGTACCCTCATTCATCCTCACTTCCATAAATATCACTACTCAACCACCTACTTGCACTCTTTTCCTATTTCTACTATTCCCATTTCCATTCCTAATCCCACCAACCACTTCACTCCATATCTTATTTCTCACACTTGGGAAGTCTCTTCCACTGGCACTTAATTCTTAGCCTCTCTTTATAAAAATATCTAAGTTCAAATCCTTCAATCAGTAACAGGATACTTCTTGTGCATCTCCATCTCTAGGTACCACTTTGTTACTTCATACTCCTTTTACACCCGCAATTTCTGCCTGTGTTCTTCCTCTTAATTTCATCTCTCCCAAGCTCCCCATTTTCAATAGTCATGGTAACCCTCAAGATAATCTCTAAGAATTTCATGTGGCATGTCTATATTTTGCAAATGATCATACTCTCTTAACTAAGATATTTCCTAAAGTCTTCATGATTATGAAATGTGTTAGTTCTATGATCTACCTACCAATTCATTAACATATTTTTTTACGCATTCATCCGATGCTTTTATTTCTCATTTCTCTATAAGTATTGTCTCTAAGATATCCTATGCTTAACTTGCATGAACTTAAACAAGGATCTAATGAAAATCTAGGAGACTATATCTTATGATATAAGAACAACTTAGATAATATGTTTAATGTACTCATGAAACTCTAAAATTCAAGATTTACTTGTCCAAAATTTATTACCACCTATCCAAGAGAGTGTTATCTTTGAGACAACTCCATTATTTGATTTTTTTCATACTCTTAAGCTACATGAAAGTGAACTCTTATCTATAGACAAGCTTTATGATGAGGCCATAAATTTGCCATAAATAACCATTATTTTATCCTTCCAAGTTACCCTTGAAAGTGGATTTATATATAATCTAGGAACTTATAGTTTGCTTAAGATAGAGTATAGGATATATATCTTGTTCATTCTTTATAAATATTTTGTTATCTATCTTGTTGACTAATCCTATTGATTATTTGGGAAAAGATGCAAAGTCTTGTGTATGCAGGCCATAAAGGAAATATAATGCTAGTATTGGGAAAAGTGGAATTGTTCATGAAAATTACATTTAAAATAAAATATTATTTCATATTCATATTCCTCTTGAAAAATTATGCAAGTTCAAAAAAAAAATCATCTCAATCCGAGGTTGCATGTAAAAGTTATAGTTGTTTTAAGTTAGCTGCAGAACTCACAAAGTTAGTTCCAAAACTTGCATTTTTAGTTCTGGAACTCGCAGGTTTAGTTCCAAAACTCACAGATTCTAGAATTTGTATCAATTGAATGATAGTTAGTTCTAGAACTTTCAATTCATGGAAAAATCATATTTAGTTCCAGAACTTACAGATTTAGTTCTAGAACTTGCATAAAAGGAATGACAACTTTAGTTCCGGAACTTGCATCAACGAAATGACAGTTTTTGAGGGATGTGAAAACTCGAGAGATTACAATGAGAAATATGAGAGAGGTTTTTGTTCATAGAAATTTTATTAACAAAAAAATTATTCAGATTTTCTATAGGTTTTACCAATGAAGAGAGATCTAACTTTTAGTGAGATGCAGTTTGAGGAAAAGTGTATCAGACGAGCACTAAAAGTTCCATAAATAGAAACAGAAATGTCAAATGGAAAATCCAAGAAAGGTATTTGGTAAAAATAATATTTTGAGTAAAATCCTCCTTCCAATAATGTAGAGGAATAAAATCATTATGATTCTTGTTACCAAAAAGCAAGGAGAATATTTGGGAGCAAATCTTCCTAAAATAAGTGAGATAAGACTTTGACTCCAATAATATATCTCTCTCCATATTTTGTGGAGATGGAGATCTTAGTTGTTAGGATTAGAATAAAGATAAGATCAGATTGTATCTCTCAAAATAAGGAGTTGGTTGGACGCATAAATTATAAATGCAACCTTCCACACTTAGATATGTAATGCTTTTCTCCAAAGAAATAAAGATATATTCTTTCCTCTCAAATATTCTGTAGTTTTAAGATCTCAGAAGTATGATTTAAATCCTCTTCTAAGGAATGAGCTGGCCACTCATTCCAAGGAAGATAGATCTATGTATTTATGTTTATGTTTATTCATTTGTCTTTAATTCATTATGTTGTATTATTTTTATCTTTGTATTGTGAAAATTCAGTCTGTTGTAAACCTACAGGTGTTTCATTCAATTATGTTTATTTTTAATTCAGAAATTTCATTTATGCAAGTTTCATTTCTTTCATGCAACATTTATTTATGCAAGTGTGCCTTTTAATTCATGCAAGTGTGTTTCTTTCATGTAAACTTTATTTCTGCAAGTGTGCCTTTCAATTTCCACAAGTGTGATTTATTTTATGCAAGTTTGGTTTGTGTTTAAAGGAGTTACTTTCCAAGATTTTCTTCTCTTAATGCATACAACCTTTAGACACCAACCTGGATTGACATTATTAATGGTGAGGATTAATGAACCTCATCACTTTAATATCATGAAAAATATTCATCTTGGTGCACTTTCAAATCAAATCAGCTTTCAAGCCATCTACAAAACCTCTTTGAAGCAAAGGCTATTGTAAACCCTATATCTAATCCTGAAAAATATTCAATGGAAACACCCTAAGCATACATTTACTAAGCTTCCTATTTCTCCACATATTCTATTGCTGCAATTCATTGAAATCAACCTTATTACACTTCCTCCTCCTCTCAATCTAGACCCATCTTGTCCAAAATGTCATAATTATAATGAAAATTTCAAATGTAATTATCATCGGTGCTTTGAGCATTCAATAGATAGATGTTTTAAATTGTGAAATATTATTCAAGGTCTTAACAAAAATAATATAATTGATATTCCTGAGCCTACGGAATCTACGTCGGTAAAAAAATCATAAGATCAATATCTTAAACAATCCTCTTCTAAGCATGTCAAACAAGCATTGAATCTTCATCCAATCATATTTATTGTGCAATGTATCCTCTTGCATCAGGGGGATATTTATTTTATAGTTTCTCACACTTGAGACATCTCCACATATCATTACATTTGATGATCATGACTATCATGCTACATTCTCTTCTAACACATTACATATTGGTGCTTCTATTGGATATCTTTCTATCAATAACACTATGATTAATCCATAATTTTACATAAGTGCATGTTCTATTGCACTTTTTATCACTATTTTCTATCCACTCTCATGAATTTCATAGCTTTTCCCTTAATTATATGTATATTTCGAGCTTCTAATCACAATTTTCCCTCTTACCATACTTGTGCCTTTCCTTGTGTCACCTTCATTCTAAGGGTGTGGCATGCTCTTAGGAATTCCCTATCTCCTGCAACTCAAACTATCATGTCCATGAATCACTTGTGTCTCAAATTCATTCACAACAAGAAATTCATTAATATCAATGGTGTTCCTCCATCAACACCATGTCTGCAACCTCCTCTTGATGTTTCCATTACACTCTCTAGAGCATCTAGTTCCCAAGAACATCTCAAATCAAAATCACAATCACCTCCTAGTCATTTTTTCTCTCACGAACTACACGGTCTAATTGGTTAGCTAGTCCATCACATTAGTCTTCATCTAGCACCGAGATGGCTCCTTCATATAGATATACATCAGCTCCTCTCTTTCCTTCACATAGGTGTTCATCACCTTCATGCTCTACTTCAAATAGATGTTCATCTCCTCCACGATTTACTCTACATGTGTCTCTATCACCTCCATGTTCTTCTTCACATAGGTTCACATAACCTTTGTGGTCTCCTTCATATAGGTATTCATCACTACCTAGGTCTCATTCACCAACACATCATTCATCTCATACACCACCACTCTTAGAGAATGGTCACACACATTTATATCCATAAGCATCGGAGGAGGACCCTTGTATTTAAATTTAATTGGATAACATATTAATCAGCATACAATTGGTGGGGCATCATACTTACTTTCCCCCCCACTCTAGCAGTTTTAAGTGTTTCATAGCTTCTTACTTCGCATTTAGTCTTTCACACTTTTTTTGCACATCTTGATACATGTGTATCGTCACTACTTAATTATAAACTTTTGTGCTACGGTTCAAACCTGAATTTTTAGGGATTACTACATTCATGAACATCACATCCCATCAGATGAAACATTTCACACTCGGTGCATTCAAATCACATATTTCTAGCACACATTCATCATAACACACTACCCTATGATGCACTCTAGTTCCATAGTTTATTCTCAACTGCTAAGGATATAAATCTCAAATGAACCTCACCACATTCACTCACTCTCTACACTTTACTCTTTATCGATTATATCTTTTTAGTGCACAATTAAAACCATTTCCCAATGACACACTCTTGTTCTCTAACTCATTGTTGATTGCTAAGGGGTATTTTATAAATGAGCCTCATCTCATGCATACTCATTCACATTTACTAGGGGGCATGTTGATCCTATCCCACTCACATTATGGTCCATTACATTCACATTCACAACATACTACATATATTGGTTGCACATTGTTCTTGCTTACTTATTCTCGCATGTAAACTCGCTTACTATGCTAGAAAAATAATTTGTATATCATTATCATTATCATACCCACATGCGCATTCACTTATCTTCTAGTTGTGATTGCATAATTTACATAGATCATTACACACAACATGGATGTTTGACATTATACCTCTTACCGGTGTTTCACCTTTTTTTTAGATTGTTTCTTTGAAGTGTTGACCAAACAGATAGGGTAACAGGCGTAGGAGGAATACATTCAAATGTCGGTTGATGGGTTGTTGCATGCGTATGACTTCTGAATCCATAGCTGACCATGAGAGCTTCCATTTGGCTAGGAGGAAATACCTATAATTAAAACAAGACCACCAAAAGAAATTAAACAATATGGGCAAGTGAACTGCTAGCGTGAGCTAGATCTAGGAAGCGTGATACTTCCTTGATGGTCATCATCCATTGTTTTAGACAAATTAATGTTGTAAACAAATTAAATCCTATTGTTATTTTAAAATGATTTAGGTATCTCACTTAAAACATAATAAGAAAATAAATCTAATCTAATAGGCTAAGCTAGAATAGAATCCACGGAGTTAAATGGTTGGTTACGGTTCTGCAGATTACATTAAAGGTCTCGGGTAGGTCACGGTAAAAATGAAGGTGAGGTGGAATTGGGTGGATATGTCTCTGTTTAAGGCTATGTGGTTAAACATAGAGACCAATGTCGATCATAGGTGACCGATGGCGATTAGGTATAATCGGTTCCGATTCTTGTGAGATCTCAAAATGTCACAAAATGGGGTTTTGGTCTCCTTTGTGGCTGCAAAAAGGATTTGGTTGGTTAGGATAAGGTATCGGGTGACTGGAATAGGTTTTTACAAGGTTTTGATGGGTCTATGGAGGTAAAAAATGTTGGAGATGGTCAATAGGGAGCAAGATAAGCAATGGATGATAAAATAATGATGCAATGAAATAACCAGGAAAGTATGATGTTATACTTACTTGGATTTCATTCTGAAGGTCTTTGTGTGAAGGATGTAGGTGCTGATAATGGGTTTGAAGACTACAAGTGATCACCGTATAAAGAAAAACTTCTGCATGGGCTGCATGCATGCTCCTCTTTTGCTTGGATAGGTCAGAATGTGGTTGGGATGGCTGCAAAGGAGAAGATCCTCAATCTCCTTCCTTGGATGTCAGTTCTTGCTAGAACTAGCTCTCTGAAGATGCATTATCTCTTTGAGATTTTGTTCTTGCTCGTCAACTTTATTTTTCTTGCTTCTCACTTCCAACGTCCAAGTTCTAACCTTGAGAATAAGGTTGTTTTGGGCTAAAAGGGGTAACCGATGGCGGTCGGGTTAACCAACCTGCGGTAAGGGGAAACTAAAGTCGGTTAAGGCAAGATTTTCTAGGTTTACCAAACTTAGGGAGATCCTCCTAATTTCCTCAGATCTTGTGTTGTTATCCCATGGATTAAACTGGGAGATTCTTGTGAGCATGCGGGAATGTGGTTAGAGGGAATGTAGGCATTGATTTTTAGGGTTTGGGTAAGTCTTAGTTAGTTATGGTAACTTGCTAAGAATAGGTCTTAGGGTGAATTGGCTTGGTGAGGTGTCTAAGTGAACTGCATGTGTGGATATTATTCAAATTAAGATATTTAAATAATAAATATGGTGGGGATAATGAATTAATTTAATTAGATTAATTGAATTAATATTAGTGAGGTGAAGGGGGTCATGGCTAGGTTAATGTGATGAAGGGTGTTTATATGTCGAGGGACGAAAGGGGAGTGTGACCTAATTTTAGTGTCTACATTTTTCCCCTTTTTGTTGCATAGCTTGTATTGGTAAGCGATGCTAACAAAAATAAGATGTGGTTGGCCCATGTGTGGGTGAAGGTGATTCCCTTCAAACTAGGAACTAACGAGGCAATAGGCTGAAGTGGTGAGTGGTTTGAAAAAAAAAGTAAATGTGAGGAAAAGGTAAGTGGGTGTAGGGGAAGAGGGTGAAAGGTCTACTTGGGTGATCTAGGTAATGGGTCAGGGTCAAAGGTAACAACATTCAAATGCACGCACACATATAAACTGCAGCACACTACCAGGTTGAAGAGCAGGTAAACTCTACATCATCTAAGGTTGATAGGTTTATCCAAACAAGGGTGAAGTGAATCCAGTATCCAAGGTATAGGATAAGGTCAGGAAACACAATGTAGGTTAGGTGCAGGAACGTTTAGGTATGTTTCGGTACTCCAAAGGTAGGGTCAGGATAAATGGTCATGGTAATAGGCTAGGTAAGGTCATTACGTCAATAAACATAGGTAATAAAGTGCCACAAGATATAGTGAACACATGAGGTCAAAGGTCACTAGCGAGGGTCCGGGTCCAAATATCAAGATCATGGCACGAGGTAAGGCCAAGGTAGGGGTAAAATAATGAGGCCTCAACAACGGATGCGGTGAGGTTGAAGAAGGTGTAGGGCCAGAAGTGAAGGTAAAGTGGTCCAGGTTGGGGTATGGGAGGGCAATGAGTACGTAGGGTAACCGACACCGGTTAGGATGAACCAATGATGGTGTATGGGAACCGATGGTGGTTAGCTAGGGCAACAGACTAGCAACGGTCAAGGGTAACTGACATCGGTTGAGTCGGGTAGGGTATAAAAAGTAGAAAACACGTGGTTTGAAATTCATTTGTGCATTGTGAAAAGGAGAAAATGACAAGAAGAGAGAAAAGAGGAAGAGGAAAAAAGAGAACGTTAGATAGCTTGGTTGGCAAGCCACATAGGCGAGTGGTTGAGTGAGAGGTGGGGCCACGAGTTCGGTGGATTGAGTGGATTGGTTGGAGAGTCGAGGTGATTGGTGGAGAGAGTTGGAGGTCGGTGAGGATGGCGAGAGGCCGAGAGAGGGCTTGAGAGGAGTGGCGTAGAGGCCGAGGTTCTACCATGTTGGTAACAGTGAGATCAGGTAGGATTTGAACCTTTGGTTTTGATTGTTGAGTTAATGTGTTGTAAAATGTAGAAAAATTTGAAAAAATGGGGTTTGGGGGAGTTCAAAACGGGAAACATGGAAGGTAATGGGCATGGGGAAGGGTAGGGGATAGGGGAAATGGTAAGGTAGGAACAAATAAGGGTGTAAAGATGGATTTGTGTGGGTAGAATGTCGAGGAAGGGAAAAAGTAGGGTTGGAAAGTCGGGTTAGGCGGTGCGATAGTAATGGCGATGTCGATCGGTGGGTAGAGACCGGTATCGGTCATAAGAACAATGACTAATGTCGATCAAGGGAGACCGTGGTTGTAGAAGGGATAACCGGGGTCGGTTGATCTAAGATTTGGGTAGGTTTGGGTGAGGGTTAGGTTAGATAGGTTTGGGTAGGTAGATTTTGGTAGGTTTGGGTGAGGGTTAGGGTAGATAGGTTCAGGTGGATGGGTGTGGGTAGATTTGGTTGAGCTACAAGGCCAATGGGATGGGGGTGGGGAAAGAGATTAGGTTGGGATGTGGGGTAAAATAGGTAAGTTGGGAAAGGTATACTAATACATTGCTTTTGTGGGATGCAGGTGAGAGACAGTCATGAATGAGAGCCGGGTGCAAAGTTGTTATTAAGAGTACGGCAAGCGCAACACAGGTGGAGTGGTAGCATGTTGTAGAGGTGCGATTGATAGGGGTGAGGTGTTATCATCATGTAGTCTAGGAGGTGAGTCTTATGGTTGCCCTCATCGATAGATAGGACTCGGTGACCAGTACCTTCCATTTGTTGACGGATGAGATGATGATCACCCTGGAGGACATCTACAGGATCCTATGGTTGCCCATATTAGGGGCCCAAGTGTATTCTATCTCTTTAAAGGTGTCTAAGGAGCTACTGGCACCCTTTTTGGTGAGGGTGTAGCATACCTGATGTTCTATAGCACTAACATGAGCTATGGAGTGATGTATAGAGCTCATCCAAAGGAGATGAGGTTAGTGGTACTTGTGATGGAGGAAACGTGCTGCTTTGCACTTCTGGATGTAGAGGGGGGGATTCCTAAGGTCATTGATGGGAGTCCTCCATGACATGATGATACATCAGACATGGTTCAAATGGGCACCTGCATTTATTACACAGGTGTATAGAGAGCTATGGGCCTACAAGTGACTACGGAGGTTCAACATCTGTTGTGTCATACTACTACATTGTTAGGCATACGAGAACATTATTTGTGCTCGACCAGTGGGGATGCCCTGGTAGATGCATTCCCACAAAGAGTTTTGAGAGTGGGGTACAGTGGTGGGTACCAGCCATGGGAGAGGCCCAAGGTGCTAGAGCTACGCATGATGTAGCTTATTACAGGAGGTTGTTGGAGGGGCTATCCGGGGTGGACGTCATTTAGAGGCCATATGTGGGCTTCCCCTCATATAGACAGATGGCCACGGAGCTAGTTGGGCTATAGATACATCTATGGATAGAGGGGAGGAGAGTAGGAGAGCATGAGATACCTGTAGAGTGGGTTAGATGCCAGTTTGGATTAGTCTAGGGTGTACCGCCTCCATTCCCTCAGTATCAGAGAGATGATGTGGAGAGACCTATGTCTCCACCATGACCCATAGTGTTGGACGGTAGGCGAGCAACCGAAGAGATGTACATATTGATGATCTTTGGGGTTTCAAATGGAGTACGAGCGGTGGTGGGTGGCACAAACTAAGAGACGTACCACCGAGGCTAGGGAAACTAGACTTAGCCACCATCATAGTTCAGAGAGATGCCCTACAAGGGCAGGTGGCTACTTTGGTGATGCAGCTTGGGATCATGCAAGGGCAGCTGACATGTATAAAGGAACAAGTTACCACATTACAGGCCTATATAAATGACACTGTAGGCTCGAGGCATGGCAGGAGAGGTGCTGCACAGTGGAAACAGGAAGAGATGGAGATGGAGAGTGGGTAGGCAAAGATGGAGGGTAGATAACCACCCTATAGCACAGTTCGAGCTTTACGAGGCTAGTTGATAGCAACACATGCACAGATTACTACCCTGCAAGCCTAGCTATAGGCACAAGCACAGATTCTAGGGCCGACGCAGTAGTGGGATCCATAACACCTCCATGTGGCAGTGCCCATGGCCGAGTTCGAGAGATGCCCTAGGAGAGGCGAGTATTACCAAGATCATTTGTTAGCTACTGGGATAGATGTTCCCTCTTATGCCGAGTCTGAGCATATCAAGCCTCCAGGGAGAGAACTAGATCCTGTACTCACGGTGTGTAGAGTACGGGGGCCGGTGAGCCCAGGGACAGGGTCGTGGTGAGGTCACTAGTTTATAGAGGCCATCCTCAAGTGAGGGGCCATCGGCGGGAGGTGAGGCAAGTGTCGGACCCCGAGACAGTGCAACGAGAGGGGTTGGGAGAGACATAGTCATAGGGATCATTTCCCAACATTAGATGGGGAGACAATTGACCTACTGTGGACCGGCTTGTGTGCCAAGTCATTTTGTATGTATTATATATGATACCACTTTGTGTCTAAAGATTTTTTTGTATTTGATAGTGGCCTATGAGTTGATGATGATTATTTTGGAGATACACATTTATGTGATATGGGTGTACATTGTATTGATACACACATGTATATATGAGGAGATACACGGTATTTGGTGATGTGTTGATGTGTTTATGAGATATTGGTTTATGGCTTGTGTTAGATGAGATATGGATTTGTGACTTTGTATTAGATGAGATATGGGTTTGTTGGTTTGATATGGATGGAAATTAGGTGAGTTAGGCATGATGGAGTCAAGTCAGTTTAGGCATGGATCGATTCAGGTCGGTATAGGCATGGATCGAGTTAGGTCAGTTTAGGCATGGATTGAGTCGGTCGGTATAGGCATGGATCGATTCAAGTCGGTTTAGGAATGGATTGAGTCGGGTAAGGCCTGGATTTTCATTTCGATATTTTGATAATAAATGGTAATATAAATGCATGAGATGGTGTAAAATGTGAAACTATCGCTATGTATGAAAATGTGAAATAATATAAGTTGTAAAAGTCATGTGTTATATGGTATAGATTTTGAGATTTTGATATGAAAAGGAAATCGGGTAAAAAGGAGGGAAAATGGTTAGGGTAAAGAATGGTCAAGCTAACCTTCTAGGGCCCCATGTCCTGGAAGTACTGCCTACATAGTCCCGGTGAAAAGGGACCTGAGACCGATGTAGTTCTCCCATAAGCTAGGAAGAAGATGAAAATGAGTTGGTAGGTCTATGGTCATGTTGTGGGTTTGGGTGTAATAGGTGGGGGTAGATGATAGTAAAAATGTTGTAGGTGAGGGTGATTATGGTGAAAGGGGAGGATGACCCCAAACGGTAAGTGTCGAGGACCAACTCTTTTATAAGAAGATCAAAGAGTAATAAAGAAGAGAAAAGATAATAGGGGGCAAGAAATCCATCCGATTAGCAAGGATCAAGACTTATAAAACACATCTACATATAGGTGGTGAACGTAAGACCCCAAAGACATTACATGATTGATAATTCTAAGGGTGATGAATAGTCACATGATTACCAAATGTCATAGGTGCGGTAGGTCCCTTGAGGTATGAAGTGGAAAGACAATGGGTGACGAGATGCAAGTGATTGGGTCATAAAATGGGAAGTAGAATGCCTTGGGCGATAGAGCCAAGATCACAATAGGCAAGTCCATGATGAAAAAGCTTATTTTTCTTTTTATTTTTGACTTTGTAGATAGACTGATCGATGTAGGAAGTCTATATGGGAGGAATATATGTCTCCTTGAGGTCTTCGTGAAGCTGATCGATGCGGGAAGCTTCTGAATTTTTATTTTTGAGAAAATAGTCCTCTTTTTAGAAATACTATGTAGAGAGTTGCAAGCTTTTTATAGCTGTCCTTCGAGGGAGCAATCTACTCATAGTGACAATTAAAGGTGGAAGATGTCCTTTTGAGGGATTCATCTTTTATATTGTAAGTTTGACTCAAGGATTTGATCCCTTATTTGGAAGATGTCCTTCTAAGGGATTCATCTTCTTTTCTTTTATTTTGGCTTTTAATTCATGGACGAGACTATAACAAAGCATTTGGTTCTTGTTGAGAATGCAAGGGTGAGTGACCATGGGATCTCATCTAAGAGAAGATGAAAAGTATCCATGAGAATCATGCCATGTGTAGAGCCATGGTGCACATATTTAAGATAGGGCAAAAGGATGATGGTAATCACATGATTCTTGCTTAATCGTTAGGGAGATGGATGTAGCGGATAACGCTCAAGGGACGAGCTTGTGAAGAGACACAGGGTGAGGTAGGACAATGAGTCAACAATAGAATGGTCGAAGATGCAATGTGTTAATGGGTTCAGGTTCAGGTTTACCCTCAAGTGAGGATAAATGATAGGAACCTGATCCATAGGTATGAGTTACGATGTATGGTCCAAGCTAATTAGGAGTGAATTTTCCCTGTTTACTTTTTTCTGCTTTGGTTATGTGTTGATTTTCTTTCAAAACAAGGTCACAAACTTGGAAGGTTCATTCATGAACACATTTTTCATAAGCACGTTTGATATGTTGTTGATAAACTTGAAGGTGATCCAGAGCGTTAAGACGACATTCATCTAATAACTCTAGTTGTGCTAAGTGGTCCTAACAAAATTCATCATCAGTAAGCATGTCATGAAGAGAAATGTAAAGTGAGGGGATTTGGACTTTGAGAGGTCAAATGCACCTCGATCACAGTAGACTAGTGAAAAGGGTGTAGCTGCAGTGGAAGTGTGAATACTAGTGTGGTATGCCCATAGAGCAAAAGGAATGTGTGTATGCAAATCCTTCCCAATATCATCAACCACTTTCATGAGAATTTTATTGAGGGTTTTGTTAGTGGATTCAGCTTTTCCATTGGTTTTTGGGTAATAAGGTGAGGATAAACTAAGCTGAATGTCGAAGGCATTCGCAAAGTTTTTGCAATGTTTTGTTTTTGAATTGTTTTCCATTGTCAGTGATGAGGCAATGAGGGACACCAAAGTGACAAATGATGTGATGGTTAATGAACTCACATATTTTCTCGGCTTTTGTGGAGATGAGTGGTATGGCTTCCACCCATTTTGTGTAGTATTCGGTAGTAGTTATGATCCATTGATGGCATTGGGAAGAATGAGGATTGATTTCTTTGACAAGATCCAAACCCCATTGAGAGAAGGGCCAAAGGTCACGAGTGACCTGTAAGGCATGACTGGGTGTATGATGAAGGTTAGAATGTTGTTGACATTTCATGCTACGTTTGACATAGCCATAACAATCATGGTTAAGGATCAGCCAAGTAATAGCCTAGGCAAAGAACTCATGAACCTCCACATATGTCATCATGAACCTTCTTGATGGCATAAGGAATTTTAGAACTCTTGAGGCATCATAAGAGAATACCATCAAAGCCATGCTTATAGAGAGTCCCCCAGGATAACGAAATGGGAGACCTTCTTAAGGAAGGCGTGTTGTTAGTTACTGGTGAGATCGGGAGGTAAGATGGAGAGGGAAATGTAGTCAAAGTATTATTTATACCAAATGTCTCTTGGGTTAGGGGTGTCGATTACGATTGAGAAAACACCGTGAGGTAAATAAGAAGGAAAATGGAGGTGTTGTACAGATGTGACAAATATTTTGGAATTGGTAGGGGAAGCAATTATTTGGGAAGCTAAGCGAGGCCATGGTGTCTACAAATTTGTTGGTTGACCAGTAGGATGGTTTGAAGGGTGTAACAATCAAAGGTGGTCAAAAGTATGTCTACATGATGTTTATACTTTTGAAGTATCTTGTTACGACATTGGTACATACCATTGACTTGGTTTATGACCAATTGTGAATCACCAAAGATGTGGATTGATTTGACATCGAGGGCATAGGCGGTTTGGAGACCTAGTATGAGCACTTCATACTCGGCAATATTGTTGGTGCATTCAAAGTCTAATTTGAAAGACAAAGGCATGGGTTCTCCATCCAGAGGGATGAGGATAACACCAAATCCACCCCCATGTTGACACTTGGAACCGTCGAAGAACAATGTCATTTGGTAAGGGGGTTCATCCAGGGAAAGGGTAGCAATGGATTCATTGGGAAAGTCAAAATTAGAGGGTTGGTCCCCGGAAATAGGTGTGTCAGCCAGTTGGTCGGTGATATCCTAGCCCTTAATGGACTTTTGGTGAATGAATTTGAGGTCAAGATCAGCTAAAAGCATAAGCCATCGCGTAGTGTGCTGATTTTGATATGGTTTGGCATACATGAAGTGTAAAGGGTTGGTGTTGGTCACAACATAGGTTTTGTGGTTGAGTAGGTAATGACGGAGTTTGGTGGCAACAAAAACTAAGGCTAAGCAAAGCTTTTCTGGGTGGTTGTATCGGGTTTCATAGTCCAAAAGCATATGGCTTATGTAATAAACCACCTGCTCCCTATGTTGTTCATCATGGTGAGCGAGCATGGCTCCCAATGAATGATCAATAGCTCATATGTATAGGTAAAAAAATTGATCATCTTTCATTGGAATGAGTACAAGTTGTTGGAGTAGCTATTGTTTTAGGGCCTCAAAAGCTTTGTGGCAATCATCATCCCATTTAAAGGAGACATCCATCCTAAGCGGTGATGAAATGGTTGATGTCGATCGATAATTTTGAAATGAAATGGTGAATGCACTACAATTTACCTTGCAGGCTACAGAGTTGTTTGAGGTTAGTGGGTGGAGGAATTTCTAGAATGGCCTTGACTTTAGTGGGCTCAACTTCTATACCACGGGGAAACAATAAATCCTAGGATTTTTCCGTAGAGAACTATAAAGACACACTTTTTAGGTTGAAGGAAGACACAGTATTTAATGAGGTGATCAAATATGGTTTCGAGGAAAGTGAGGTGCTCAGCGTGGCATTTAGATTTAGCCAAGAGATCATCCACATAATCTTCCAATATGCAATACATGATATCATGGAAGATGTAAGTCATAGCACACTGATATGTAGCACCAGTGTTTTTAAGGCCAAAAGGCATGACTCGATAGAAAATGTTCCCCGAGGGTAATGAATGCATCTTATGTTGATCCTCTGGAGCGAGAAAGATTTGGTTATAACCCAAGAAACCATCCATGAGTGAGAGCATCTAGTGATGCACGGTAAGGTCAACTAGCTGATCTCTACTCGGGCAAAGGAAAGTCATCTTTTGGGTAGGAGAGGTTGAGGTCATGGAAGTCCTTACAAATGCGAGTTCCCCTGTTTCTTTAGTAAAATGGATAATGTTAGAAATCCAACGAGGATAATCAATGGGTAAGATAAAGGAAACAAAAATAAGACGCTAAATTTCTTCTTTGATGAGAAGAGCAATGTGAGGTGCATTTTCCTCATATTTTGTTTGATAGGTTTGACATCGGGAGCGGTTACGATATTGTGGACCACTATAGTGGGGTAAATCTTGGGCATGTCTGTGTAAGACCAAGTGAAAGCATGGTTATGATCTTGGAGAAAGGAAGTGATGGCTTCTGTCATTAGAATCTAAATATTTTTGATCTTTAGGATGTGCGGGTCATCTTGAGTATGAATGTTGATCTCAATAGTTGATTCATTCAACATAGTTTGTGTCTCGAGGGAAACTACCGATGAATATATGAGTCTTCGCACCAAGGCGGTGAGTATGGATTCATCATCTTGAGATTCAATGATGTTAATGGTCGGTGTGTCATTGTCAATCATCTCGGGATACAAGAATGGGAGAGTGGAAGGGCCTCGCCTTCGTGTTGATAAGTCAAAGGCCCTGGGAAATGGTGTTTATGCAAAAAAAAAGTTTGGAGGGATAGATTCAAGATCCATTGACTCAGTTGGTGAGGGTGGTGATGAAGGTGGAGCAGTTGAAGGTAGTGATGAAGATGAAGGTGGAGGAGGGCTAAGGTCTTCAATGAGTTCAATACAGGCCTGTTTAGTAGGAGGTTCGGGGAAGTCGATACCACTACGGTCATTATGTTTGTGGGTGGTACATGGAATAATGATATGGCGGCCTTGCTCGTAAAATCCAAAACCAAAACCCATCCACGCACAATGGTGCAGAAGGTGTGGGCAAAACAAAAATTGGTAAGTGATTGGAAGTCTGCTAAAATGGGCGGGGTTATGATGGTGGTTTGAGTGTGTAAGTGGTAGTATCAAGCCCCCTATAGGTGATACTAGTACGAAGATGAGGAGGACCATAAAGGAGGCATTCTCTATACAAGTGATTATAAAGCAGGGTGTTGGTGAAGGCTTCCATACTCATGCGGAGTAATTAAGGTGTTGAAACTATATAGCGAAATACTCCCAGAGTGAGGCATTGAAAAACACCTTCCAAGGGATTAGTGGTTGGTATGTGGGTAGCTGGTATGGAGGATGTGTTGGAGGTCGATGCGGAGGTGGTGTTAGCAGTTGGGAATCTAATGGGTCAATTATTGAGGTTATAGCAATGATAGGTGTGGAGGAGGTATGTACAATAAAAGTAGCGGTAGTCTTGGTAGGTGTGGGTGGAGGTGTAGGTGAAGAGGTATTGGTTGTGGAAGTAGACAGCTTGACCGGTATGAGTACATCGTTGGGTCGGTAAAGCATGTTGTATGTTTTGAAAGGTGATGGGTCAGCTGGATTGGTATAAGTATGTCCTTCATGTTCAAACTTTACAAAATGATGCAAAGTGGAGGGAACACAACCCATGACATGGATCCAGGGTCTACCAAGTAACAAGTTATATTAGAATTCTCCTTTCAAAACATAAAGTAATTTTGGAGCAGTGCACAGGCCCACACAAACATGAAGGATGACAGTGCCTAGTGTGGAGGTGATAGTGTCATTGAATGAACGCAACATGACCAGATGTTTATGCATGTAATTTTCAAGTATGTGCATTTGAGCAAATGCATGGGATAAAATGATGTTAATGCTAGCACCTCCATCAATCATCACATGATGTACCCATATGTCATCAATGTGTACCGAGATGAAGAGGGTTGGGTCTGTGTAATTGGTTTGGTATGGAGTGATCTCTGTCTCTGAGAAGATGAGGAAGGTCACTTGGTGAACAAGGTGAGGTGAGGATGAAGGTGGTAATTTGGTGAGAGAGGCTACATGATGGGGTGTGATAATGGAGGCTACGGGTGTAGGGTCATTGGGTAAAACCTTGATAGATTGAAGAACCTCCATGAGGGCTTATGATGGGATTCCAAGGTTTGGATGAGGTCGTATAAGGACATTTTTAGGGGTGATTGGTATAATTCTTTGAGCATGGTGTGATGTGTGATGCCATTAGAAATGGGGTATGTCAGGTCATGGATAGTTATTTTAGGTATGGGGGTAGATGGTATGTTGGGTATAGGATTGGTTGGTAGGTCAGCTACCTTTTCTTTACCCTTCTGCGCAAGCGTAGTAACCTGTACCATTTTGATTTGAGGTAAATTTTGAAATGGAGAGGGTGTAGGGTAAGTGGTATAATTACATAAAGGGTAAAAACCCACCGGAGGAGAAAAGCCCTGAATTCGGTTGGGTGTAGCGACATTTGGATGGTGGCATGGCCGGTTCTACGATGTAAACCATATTAATTTCAAATTTTGTGTGTGGTTCTAGGATTTGTGAGGGTGGAGGTTGTGGTTGTTGAGTGCATAGTGTGCGAATGGGTGTAGGTGAAGCAGGGTCCTCGTCAAGAAGTTCATCGTCATCAAAGTTGGTTTCAAGTGGAAACAATTGGATAAGGATAGTTTTCAAGGCCTTACAGTTCTCCACATCGTGCCCTGGCACACAATGGTATGTGTAAATTTTGGTATCATCAAACCCCTTTGGCTTGGGTTTGAGGGGGTCGTAAGTTCAGAGTGGCGGTAATGTGATAATAGAATTCTCGAGGAGGTTGGTTTAAATTTTGGCATAGGACCCTGTTAGTGGATCACAATGGCAAGTGAATGTGGGTTTGGTTGTAGGTGTGGTTGGTTGTCTGGGAATTGTTTTTGGAAGAGTAGGAATAGGTCAAGCTATGGGTTTAGGCACCGGTGTGGTTTGAGGTATTGGTCGGGTTCATTTAGGTAGGGGTACAGTAGATGGATGGGTAGGAGGATGTGGGGTTGTTTTGACTACCTTGTGGTGGGGTAGTGGGGTTTTGTTTTTGGGTTGCACCTTCTTGGGTAAAGGTGGGGTGGGTATATGGGGTCTAGAAGGAAAATTATATGGAGGAAGAGGGAAAGTTACCCAAGGGATAACATGGGTGCTATGAAGTTAGATGATGTAGGTCATGCTTGGGGTGTGAGGGACAATGATCGAAGTGTAGTAGGTAGTGAAGTAATGCCTTAAGGTATTGAAGGTATTGGTCGTAAAGAGACTGCAGGTGCAAGTATGAGTCATGTCGTGTGTCTGGGTAGGTTAGAGATTTGTGAGGTAGGAATGGGTGGTTGTGTTATTGGTTTATGGATGGGTGAAGGGTGCTTAACCATGTTGGGTAGCTAAGGTCTTAAGGTAGATGAGACAAGTGCAGGTGTGATTGGTGTGGTAGGGGTATGAGGTTGATGAGTTTGTTTCTTTAGTTTGGGTGTAGGAGTAGGTGTGGTTTTAACATTGGAGGATGTAGCTAAATCTAGTTTAATAGGTGGATGAGTAAGGCTGGTGGTCGAGGTGACCCCTAAAGTGGTAATAGGTTTAGTGGAGGTAAATATTGTGGGTATGGGTTTGGGTTTAGGCATAGGTCAGGTTATGGGTAAGGGTGTGGTGTGAGTGTTAACAGATATCGTGGAAGGGGTTATGACAACAGTAGTTGTATTTGGTTTGATGGATGGAAATGTGTTTGGGTAGATAGTGGAGGTGTCATCGAGGTATCTCTATATTTGTGTTGAGACGAGGGTAAGAGGTGCCCCCTAATAAATCCCTATCCACATAATCCAAGTGATCGGCCAAACATGAGAATGGCACGTTTGTGGTGGAATTGGTGAATACCTAATGGGAATTCTCATAAAAGGCATATTAGAGATGGGGAATTTGCTAGCTTTAGCTTATGTGGGTAAGAGAGCTGAAAGTAGGTCTATTGGATGTTGGGTAGCTAGTGGAGAATGCTTGCACAAGAGGTAAAGGTATCTCCACCAGTCTATGATGGGTGGAAGAGATGATGAGACTTTCTCAATAAGTGGAGGAATAGATAGGTGCTCCTCTATAGGAGGAGGAGGTAATGGGTGCTCCTATATGGGTGGAGGAGGTAATGAGTGCCCTCTACGGGTGAAGGAGGCAGTAGGTAAAGGTTCGATAAGTGGAGAAGGTAGGGGTGATATGGTCCCAATGTTAGCAGAAGACTCCTCCGTAGGTGATGTAGGAGATGAAGGGTGTTCTTCTATTAGTGAAGGAATAGTGATGGTTGGTTCCAATGTGGAAGGAGGATTTTGGGCTAGGATTTCCTCTATGGAAGGGATGTGAGGTAATTGAGATGCAACAAGTACCTCGTTAAAGATTGTGTGAACCTCACGGGTATGGGTATCGTGAGTGGATGTCTCACCGGTTTGATTGGATGAAGGGGCATGATTGGGAAATGGTTTTTTAAAGATTTCTAGATTTTGGTTGGGGGCAGACATTGGGATTATCCACAATCAACTCGCCTTTCTCGAGCATTTATTGGACAATATTCTTAAAAGTGATACAATTACCGTCACTATGACCTTTCACTCGGTGATAGTTACAAAAATCTTGTTCCTTATACCATGCGGGCATGGGATGAGCAGGGTCAAAAATAGTGTGTGGTTTTATGGGTGGAAGGGTGATGGCACCAGCTTTGATAAGATTTTCTAAAACATAAGAGTAAGGTTCCCCAATTGGGGTATATTTTCGTTACTCTTGTCTGAATCGAAAAGCCTATACGGGTGATAGATTAGATGAGGGTGTAGCTGATTGGATGGATGAGTGGGCTAGCCTTGAGTACCACTGCGTTAGTGGTACCTTTAGCCTTTGAGTAATTGGTTGGAGGTTTAGAAGAAGAGGAGGTTTCATTCGACTTGAATTCTGAATTCTTATTTTGTAATTGGATTTTCTTCTCTTCGATAGCTCAAATTTCTAACTTTCGTGCCATATTGAATGCTTCATCGAATGTTCTAAAATTTTAGACCTACAAGGTCGGGGAGATATGTTTGGCACAAGCTCGGATGAAGATCTCGATGAGTTCATTTTGTTGCAATTGAAAGGTAAGTTGATTGATCAAAATTTGCCTTGCACAAAGAAGCAAAAAAATATGAAATAGATTCATCCTCGTACTGACCTTTGGAATATAGATCGGTCATGGTAACTTTCTTAGCAATATTGATAGAAAAATGATCCAAAAAATCTTGGGCTACCTGATTGAATGAAAATATGGAGTGTTGGGTAACCCGCTATACCAGTCTAATGTAGGTCTAGTGAGGGACATGGGAAAAGTTATCAAAAGTAAAGCATTATCATGAGAAATCAAATAACACCCATGTTTGAACAAGCGCAAATGTTGTTGCGGGTCTTCTTTACTATTAAAGTGGTTGAATTTAGGAATTTCCCAATCCACAAGGTATGAATAGATGGGGATGGATAGGTGAATAGGCTCATTGTGTTATGTTAGTGGAGCCTATTTTCAATTTAGAGTGTGGTACACCTTCTATGTGTTACACTCGGGTAATGGGTAACCGTTATGGGCTGTTTTTAGGCCAATGGTTTTTCAAGTACCCATTGTTTTGATACCCATGGTTTTTGCCCATTGTTTTGATACCCACGGTTTTTACCCATGGTTTTGATACCCATGATTTTGTATCAAACTCGCTTTAAGCAATTGTCTATTTATATGGTCTTATGCATCGATAGAGAGGCAAGCAAATGTATTGCGAGATGTGCTTTGAATTTGGGTGTGAATTTTGTAGAGTTTGTTGAGCATAGCTCCAAATGGATCTGGTATTGTATTGAGAGAGTGGAGGCTTGTAATAAAATCGAGCAAGTGATTCTTGGTGGACATAGCCCAAATTAGGTGAACCACATTAAATCTTGTCTCTCGTGTTGTGTTATTTATTCTACACTTTTATTTGAGATCTGTAATATTTTCTGCATATTAGTTTCTATTGTTGTGATTCTATAAGGGATTATTCTGCATATTTTATCTCTTACTCCCTAACACGTTGCAAATCTCATCATAAGTGAGAGTGTTGCGGAGCCGAAAATTGATGTCTCCAGGTGTTTGCATCTTGTCCATCATCAATTTAATTAGGTCATTGGTGGGTTGTGATGATTGGATGCCTCATATAACATGAGGAGGTTGGTTTTGCGTATATAATGGGTGTGGCATTCCGGTGTATGGGGCTGCCATGTAAGGTGGTGGATAAGGAGACAATGAAATAGGGGTACGTGCACTGGAATGAATAATAGATGAAACATACGGTTGTTGGTAGTATGTATATGGGGGAGGAAGGGTCGTCGTAACCCTAGTGGTAATAGGGGCTAATGATTATGGAATGGAAAGAATGACATTCTGAAATGGGGTAGAGGTCACTGAGACTGGAGGTGGTAATGTAGCTATAGGTATGTGTGAGACATGAGGGATGGATGAGGTTGTGTTTGGGGTAGTCACCGAGGGTATGGTGGATGTAATGGGTGCTATAGAGGTAACATATGCTGCGCGAGTCATATAGCGGATATAGGACCTAACTATAAAACAACCTGGGGTAAAGTCGAAGTGGCGTATTAAACCGAGATGGAGCCGATGCGAAGTGGGTGTGAGATTCAGGGGGATAGATACGGGCATGTCATATATAAAGCCGACTTGAGGTGTCTCAAGTGGACAAATGGGGGAGGTAAAACTATAAGACGATAGGATTTTGGTCAAGTTATGTAAACTCCTCGTCTCCGTAGCAATTTTAGTAGGATGGATAGGATCCATGACTGGTGATAAAATAGAAGGTGGTGAAGGACTAGGTGGGAGTGGTTGGAAATTGGCATGGAACACAAGGGTGTTCACTTGTCTTTGGGTCAGTACCATGTGAACCAAGATCGATTGATCGGGTGGGGTTCTTCTCTGTAAATGGTATAGAGAACAGTTGAAAAAGAATGGATGAAGTAACAAATGGTGGGTGGAATGTGAAACAGGGAATATCGATCTTTGGTTAGGGAAAAGCGACGTCGGTCGGGAAACCGCTGCCGATCCACCGTGGAGAAATAGGCAGTGAGTAATCAGTGAGGTAGAAAGAAAAATATGACAAGTATGCCCAATCTGGGGATGTGTAAAACGTCAATGGAAAAAATGACAGTGACAGAGACTGTGGAAAGTGGAAAAAAAAGTGAAGTGAGAATGTCCTTTTGAGTAGGTTAGCAAAAGGACCTAGAGCCAATGTTGGTTGGGTTTAAGCGATGATGATCGGATGTAATTGATGATGGTTATTGTGAAATTGAAACAATGATGAAAATTTTTTGTTGTGAATTAGAATTTGATGTGGAATCAGACCCATAATTTTGGGAATGATGGTGATATGGCCCAGGCACACTCAGACAAAGTCAGAATACACTAACTATGATTTGGAGTGTGTAAGGAAAGACAAAAATAATGATCGAAAGCTCTCACCTCAAAATGCAAATCAAACAGAACACTAAGAAAGAACGTTCCTAAAGTGCCTATTCTATTACATTTTTTCAGCTTATGTTATTTGTGTGGACTGACTGTTATGACCAGAACAATAGAATTTTTTTGGTGAGGAAGGCTTCCTACAAAGAAATAGTTCTAAAGGGTGAGGCTTTAGGAATGTTATGGTGGTGGTGGGCTTCACTCTAAATTATGACTCAACAGAGAAACGAGTGGGTTTCCACTTCCGTGAATGTGTGATCACCTACAACTTCTTCCGTAAGATGTTTAAGAATGTATGTATTTTGAATTTTTGTGTGGTTTGGTAAGACTCAGAGAAAGAGAAAAGGATAGAAGTGCTTTTTCTAATATTCATGTGTCAACCATCAGCTGGTAATGACTTCCAACGTATAGGTTGCCCTCATTTAATGTGAGCTAATGTAGAAAATCAGAATGGAATGCAATGATTTTAAAACCCAAATTGAAAATGTGAAATTGGATGACACAATAAAATGAGGAGGAAGAGGGATGCTCTTTCACTAAAATGTAGAAAACATGAAGAAATGATTCTTTTAAATACACCAAAAGAAAAGTTTCCTTTAGAGAAAATAGAAAGAAGGAGTGGATTACCAGGGAAGAAAATTAGTGTGCGCGCTTTTAGAAGGGAAACAAACACACAATTTTGTCCTAGGAATGAATGAAATGCAAGGAACTCCGGATGGGTCCCACCAGGCATGCCAAAATGTTTCACCTTTTTTTATATTGTTTCTTTGAAGTGTTGATGAAACAGATAGGGTAATAGGCATAGAAGGAATACTTGTTCAAATGTCGGTTGATAGGTTGTTGCGCACGTATGACTTCCGAATCCACAACTAACCATGAGAGCTTCCTTTGGCTAGGAGGAACTACCTATAATGAAAAGAAGACCACCAGAAGAAATTAAATAATATGGGAAGTGAACTGCCTAGTGTGAGCTAGATCTGGGAAGCGTGATACTTCCAAGATGGTTGTCAGTCCACTATTTTAGACAAATTAATGTTGTAAACAAAGTAAATCCTATTGTTATTTTAAAATGATTTAGGTATCTCACTTAAAACACAATAAGAAAATAAATCTAATCTAACAGGCTAAGCTAGAATAGAATCCACAAGTTAAATGGTTGGCTCTAGGTTCTGCAGGTCTTTTAAAGGTCTCAGGTAGGTCACAGGTAAATGAAGGTGAGGTGGAATTGGGTGGATAGGTCTCTGTTTGAGGTCAGTGTAGGAAAACGCAGAGACCGGTGTCGGTCAGGTGACCGATGGCGATTAGGTATAACCGGTGCTATTTATTGTGAGATCTAAAATGTCATATAACAGGGGTTTTGGTCTCCTTTGTGGCTGCACAAAGGATTTGGTTGGTTGAGACAAGGTATCGAGTGACCGGAATAGGTTTTTATGAGGTTTTGATGGGTCTATGGAGGTACCAAATGTTAGAGATGGTCAATAGGGAGAAAGATAAGCAATGGATGATAAAATAATGATGGAATGAAATAACCAAGAAAGTATGATGTTGTACTTACTTGGATTTCATTCTGAAGGTCTCTGTGTGAAGGATGGAGGTGCTGATAATGGGTTTGAAGACCGCAAGTGATCACCATCTCGAAGAAAATATTCTACATGGGCTACATGCATGCTCCTCTTATGCTTGGATAGGTTGAATTGTGGCTAGGATGGCTGCATAGGAGAAGATCCTCAATATCCTTCCTTGGATGTCTGCTCTTGCTTTGAATTGGCTCTCTTAAGATGCGTTATCTCTATGAGATTTCATTATTTCTCGTCAACTTTTTTTTTTCTTCATACTTCCAACGTCCAAGTTCTAACCTTGAGAATAAGGTTGTTTTGGGCTAAAAGGGGTAAACCGAGTGTAGTGGGTTAACCTGACGACGGTTAGGGGAAACGATGTCGGTCGGGAGGATTTTCTAGGTTTACCAAACTTAGGGAGATCCTCCTGAATTCCTCATATCTTGTGTCGGTATCTCTTGGATTAGACTAGGAGCTTATTTTGAGCATGCGGGAATGTGGTTAGAGGGAATGTTGGCATTGATTTTTAAGGTTTGGGTAAGTCTTAGTTAGTTATGGTAACTTGCTAAGAATAGGTCTTAGGGTGAGTTAGCTTGGTGAGGTGTCTAAGTGAATCTGCATGTGTGGATATTATTCAAATTAAGATATTTAAATAATAAATATGGTGGGGATAATGAATTAATTTAATTAGATTAATTGAATTAATATTAGTGAGGTGAAGGGGATCATGGCTAGGTTAATGTGATGAAGGGTGTTTATATGTTGAGGGACGAAAGGGGAGTGTGACCTAATTTTAGTGTCTATAAATAGTCCTACAATAGGCTCCTAGGGTATCTACTTTTTACACATCACAGGTGTTATTTTTTCATTTTATACAACTTCATATTCATACTAGCACACTACCATATCGTATCATACATGTTTTGGCATACTTTCTATCTTTTTAACATGCTAAAGCACGTGCTTCATGTGTAACATTTGTTTTACAGGAACTCCTTGCTACCAATTTTTCTAACATGTTTCTTGTTATTATCTTTCATTGCTTATTGGATTGGACTTGATGAAAATGGATTGGATTTATACACACCATCTGTAGTAGTGTTTACTCTTGAAAGAATTCAAAGGTTAGAGAATAACACTAGACATTTCTCCCTACACTTATTTCATACTTGGCATAGTTGGCGTGAGATCTCCCAAAAAAATTACACTCGGTGAAACCGAGGTGATATCTCCCAAAAAAATCATTCTTCTGCAACATCTTTAGTATCCTTTCTATCTCCTTCACTCATCACGAGATCAAGTGCACATGTTCCTTTTTACATTTTTACACGCTTTCTACTCATTTGGATCAAATTTTTCATATACATGTATTTGACTACTTGTTCATTCTTTTCTTTTTCAATTCCATCTTTATGGGAAGAAGTAGTCACATCAATCACACATGATCACACATCAAGTGACATAAAAATAGTACAACACAACATCTACACATACGCTCTCACCTTAGGCTCATCATCATAATTTTTCACTTCCTCTTCTCTAGCTTCAAAATTTTTATCACTCCACACTTTTTCTTGTCTCATCGACATGCTTTTCACCATCAATGTACATCGTTATTAGGTACTTATTTGTTATCTACTTTATGTTATCAATAATTCACTCAAAAATGTAGGGGGAATGTAGACACTAAATCATGCACTTTGGGTATATTTCTAGTCTTGATCACATACTACTATTCATATGATTCCCAAGTGAGAAAAGTACTAATTGATCACTATTTTTGACCTATTTTCTTGCTTTCTATTTTCTCTCTTGGTATTACACTCCTTATTTCCCAAAGATGTCTTTTCATACTTTGTATTTCGACTTAGGACACCAACACCTAGCTAGGACACAACTCCCAAGCACCCCTATCCACTGGGTGCTCCTGACCTCTTTGTATAGTGGTCACATATTTTAGGTCCTTTCTATCCTTTGGGCATATTATTTTCTTGGTAGTCATACTTTTAGTGGTTAATTAAGAAATTCAAGGAAATGAATCATATAAATATAAATCTATGCAACAATAATAAAAGACTAAGCAATAAGCATTATCTATCACCACCTAAGGTTTCATCCAAAGGCATTACAAGAGAATTCAAGAATCCATCTAGCATCCACACAAGGGAAAGGGAATGCATTATTTTGCATACACTTCATAGGAGGTGAAGTTCATTTTTCCATGCACACATCTATCTACATTTTCTACATCTAGCTATTTCTCCTTAGTCAAGTGAAAATCACACAAGATCCAACTAGGGCATGATTCTATAGACATACACACGAGAACTTTATGGAGACTGAAATGTAGTGTAATGCTTGGATCATAATTTCACTCAATCGGTAACCGTAGGGGTCATTTGGACTCCATGTTTTCATTTTTTTAAGGATTAGACATGTTTTGGGGTTTTACATGCACTTCTTTCTTATTGTAGGTTTAGGTGAATAACATCAAAACGCAACGACATATAGTGATCAAAGGTGAAAAATAGTTAACATCTTGTGACCCTATGAAATTGGGTTGCAAAACTTCTAAGAAATCACTCATTCCTAGAGAAGGTCTCGCACCCTTGACCCTACATAGGAGCCCTAGTCCTAACATTTTTGACTCTCGCACATTTTTCTAGGTTCGTTTGCGACACTCTAAGTCGCCATTCCACTTTTTCTAGATTGGAACAACTTTTACATCACTGAAAATTAGATAAGCATTTTATTCTCTTTATTTGCAACTAGGGTTTCATATTTTATTTGCTTACTTGTTTGGGTCAAATCATGTACATAATTTTTCATATCATTACGTTGGCACATATTTAGATTTAACATCTATTTATTTCAATATTTTCTTAATCAAAATCAATGAAACATATGACAAGTAAAGTTCAAATTCCCATAAAAATTAGAATCCTTGGTATGAAAATAACAAGCCAAGTGTGATCAAGACTCATTCTTGCAATAGTGAAGGAAAATCAACAATTAGAATGAATTTGGGAATAAACAAGAAGATGGAATGAAGATGTCAAACCAACAAAGAGAATAAGCTAACTTAGTGGACCCTCAACTACAAAAAAATCATGCAAAATTTCTCAATAAATTAAGAAAGGAGTCATATTTTAGTGACCAAATCAATGGATTTTTAGAATAAAGACATTCGAGATAACCGTATATGCGTTAAAATTCAATAAAAATTGGTGTTACAATGATAGAAGTGGTTTGTTCCCACATGTAACATAGGTGATTTAGGATGTTTTTTCATGGTTTTTATTTTTATTGTTTGGTTCACTTGCCATTTTTTGTTGTATATTTTCTAGTTTTTCAAGTGTGGTGACTTTATAACCTAACAAACAAAGCATTGGTCTACTACCCCATGAGATAAATTAGGTTCTTTAAGTTGAACCATGTCTCATATGTGTTGTCATCGATGTCATGTTGCATTGATGGAAAATATTTATTAGTGAGATGTCAACCATTCAGGGGCCATGAAGGTTGATTGGTAGTTCCCTCCTTTGACCTGAATATGGTGTGTTTGAAGTGACTTTGTATGGTTTCTTGGTGTGATGTTAGGTTTCATATGTATATATTGTTGGCCATTGTGTGTTTGTGTTATCTTTGATATCAAGTCAATTGATGAAAAAGGGTGTCATCTTGTGGTATGTGTCTCTATGAGGTGTTATTCATGTGTCAAACATGAAGGCTTATTGGTACTATCAGGATTTAGTGAGTTCTATAAGGCCCTAATGTATGGTTGAGTATGCATAGTCATGGTGTGAGCTCTCATGATTTAGCTGGATGTTTTTATAAGGTCGTGGTCATATAAGTGTGTTATATATATCTATGGGTTTGTATGAGATTAGTAAGGTCAATTCATGAGTTGTCAATGTTAAGTCAGGTCATTCCAGGCCTATTCCTAGCCTTGAATCATGTATAATGAGTTGGAGGTGTGAGATTTAGACCCAATAATTCATGGTGGATAATGGTAGCATCATGGTGACAACATACCTTAGGTGTATGGTGATTTTTAAATTAGTTCTCAAAGGTTTGGTGGTGTTTTAGGGTCCTTGGGAAGTGAGGTGAGAAATAAGAAGGATAACACATGTAAGTCTTAATGGATGGAGATTTTCATATGTATTTAGGATATATGGTGAGTTTGAGAATTTAATGTTTTCATGATGTTTCATGAAAATTTTAAGGTCAAAGTGATGAATATTTTTAATATATTCAAGTTTTGGTAAAACCAGTAAGTTTTAGTGCGTTTTTGTAGAAAAAGTGGACCTTCTGATGATTTTTGTGAATTTTATGCTTTGAATTGGAACTTGAAAAATTTGGAATATATTCTTAGGTCAATCATGAAGCTTACACAAAAATTATGATGTGGTTTTATCGACATGTTTTTATAAACGATCATTAACAAGGTAAAGTTGTTTGAAACTCTAGCTAAACCCTAGCTAAGAGTGACTTGGAGAAGAAGAGGTATAGTGAGAATTTATTTTATTTATTTTTACAAATTGATGATTGTATGTTTTAGATTAATCATCCAGATTTCCAAAAATATTCATTAGAGAATGTGACAGTATGTGGGCCTCACTTGAAATTTCTTGTTTCTAAGGAAGTCTAGTTTGTGAAGAATTTATCCAAAAAAGGTAATGAATAAATTGACACTGTTTTTGTCATTTACATTTTTATACATGTATACGATTTTTTCAGTGCATGGTGGTGCTTGTAAATTTCAAAGTGTTCCTCTTTATGAAGATTGGTTTTGGGTCGAGTTTGGAGTAGTTTTTAATAAAATTGGAATTGCGGAGATACATGAGAATATAGAACTCCATTCAAGTTGTGTTGTGACAATGGTTAAGATATATTTCCATTGGTATATTAACCTTTTACTTTTATATGGTATGTAAAATTTATGATATGTTCTTTGAGGGTCAAGTTACAAGTATGCTTGTTCTAGCGGGGTGTTAAGTGGCTACATAAGGTAAAGTGATGATTCGAGTTTTAATTCTTGTTGAAGGTTACTAAGTGATTAGGAATAATGGATAAGTTTTTTCCATGTTTTGGTCAAGTGTGGAATTGATTTTTTAGGTGATGGATCAATTTTGGCTCATACTCGGTTCTTGAGTCCTAGAAGGCATAAAAAGGAGTTTGTAGAGATTGGTTTGATTCAAGGCCTTCCACTTGGACTTGGAAGGATTTATAATATATTATGGAAAGGAAATTAAGATATATTATATTGGTGTAAGTATTGTCTCATGGTGAGGTTATTTTGTTGGTATTTCATGTCAGTTTGTGAAGAATAAGGTATGTTATATTTTAGGACAGGTTTTCTCGGACTAAAAGATTTAGTCGATTAAGGCATGAAATGGAATTTGTTTATGATTTTTATAAATTGGAGAGTTAAGAGGAATTTATTTTTTTCTTATTAAATGTCTTTTAATTTCTTGGAAATTTCATAAAGGGTGCAAACTACTTTAGTTTGCAAAACTAGTTCTCGGGAAGCTTTATTTGGTGAAGAGGAAAGTTGTTGTGGTTTGAGCATATGGATGTTTCATGAGGTATAACTTAAATATATGTGTTATAAAGGTTCTTAGGTTTCCATAGAGTTGTTACATGCCATATTTGAGTTGATATTGGGTGGTCTTGAGGCCCAAAGGTGAAGACAGGGTGTTGGAAATAGTTGTTTAGTGAAGGATATGAGCTTTTTGGCCCATGTTATGAAATATTTGATTGGTCCAAGTAAAAGTATGACCATGGATGATTTTTAAATGTCATATTAAATGTGTGTGGATATTTTTAGAGCTTGGATAATGATTTTTTGGTGTTAGTGGATTTTTTCATCCCAATGATGGGGTTTTGAGGCTTTTTGGTGCAAGTATGGAGGTTTTGGGCATGGTCAACCTATATGGGTCATATGTGACCATTTTTTTAATTTAATGGGATGTAATTAAGTTTAATTGGTCATGTAAAAGTTTTATTACTAACATTTCTATAGACACCAAAATTAGGTCGTACCACCCTTATAACCCCATTAATTAAATTAACCATACCTTACATATTCATATCCCATAGTGCACATGATTAATTAAATTAATTACTTTAATTAATTTAATTAACATCCTCACTTGACCACCTCACCTAGCCACATCACCTAGACACCTCATCATGGACCTATTCTTAGCATGTTTCTTTTAACTAAGACTCAATTTCTACTTTCCCTAACTAACCAAGACTTAGTCTAACCCTAACATTAGATACCTATTCTTTCTCTAACAACATACCCACTTATCTAAGCACAAGATACCATTTTAGATCAAGACCAATGGGTAGAAATGGCAAAAAGATAGCCAAGATATGTTATTTTGGAAAACTTAGGATTTCTGCTTTATGGCGACGTTGATTAAACCTAAACCGATGTCGGTTAACCTAAATTAATAAATCGCCGCTTACCATATATTAATTTTGTTAACCTTTTTAGAGGGTTGAAAATTTTAAGAAGTGGGAATTTTGTATTTTTAGAGAAAGAGAGAATTTCATGCAAGCACGAACCAGAGCCTTCTCAAGCATCCAAAAGACCCTAACTAGCACCAAGACTGATCTGAAGGCATTGGCATTCACGGTAACAATTCAGGAAGCGTTTCCATGGCACTAATCACCAGTTTCATAGATCAACCATTGCTATCCTCCACCAACCAGGCCTGTAAATACAAGTAAGTGTGTTCTAATCTACATCATTCTATACTTACTTAGATTGTGGTTTCTTTAGCTTTGTTTATTAGATCCTATTCTACTTTACATTCCACCATCCCCACCTTCCTGTCAATCCACCCATCCAATAACCCATAACCCCTTTAGCCCCCCATATCCGACTCTTAGACATTCCTGAGCCTTCCTGGGATTTTTACGAGCCTAACCATCCTTCTTCCATTCTCTAGGATTTAATTTACACCATCCATTTTCCCTACCAACGCCGATCACCTTGACCATCATTGATTTTTACTTCATCGACATCAGTCACTAGATCAATGTCGGTTACCATATCTTCTAAATTTTTTCACTAAGTTGACTTTATCACCCCTAAAACCTCACAAAAACCAATCTACATACCTCCCTATCTATCTATACATACACAGAGAGAACCTGGACCCCTATTTATGACATTTAACTATTCAACCTTTATCCACCCTAAACCTTCATTGGTCAAAGATAAGCCATCATTAGTCACATCCCGACCAAAGATTGGTCTCTATGTCTAATAACCCACCGAGGATAGAAAACTAATACCCACTCCCAAATTGCCCAGAACCATTTGTAACCTTTACCAAACCTCTATCAAACCTGTAAAAACTCAAAACCACCTACCCAACCCTTAGATCTAATCATAACGCTTCATGTTAGATTAGATTTTCTCATTTTATTTGAATGAGATTACTAAATCATATCAACTACAATAGGATGTTACTTTTTACGTTATTTCTTGGATTAAATTGTATTAAACAGTGGATTGACAACCATCTAGAAAGTATCACACTTCTCCGGATCTAACACACGCTAGGCAATCCACTAACATAAATTGTTCAATATTCTTCGTATGGTCATGTTTTGAATTTATAGGTAATTCCTCCTAGCCAAAAGGAATTTCTTCATGTCATCTTGGATCAAAAATCGGAAACGCATGCATAACCTTCAACCTACATCATAAAAATATATTCCTCTTTGGCCTATCACCCACTATCTTTTCATTAAATACATCGAAATTCGGTGAAACATTTTGCACACCTGGTGGGACCCTCTCTTAGTTTCATTGCATTTTCTTCATATAGGGAAATTTTGTGTGTCTCTTTATTTTTGAAAAATAGGCATTTAATCTTCTCCCGAGTAACATTCTTTCCTTCTAATTATCTCGAACAACATTTGCGATTTAATGTTTAAAACGTTCATTTATTTTTTTCCTGCATTTGCATAATAGTGAAAGAGAATGTTCTTGACCTATTCATAATTTGCTACATTAAATTTAATTGTCGATTTGGGTTCTAAATTTTTTTGCATTTCATCTTTGTATGCTGCATTGTAGCTCACATTAAAAACGAGGGGCAACCTATACATTGGAATTCATGCCTAGCTGATGGTTGACATAATTGAATCATAGAAAGCACTTTCTCTTCTCTCTCTCTCTTTTTGAAACTACACATAAAAATTCACACATCTTATTAAACAACACCTTACGGAAGAAGTTGTGAGCGATTACATGATCGGAGGATTGACGGTGGGTGCTCACTGGTTTCTCTTTCTAGTCATTATCTCGAGAGAAAGGACTGCCCTACCAAAACATAACCTAAAAAAACCCTTTAGAATTTTCCTCTTCATAGTACACCTTCCCAACCAAAAAAATATATTCTGAATTCACAAATCATTCTTAAATAACATAAGTTGAACACATAAAATTCACTTATAGGATTACGTGTTTTTCTTATCTTTTTCCTGAGTTATGTTTTTTGAGTTGTGAGGTTACGTTCTCCACTTTCCTCTTCCTTTCACACTCTACCATCATAATTGGAGTATTTTGATTGTTTCTGAGTGTGTCAGGGTCTAACACTATCATCGTTAGACTTATGGGTTAATATTCTATCTAACTTATTTCACAAAAACATATTTTTCTTCACTTCTTCAAATTTCACAGTAACCATCATCATTCTAGTGACCATCATCGATTTCCCTAATCGGTGTCGGTTCCCAACTCTTTTCATCATTTCACCCAAAAATCATTCATCACTTATTATTTTCTATTTGAAGTTCTAAAGACACCATCATATCCCCATAATTTAAATATCCCTGTGACATACAATATCCTTATTCCATTTTCATCATCTTTTACCTCATTTGCTAAAACTATTGATTTTCAACAAGAATCGGTATTAATTATTGTAACCATCATCGGTCACCCTTTAACCATCATTGGTTAGTTAAACCATCACTAGTTAGTCTAACTTGAAGCATCGTTCCTTCTATTTTGATATTTAATTAAAACACTAACCAAGTTCACCTCCTAGAATCTATCCTTCTCCATTTTTACTATTTTTGTGTCATTTACAGAGTACATTTTACCAGGTATATGTTAATTCACATGGTTTTGACTCACAGCCAAACCAATTCCCTTGTGTTTCATGCCAGCCTTCAGCCACTTCCACCTAGCCCATCACCACCTTCTATCTTGTCACCTATGGATCCAACTCAGTATGTCACCATTAGTACCAACAACAAGTAGTTCACAAGACTCCTTGACTGTAATCCCATTCTTTGTATAGAACTACCTTGCCTATTCCTCCACCCAGGACTCCTTGGGATAGTTTATATATGGAATGCCTGTGTCTATCCCTCCTACCACTACCCCCAATTCTACGTCACCTGCCACTAGCTCAACATTTCCTTCATCCACCCTACCCTCGTGGTATCTTAACTGGACCTTACATCCTCTATAACAGCTACACCAATGACATCTATCACACCCATGGTGTCAACCATCCCTTCACCAACCACCTTAAGCATAGCCCCATCTACACCCTTTACTTCATATATACCAATTGCATCACAACCACCCATAGTGCCGAAAACCCACACCCATTTGAAAACCTCATCCTTCTACAATCTCTACCCTCAATTACCATGAGAGCCATTACAACTACCCCATCCACTTACACACATCACCGGTAACCCCCAATCTCGTCTATCACTTATTCAGGATATCTTCCACTCACATATATTCCCCCTTCGTAGTTCTCATACTTAGCACCTCTATATACGGGGATTTCGTCCACATCATACACCCATCATCGACCTCCTTTTACTGTAGGAGGCACCCATTCCTCACAAACCACCAATGACCTCATTAGGATGATGATGGAAAAGATACAAATGTTAGAAGCATCAGTTTCTAGCTCTCCCAAATCCTTAATTTATGACAAAATCAGAATAAGAGCCTATTCATCCATCTATCCCCATTTGCTCGTACCACTATACATTGGGAAATGTAATAGTTAAATTTTTCAATAGTAAATAAGACATGCAACAACACTTACATTTTTTCAAACATGGGTGTTATCTAATTTCCCATGATGATGCTTTACTCCTATGGACATTCCCCATGCCCTTGACAAGACCTACCTAGATTGATATAGTGTTTACCTAGACATTCCATCTACTCCTTTAACAAAGTGGCTCAAACATTATTAGACCACTTCTCAATCAATGTTGTCAAAAAATTTACCATGACTGACCTATACTCAACACAATAATATGATGATGAACCTATCGTAGATTTCATTGCTCGCTGGAAAAGCCTTATCAACTAATTAACATTCTAGTTATCTGAAGTTGAGATTACAGAGCTGTTCACTAGAGCTTGTGCTAGACACATCTCACCAACTTTGTAGGTACAAAATTTCCACACCTTTTATAAGGCATTTACCATGGCACAAAACTCTAAATTCATGCCATCGAAGAGAAGAAAATTTAGCTGCATAACAAAAACACCACGTTCAAATCAAATGACACCTCTTCATCTTCAAATCCCCAAAGCAATTATTCAAAATCCAAGGGATCTTCCAATGTGGTAGTTCTCAAAGCTGGTCCATCTCATCCATCTAATCAATCCAAACCTTCCTCCAATCTTTCTCCCATTCATACTTTTCAGTTCTGGTGGGAACAACAAAAATACACTCTAATTAGAGAGCCCTATTCTTCAATCTTGGAAAAGCTTCTTAAGGCCGAGCCATTGCACTTCCCCCATAAAACCTCATATTGGTTTTGATCCCACTTTCCTACATGTGCATGGTATAAGGAACATGACTATTGTAATTATCATCACGTCAAAGGCCATAGTGATGGTAATTGCATAAATTTTAAGAACATTGTCCAAGAAATGTTAGATAATGGAGATCTCGTCTTGGACAACCCAAACACACCGGAAAATCAAAACTTACATATCTTTAATAAGTTTTTCCCTAACCATACACCATCATCTAATCAAAATGGTGAACCTTCAACCAATGAAAACAATGTCCGTTAAGTCCATGTTGTTTTTGATATCGTACCAATCATTCCTCAATTTCCACCTATTCCATCTATCAAGGAAATTCTTGCACGAGCTCCTTTACCCATGGAGGAACATACCTCATCCACTCCTTCACCCACAAAGGATTCACCTTTGTCTCTCCCTTCAGCCATAGAGGATTCCACAATTTATTTTGATGTAATTTCACCACCTACCTCACAACCTAACAAAAAATCAATGGAATTAACTCTCCTACTCGCAGGAGAATTGTCATCGCTTTCTCCTCCACCAAAATAGAAATCTACCTCACCAAACCGACCATCTCTCCTACCCATGAGAGATCCTTTAGATGTGCTTCTTCCTATTGGGGAAAATTCCCCATTAGCATTTCAGGATCTCGTTGATTTTCTCTTGGATATTTTACCCGCATGATTCTAAGGCTAACAAATTCCTGGCTCATAGACATCTTTTATAGGGATTACCACTAAACCAAAGGTATCTCCTCTTATAGTAGTTCTGTTTTCACGACCGGCGCAGATCACTTGGATTATGTTGATAATTCCATGCTTTAGGGCGTCTTCGACTCCCCTTTTGACTCAAATGCAAATGTTACCTATAGATACCTCCACGATCTATCCAAAGGTATTTCTAGCAACCAAATTGATCCTAACCATGCCTATTGAAATGAATTCTTCTTCATCACCTTTACCTACATCCAAACCTTTACCCATGATTAAAACCATTACTACACCTAAGAACCTACCCACACCTACATATTTACCCATATCTAGACCTATCACTACCCTGGGTATCATGCTGACATCCAGCCTTGTCCATCCACCCATCAAATTGGACTTATCCACACCTTCCCAAGTTTGCACAAAAAATATTCCTCCACCTAAAAGGAAGACCTAACCTTCTAGGATGCATACACCAGTCTCACCCACCACACCTTTGTCACCTTCACCCTTCCATCCATCCTAGGACCTCACCCATCAACCTTTGCCAAACAACCCCTACCTAAGGAAAATCAAAAGCTAAGCAACCTACTTCTTCATCACGATCCTTTGTTACACCCAATTTACCTACACAACAAACACCCTCACCCTCACCCGTACATTTCTTACCACCTATACCTCCACCAGCTACCATAACCCCAACATTACCTATGTGACTTCAACCCATACATTCTACTTGGCCTCCACCAACCACTTCCACCATACCTCCATTGTCCACATGGGTAACCCATCCTCTTCCACCATCTTCTTTCCCTTTTTCATCACGTTCTCCCACCTCACCCTTACCCAAGAAGGTGCAATCCAAAGACAAGAATCCACTACCCTCCAACAAGGTAGTTAAACCAACAAAACCTACTATTGCTAGTTATTCTATCACACCTTTACCCAAGAAGATACCATCAAAACCTAAGACAATACTACCTACAAAAACCAATGGTGAAACCTATTCCATCTCCTATAACACCTCTTCCGCCACAATCATCTGCACCTTTACCCAAACCCACACTCACTTCCCATTATGATCCATTGGTGGGGTCCTACGCCAACATTTTAGCCAACCTCTTAGAGACCTCGATCATCACATTACCGCCGCTTAGACCTTATGACCCCCTCAAACCCAAACCAAAAGGGTTTGATGAGACTAAAATTTATGCATACCATCGTGTTCCAGGACATGATGTAGAGGTTTATAAGGCTCTCAAAACCATTCTCCTCCAATTATGTCCTCCTGAAGAAAATTTTGACAATGATGATCTTCTTGATGAGGACCATGTTACATCTTCACCACCATATATCCTTTCCCACTACCTATTTAGATACCTGCATCACCACCTCCACAACCCATTTTTCCACCTCAAAAATTTGAGATCAATATGGTCTGTATCATAGAGTTGGCTAAACCACCACCTAAATGTCGGTGTTCCCTACTAATTTCATAATATTATTACCCCGTAATAGGTTTTTGTCCATCATGCCATTATACTACTCAGGACATAACTTCTCCATCTACCTCTTTCCCTTAGATTAACATGATCCAAGTTTCCACTCATGGCCAAAACGAAAAGGAAAAGAAAAAGCAACTATCCCATCAACTAATCCCATGCCCAATATGCCATCTACACTGGCACCCAAAATCATGATTCGAGGACCCACATATTTCTGATGGGGTCACCCATCGTACAATGATAAAACAATTACACCAATCCCCTCTAAAAATTTCTTTGTACGATCTTGTCCAAACCTTTGAATCTCATTGACATGCCCTCATGAAGGTTTTACAATCCATTGAGGTTTTACCTAATGACCCCACACCAGTAGCCTCCATTATCACCCCTCACCACATGGCCTCTCTTACCAAATAATCTCCTTCTTCTACCCCCATGCCCACTCATCAAGTAGTTTCCCTCAATTTTTCTAGATGAGGAGATCATACCTCTCTAATTAGATGACCCTAATCCTTCCCTTTTCATCTCTATCTATATTGATAACATACACATACGACACATTATGATCAATGGTGGTGTTAGCATTAACATCATCTCCTCCCACATGTACAATCAAATGTGCATCCCTTCAAATTACATGCATAATAACCCAATTATGTTTCACTCCTTCAATAACGCCATCACTTCCACTCTTGGCACCATTATTCTTCATGTTCATGTGGGCCCTCACACTATCCCATAATTGTTCTATGTCTTTTAGAGAGGGAGTTCTAGTATAACCTATTTCCTAGCTGACCTTGGATTCGTAACATGGGTTGTGTTCTTTCCGCTTTACACCATTGTGTAAAATATGAACATGAAGGACATAACTATACCATCCTAGCTAACCCATCACCATTCAAAAATTGTAACATGTTGTACCAACTTAACGATGTCCTTGTACTAGTTAAGGAATCTACCATAACCACCACTTCTCCTTTACCCATAGCCCCATCAACCAATGTTTTTACAACCTCTCATACGCCTAACTCTTATATTCCTATTATCGATGTAGCCTTTGCAGGTGACCCATATACTTCCCAACCAACTGATACCCCTCCTACCAAATTTCCTAGTAATTCTATTCCCACTACCCACATATCTACTACTTGATTCCTTAAATGGTGTTTTTTAATGCCTCACTCTGGGGGAATACTACATCTACAACATAAACACATTCCTTACTCCAAAAGAGTATGGTAACCTACGCCAACATCCTCGTTATGAATATCGCATAAGAGAGGTATTCCCTTATGGTCCTCCCCACCTTTGCACCAACTTAACATATGGGGGACTTGATACTTCCACCTATTCACCCAAACCACCATCCCAAACACGACCATTTTTATCTGACCTCTAATTTCTCACCAACCCTTACTTTTCCCACATTTTCCTTCACCATTGTGCATGGAAAGGCTTTGGCTTCAATTTTTATTAACAAGGTCTTCATATCATCATCCCATGTACCACCCATAAACACAAAGATCATAGTGGTATTGACTTCATTGATATATCCTCAAAGAAGGCTCATGTTGAACTCATTCAAGACAACAAACCTTCTCCACCCTCACCCACAGTCTATGGATCTAGAATTCATTCCTCCTAACTTTTTATTTTCATGAACATCATTTCTTTGGGTCCTTTGACTTATCAAAGTGATGGAAAGGTTCCCTCTTCTCTTTTATTCTTTTATCCTGACATGATCGATGATGATACACCATGCATTAACATCATTCAATGTCAGGACGATGAGTCTATCCTCACCTACCTTGGTGTGGAAGATTCTTATATTCACTGGTCATTTCCTTCTAAGACACAAACCATGTTAAATTAATCGACCATCAAAGTCAATATTAACATGTGAGATAACCTGCACATTCTAAAGATAGGCCAATCTTTATATGTTTTTGAACATGAAGCTTTTACTTATTTCCTCTGGGATCATAGCAATGCTTTTACTTGGTCCTATACTTATATGCCCAGTATTAACCCAAACATTGTGGTCCACAATATTGTAACCATTGTTGAAGCTAAACCGGTAAAATAGAAATCTGCAGAAAATACATCCTTGCATTTCCCTTCTTTTCAAAGAAGCACTTCAATGCCTTCTCTCGGTTTCCTTCATCCTATCCATTGATTATCCCCAGTGTGGATCTCTAACATCATTCTTGTCACAAAAGCAACATGAGGACTTTGCATTTTCACAGATTTACATGACCTCAACTTAGCTTGCCCCAAAGATGAATTTCCTCTCTAGGTATTGACCAGCTAATTGATCTCACTTTGCTAGTCATGAGATGTTATCACTCATGGATGGTTTCTCGGCTTATAACCAAATATTACTCGCCCCAGAATATCAACACAAAACTTCCTTCATCACTCCTTGGGGACCTTCTACTATCGAGTCAGTCCTTTTGGCCTTAAAAACACCGGTGCTACATATTAGCGGGATATGAATTATATCTTCCATGACATAATTCATTTCATATTGTAAGATTACGTAGATGACCTTCTTTCCAAATCCAAACATTGGGCGAACACCTTACAGTCCTTAAGGTCACCTTTGACAAATTTCATAAAGAATTGTGTTCACCTTCAACATAAGAAGTGTGCCTTTGTTGTGCTCTCAAGAAATATCCTTAGTTTCATCGTTTCTTTGTGTGGCATATAATTCAATCCTACTTAAATAAAGGTTATTATCGAAATTCCTCTCACTACTAACCTTTGGAAACTTCATAGTTTTCAAGGAAAGTTGTAATGTATTCATCATTTTATGTCACATCTTTTTGACCACTACCACCATTTCACCACCTCCTCAAAAAGGACATCTCCTTCAAATGGGATGATGAATTCCACAAATATTTTGACACCTTAAAAAAATACCTTCTCCAACCACCGGTGCTCATTCCTCTTAAGGATGGCCAACCATTTTACCTATACATTTATGTGACTAATATTTCCTTAGGTGTCATGCTCGCTCATCATGACAAGCAACACAGAGAGAAAGTGGTTTATTACATAAGTCATACCCTTTTGGACTAAAAAACTAGGTACACCCATGCCAAAAAACAATGTTTAGCCTTAGTTTTTGTCACCACTAAAAATCATTATTACCTACTCAATCACAAAACATTTTTTGTCACCAATACTCGACCCCTTACATTATATATACGCCAAACCATACCAACATCAACATGCTATGCATTGGCTCATGCTTCTCACAGACACTGGACCTTGAATTAATCCATCAAAATTCTATCAATGGCTAAACCATCAACGACCAACTTGTAGACGCACTCCTCTCAAGAAATCAACCTCTAACTTCAATTTCCTAGATGAATCCATTACTACCCTCTCTTTGGATCATACTATTTACCAAATGACCTTATTCTTTGATGGTTCCAAATGTCAGCATGGGGGTGTTGCAAGATTTATACTGATTCCTATTGATGGTGAACCTATGCCTTTATATTTCAAACTAGATTTTGATTGGACTAACAATATCACCAAATATGAAGCACTTGTATTAGGCCTTCAAACCCATCACTTTAGATTTAAAATCAATTAATATCTTTGGTGAATCTCAAATGGTTTTAAATCAATTCAATGGTATATACCATTATTGTAATAGAGTAATTTAAAAGTACAAACACCATGTTGACATACTTTTGACTACCTTTGATTGTTATGAAATTCAAACCACCCCATGTTCTACTAATAAATTTGTGGATACCATGGCCTTTCTGGCTTCTCAGATACACACTTCGCTTGCCGACTCCAAAATATTTGTCACAATACAAAGGTTGCAATCACCTTCTTATTTATTTTGAGATGTCAACTTCATCGGAACTGTTATACCTGACCCATGTGACCTTTGGTGTAAGCAGTTTGTAGGCTACCTCTCCCTTTCCATTCTTCCTCCAGATCTTACTCATAATGGAAAACACACATTTCTCAAAAGTGTCTCTCACTATGTCTTCATGGGTGGTCTTATTTATAAATGTGGCTTTGAAAATATTCTCTTATGATGCCTTACAAGTTCTGAGATTCCTTATACCTTCAAGGAAGTTCATGACGGAATTTTTGGAGGTCACTCCAGTGGCCTAGTTATCGCTAAACTCATCCTTTGCCTAGGCTATTATTGGCCCACCCTCAACCATGATTATTGTGACTATGTCAAACATTGTGTGAAATTTCAGCATCATGCTAATATTCATCACACACCTAGTCATGCCTTATAGGTTACACAATAACTTTGGCCTTTCTCTCAATGGGGTTTCGATCTTGTCGAAGAGATCAACCCTCATTATTCACAATGCCATCAATGTATTATACTAAATACTATACTAAATGGGTTGAAGCCATATCTCTTATTTCCACAAAAGCCGAGAAAATATGTGAATTCATCAATCATCACATCATTTGTCACTTTGGTATTCCTCATCATCTCATCACTAATAATGAAAAGAAGTTCAAAAACAAAACCCTAAAAAAACATTTTGATGCCTTTGGCATTCAACTCGGTTTCTATTCACCTTACTACCCACAAACAAATGGACAATTAGAATCAACCAATAAAACCCCGAACAAAATTATTATGAAATTAGATGACAATAATGAAAAGGATTTTCATATGCACATTCCTTTCGCCTTAAGGGCTTACCATACTAGTATTCACACTTCAAATGCTGCCACAACTTTCTCACTTTGGTCTACGGTACCAAGGCTATCTTTCCTCTTGAAATCCAAATTCCATCTCTCCATATCTCACTCTAAGACATGCTCAACAATGATGACTTTCTCCAAGAATGTTTGGCATAACTTGAGTTATTAGATGAACATTGGCTTATTGCTCTTGATCATATCCAAATCTACCAAAAACATATCAACCATGTCCATGAGTGAACCTTACAGTCAGCAACCTCTTCTGAAGGAAAATCAGCATGTTACTAAAGAAGAGAAAAGTAAACGGGAAAATTTTCTCCTAATTGGCTTGGACCCTATATCTTTACTCATACATATGGATTAGGTGCTTATCGTTTGTCTTCACTTGAAGGTAAACTTGAACCTGAACCCCTCAATACCCTACATCTTCGACCATTTTGAATCAAGTCTTATATCACCTTCTATCTATTTCAAGCTCATCCATTGAGCACCCTTCACCTTTCATATTACCTATTCTTAGGTTCAACGACTAAACAAGAATCATGTGATTACTCGTCACCTTTCAACCTTATCTTCAATATGAGTACCACAGTTATACTCATGGCATGATTTTCATGGATAATTTTTTTCTTTTTCAAGATGTAATCCCATGGTTGTTCATCAATCAAAACCATATCTTTCATAGTTAGCCTCTATGTGATATGGTTTTTTCTTCTAAAAAAGAGCCTAATCTTCCTCTATAGTTTAGTCCATGACTTAAACGTCCAAAAGAAAAATAATTTCAAGATCTAAAGAAATTCAAATCCTTTAGTCAAACTTTTAGAAAAGATATGACTCCCTCAAAAGGGATATCTCTTCTATCTATCTCGCCTCTATAAATAGATTGCGCCTTGAAGGATAGCTAAACAAAGCTAGCCATACTGCACATAGTCTATCATAAAAAAGGACTATCCTTTCAAAACAAAATAAAATATTCAGAAGCTTCCCACATCGATTAGCTTCACGAAGACCTCAAGGAGATAATATACTCATCCCACATAGACTTCCCGCATCGATTAGTCTATCAAAAATAAGAGAAAAAAGAGAAAAAGATAACCTTTTTGTCATGGAATTGCCTATTTTTATCTTGGGTCTCTTGCCAAGTAGGCATGTTGTCTTACACTAGGTTACGCTAAAACCAACCATTTTCACCTCATTTCCTTTTTACCCTAATTTCCTACCTTCTCAAGGGATTTCACAAAAATGACATTTCATGATCATGTGACTTTCTTCACCCATAGCATATTCAATTATGACATTTCATGATCATGTGACTTTCTTCACCGATAGCATATTCAATTATGCAATGCCTTTAGGGTCTTATGTTCATAAGACCACCTTTGGTATGGTAGAATTGTTATGGTTCTTCCAATTAGGTATCTCTTTTTTAACCTCTTACCCTTTACCTTCTTCATTACTTGTTGATTCTTCTATACAGGATTAGACCATTGACACCTACACTTTAAGAATTCCTCTTTCACCAACATCACCATGCCTAACTGACCTAAATTCAACCATGCCTATAATCACCTAAACACAACCATGCCTAAATAACCTAGACTCAATCATACCTAAAACCTACCAACCGATTCCTCTGCTTTTCCATATTCTTCCCTAGCTTACGGAGAACTACATCGGCTGATGCCTCTTTTTGTCCACTGCTATGTAGGAAGCACTCAGAGGGCATGGGGCCCTTGGAGGTTATCTTAGCCACTCTTTATCCTAACTAATTTTCCCCCATTTTTATATTCACATTCTACCTTAGTTTCTATTTTACACAAAACTTGGAAATTAAACAATCATAAAAACATACATACCTACCATTTTATAACATCACCATATCATACATCATCATTTATTTTCCATAAAAACAAAAACTTGGAAATTAAATCAAACATAACACCATGACCAAACCATGCTTACATGACCTAGACTCCACCATGCTTAACCGTAGACTCAACCATGCCTAACTCACCTAGACTCCACCATGCCTATACCTGACTCAACCATGCCTAAATGACCTAAACTCAACCATGCCTAAGTGACCTAAACTCAACCATGCCTACCTGACCTACACTCAACCATGCCTAACCCACCTAGACTCCATCATGCATATACCTAACTCAACCATGCCTAAGTGACCTAAACTCAATCATGCCTAATTCACCTAGTTTCCATCAATACACAATAACACTAGAAATTAAAAATATAAAGTACATCATCCATACCATAAACACCATCAACTATATAAATGGGAGAGTTTGTATATCAATACATATATAGAAATATACATATAAATACCAGTATCTCAAAATATCACATACATCCTCACTATCTTCGACACACAAGCCGTTATAGGATCAAAATCTCAAAACTCTTAGATACATCCTCACCATATTTAGCACGTAGGCTAGTATCTATACTCAAAATCACAAAAATATCATAAATATAGCCTCACTATCTTTGGCATGTAGGCCAGTATATATGTCAAAATATCAAAAACAATAATCATACCAAGTGGCTAATCATCACCCCACCTGAGACCCTCGAGGATAGTCTCATTTTCTCCTCCTCTCTTCTTGTTTGGTGCCCCGCCAACATCTCCCCACCTCGCATGGATCTCGGTCTAGTCTCTACCTTTCCCACAGCCTAGGTCTGGTCTCCATGAACTTGTAGCCTCACCTACACCATGTCCGTAGTCTCACCATCACCTTGTGCTCTCTGAGATATGAGTGCGAGAGCTAGTCCTCTCACTCATTGTCTATTGTTCGCTTTACTCAGCATAGGAGGGTATGTATATCCCTGCGGTCATCAGATGATCCTAGTAATACCTCATCATAGACATTTTCTAAGTTGGTTCCATCAGTTACATGGCCACCTAACCACTCTACCCTGCTATCATCGACCTCATAGCACCTTTCCCTGTGCTACTTATACTACAAGACCACAGTGTTGATGATGGCCCCTGTATGACAGGACCCTTTCTTGATGTCTATGTCAGTCTCCCTACTACCACATGATCATGTAAAGCCACCACTTGTGCCTAGGATGTGGCTAGCTACCCTTAAAACTTGGTTTCTTGTTCCCGTAAGGTGGTTATCTATCCTCCACCTTGTACATGAGCACAGGTAGTAGTCAATTTCCCCTATAGTATAGCCACTTGCCTAGTCAAGGTGGCTACCTCTACCTACATTGTTTTCAACCACACTTTCATGACATTGCCACTGTCCATGTAGTGCATCTCTTTGCACTATCACAGTCCCAAAGCGGGATGCCATGGATGTGGTGGTGTTGCATATATATTTACCGAGCACCAACATCTATATCGATCGGATACCCTATATAATCTATCCTACCATCCACTAGTAACTCCTCCTGACCTGCTGGCTCTATGGGGTGAGGTGGAGACAAAGGCCTCTCCACATCCTCCCACCGTTACTATAAAAATTTCATCGACACATCTCTGCACTAGTCCAAACTACCTTTGGACTCTTTCTACTAGGATCATCTCATGCTCGCCGACACATCTCCCTTGTATCCATCACACTAGCTGTAACCCCTGTAGCTCTCACCTCATGCCTCTGAATGCTAGAAATCTAACATAAGGCCACCATACTATGTCTCTCACATATAGCCCCTCCATCTCCCGCCTATAATGTGCCACATCATGTAACACCTTTGTTACTCATGGCTGACCTCCTGGACCACCCATCACCTAAATCCTGCCCTCTTCTCCCCATGATGCCAATCTACTACCAACAGTCCTCATGGCCACACTACCACAATGTGCTCATAGGCCCAACAATGTAATAGGAAGGTACAACATACACCATATCGATGTATCCTTTGATAGCCCCACAACTCCCTATATAGTTGTATCAAATAAGTTGGTGCCCATGCAAAGTGGACCCGCTCCTCGATCATGTCTCGTAATACCCCCATTAGATTGTTGGGAAAATGAACGCTCTTTGAATTAGGTAGTGCATAGCACCCTACTATCACCATCATCGAGCGACTAGTCACCTCTCTTGCGGGTGTGTGACAGAAATCACCCCATACACCAAGCTCACACTCTTCTCGGTCAGCTCACTAGCCATCTCCCCAAACACTCTAATCATTACCTCGAAGGTCCCATCTGCAGATACACTATAAACTGGATCCCCAAAATTGGTAGCCATAGAATCCTATAGACATCCTCTAGTGTGATCATCATCTCACTGGTAGGAAGGTGGAATGTGTTGGTCGCTACATCCCATCTATTGATGAGAGCGACCATGAGACTAGGATCCTGTCAGATCCATCTGTACCACCTAACCCTGATCAGCCCTACCTCCTGCATGTGGGCCCACTCCTCCTCCGTCACACTATGCCTCAACTCCCCTAGTAGGGGTGGTACTCTATCTCACAGTGTCAATTGCTATCGTGCCTATAACTAACCAACTCAACAATGTCAGGGCCTAAATTCATTTTTTATCAATAACATAATTCTACACCTGCTACCCCATATGCATTTATCATGTTCCTATTTTATCCTCTGACCGCTTATTTATCACATTCCCACTTACCCAAAATCCTGTACCCACCATGACCTAAGTCCCACCTATCCCCTACCTACATTTACCTACCCTTACCTTCGCCCACCTACTTTTCTCCCTCCTATATCACTACTCCATTCATTTTTTACCTATTTACCCTACCCTCTCTTTTCCACCCCATTCTTTCCCTCTGCATCTAACCTATTTTGGCCATGTCACCTTTTCACAGTGACCGATGTCGGTCACCTATGACCAACATCAGTCACCCATGACTGACATCGGTCCCCTATAACCACCATCGGTCATGTTTCCCCCACCAATGCTAGTAATACATAACCGATGTCGGTCGACCCCAAACCAGCGTCGATCTTTGGTTCAGCCCCAAATCTAAACCACCATGGCCCTAAAATTCTAAAAATGACCAAACTAAACCTAAACTACCCCCATTCTACGAAATTCACTCGATTCATTTCCCCACCTAAGTATCCTACATTACACCCTCCCCATACTCAAATCGGTTCATTTTATTAGCATTTTAAAAATTAAATATCCCCCATTTGTTCATTTTACCAAAAAATCAATTCAAAATATGTAATAGGAGTTGGAACCTACCTCATCCCACTACCTCCTCCTCACTGGCACCTCCGGTCTCTAAAATGGTACACCTTCACCACTCCCTCCTATTTTCGCCATGTCTAAAATTGATCTCCCAATCCTCTGGAAAATCAACTCATTCCACACAATCACGTGGACCCATCTTCCTCGCTCCAACAACCACTCACCTCTCACCCAATCAGCCTCAACTCACACTTGATCCCGTTTTCCTCGACAACTCATTTGACTATTCTTCCTCTAAAGCCATTTTTAACCACAATTAAAATTCTCAAATGATCACTTTTACCATGGGTTTTATATTTTAACCCATCGACTAGTGAACCGATATCGAGTTTAACCTAGTTGATAGTAGCTCCATGCCCTAGTGTACCAATATCGGTTCACATGGACCATTATCAATTTCACAGATTGATATCGGTCATGTTACCTACACCCCATTTGAGACTCCCCTCTTCATTTTGCCTACTCTAATGCCCTCATTACCTCCCACCTGACCTTATTATCGGTTGGGGCATACTTTGGCCCCTACCACTACCCCATTTACACCACCCACCCTAATAACCCATACCCCACTTTACTCCATCTATCCCTTGAATTTCCTACACCTAGGCCTTACCCATGCCCTAACCTATATACCACGACTTGAACGTATGTTCTGTGACATTGGACTTGTGTACTTGTTATACCTTACGATGTTGCTACCCATTTTTTTAGCGAACAACCACACCTTTCCTATTTCCATTCCGTTTATTTCAACCAAAAATTTGGTGTGCGGGAACATACCTAAATTCTCTTGCACCTAACCTATGTTGTGTTTCAGACCATATCCTATACCTTCAATACCTAAATCACTTCATCCTTATTTTGATAAACCTATCGACCTTCGACAATGTAGAGTTTGCAAGCTCTTCACCTTGGTCTGTGTTGCATTCTATACATATGTGTGCATTCTATTTCCATTACCCATTACCTAATTTGACCCTGTCCTATTACCTATTACCTGATTTTACCATTACCCATTCCCAATTTGACCCTGGCCTATTACTTATTACCCAAGTTGACCATCACCCTTTCCAAAAGTACCCATACCCTTCCCCACCTACCTTCACTTACACCAACTACACATTTATCAAAACATTCACTGACTTCGTATAACACCTCATCGTTCTTTGTTCGAGGGGATCTCCTTCACCCATACTTGGGAAACCCCACTCTTAGCCACACATGGGGAAATCACTTCTTATTTTTTTTAGTGTGACTTACCAATATAAGCTATGCGACAAAAATGGGCAAAATGTAGACACCAAAATTTGGTCGTACCACCCTTATAGCCCCGCTAATTAAATTAACCATACCTTATATATTCATATCCCATAGTGCACAAGATTAATTAAATTAATTACTTTAATTAATTTAATTAACATCCTTACTTGACCACCACACCTAGCCACATCACCTAGACACCTCATCATGCACCTGTTCTTAGCATGTTTCTTTTAACTAAGACTCAATTTATACTTTCCCTAACTAACCGAGACTTAGTCTAACCATAACATTAGATGCCTATTCTTTCTCTAATAGCATACCCACTTATCTAAGTGCAAAATACAATTTTAGATCGGGACCAATGGGAAGAACTTGCCAAAAGATATCCTAGATCTACAATTTTAGCAAACCAGGATTTTCAGCCATAACCGATGTTGGTTAACCCTAAACCGATGCGATTAACCTAAACCATCATCATTTACCATATATTAATTTTTTTAACCTTGTTTGAGAGGTTGGACATTTTGAGAAGTGGGCATTTTTGAGTTTTGGAGAAAGAGAGATCCGTATGCAATCATGAACCAGAGCTTGCTCGAGCATCCAAATGACCCTAGCCAACACTAGGAATGATCTAAAGGCATTAGAATTCATGGTTACATTATGGAAAGTGCTTCCATGGTACTGATCACCAATTTCACAGACCAACCACTACTATCCTCAACTAACCAGGCCTACAAATACAAGTAAGTGTGTTCTGATCTACATTATCATATACTTACTTAGATTGTGGTTTCTTTAGCTTTGTTTATTATATCATATTTTACTTTTCATTCCACCATCCCCATCTTCCTGTTAATCCACCCATCTAATAACCCAAAACCCCTTTAGCTCCCCATATCTAAATCTTAGACATTCTGATCACTCCTGGGATTTTTACAAGCCTAACCATCCTTCTTCCATTCTCTATGCAATCATAAAGAAGCTCCAAAACCAAGTTTATTTTATTTCCACCATTCAGCCCCTATCAACGTTGGTCACCTTGACCATTGTTAGTTTCCCCTTCATTGACATCAGTCACTAGAATGACGTTAGTTACTATATCTTCTAACAGACTTTCACTAAGTTGACTTTATCACCCCTAAAACCTCACAAAAGCCTCACCCAAGCCAAATACACTACCTGAAGCCACTCCATAGACCTCCCCATCTCTCTGTGTAGACACAGAGAGAACCTAGACCCCTATTTCTAACATTTAACTATTCTACCCTTATCCACCCTAAACCGTCGTCGGTCACACATAAGCCATCATCGGTCACACTCTGATAAACATCGGTCTCTGTGTCTTATAACCCAACTCAGGACAAGAAGCTAATATCCACTCCCAAACTACCTAAAACCATTTTTAACCTTTACATGACCTTTGTTATATACAGAGAAACTCAAAACCACCTACTCAACCCCTAAATTTGATCATAACCCTGCCTGTTAGATTATATTTTCTTATTGTATTTGAATGAAATTCCTAAATCATATCAACTATGATAGGATGTTACTTGTTTATGTTATTTCTTGCATTAAATTTTATTAAAATTGATATCCATCTAGGAATTATCACACTTCCTGGGTCTAGCACATGCTAGGAAGTCCACTGATATATATTGTTTAATATTCTTCTTGTGGTCTTATTTTGCATTTACAGGTAGTTCCTCCTAGCTAAAAGGATTTTCTTCACAGATGACTTGGATCGAAAATCGAAACACGCACATAACCTTCAACCTACATCATAAATACGTATTCCTCCTTACCTTATCACCCACTATTTGTTTCATTAAATCATCAATAATCTAGTGAAACAATTTCTTATGTTTGAAGGAATAAAAGCATATAAAAGCAAGGTTTTGGGTTCAATTTTGAACTAGTTCTCTTAGAGGAAAACTTGCAACCCATGTAGAAGTGTATTGCAGGTATGATTGCAATATTTAAAGGATTATGAAGTATGTTATAGGTTAAGATTGATAGAGAGCATTTGAGTAAGAGTTTAAAGCCAAGACAAGGTGTGAAAGAGGAAGAAAGAGTGAGCTAGATGAATGTGGGTTTAAAGGTGAAGTTGTAAGATTAATTAGATATGTCCATCAGTTATGGTATAAAAAAATCATAGATCATCATATTCAGGTGGTTGAGTTTGTGCTTAAACATCTTATGGGGTTATAGCCTCCTTTTGGATTGGGTGCTTATCTAAATTAGGGGTTGGTGCTCCTTGTAGGGTTAGTGCTCTACTAAAATAGGGTTTGGTGCTCCTTGTGGGGTTGATGCCTCACTAAATTTGAATCATACATAAATAAATTTTATGTTTTAATGGGTTTTCTTCCCCTTAATGGTTTACCACTTATATTTGGTATTCATGTGTACTCTCTTTCTCTTGCTCTTGTGTATGGTTGTTTCTATGCTTAATTAAACAAACATATGGTTTATGATTGTTTGAATGGTTGTATAAATGATTATAAATGATACATGGTGAATGAAATGAAAGTATTTTTAGACCGCTTCAACCCCCTCTTGGTTCATTGCACTTCCAATAATTGGTATCATAATAGGTCCTTGTGAAGCAAGTCTAACATATTGAAAGAGATAGTAGAAGTAAAATATTTGTAAGAAAATTAGGAAAGAAAATAAGGAGTTGAGGGCCATGGCCAAGAAGGATGAAGAAACTATCACAAGTATCAAGATTCGAGTTTGATAAATTCATTTCATATTTGAGCATAAAGGAAAAGGAATGTGAAAGATTGAAAAAAAAACCTCATGATGTGTATATGCATGGACAAGATGATCTCAAAGATATGGTGATGGATCTATAAGAAGAGTTAGAATTCCATAGGAAGGAGAACATATTTTTAAAGTCTAAAATCAAAGGTATGATATCTTCCCTTAAGGCCAAGGAAGAAGAATGTGACAAGCTCAAATAAGTGATCTGAACCCTAAAGGTTAAAGGATATGTAAGGCCTAATCTAGTAGATCAAGGAGTTAGTTCTAGCTCTAAAGTAAGTGAAGATGAAAATTATCATGGAAAGAAGGTTTATTCAAGGCCTAATCCAATCGAAAACCAAATACAATAAGGTATGAATATTTTCATGGTTATTGTTATGCTTACAACTTTTATGGTCATATAGTAATGGATTATAGGGATTTTTTTAGTTGTGTGTACCATTATAGCAATGGAAAAGATCACAATAGTGATTACTTAAGGGAAAGGAAAGAGGTTGTTTGTCATAAGTGTAATCTAAAAGGCCATATTTTAAGGTTTTTCTCCCATGTATCATTTAAGAAAGTGAACAAGGTTGAGACTCCCAAAGTGAAGAAAGTGTGGATGCTAAAATCAGTCAAAGTTAAATCGATTCAATCAAGTAAAACATGTCAGTCTCAAACAATGTTGTTAAGGAATCAAATTATAGAGATAAGATCAAGAAAATTTAACCAAAGTTATATATCCAAGCAATTTATATGTGTTCAAATGCCATTCAATCTCATATGCATGGAAATTTTAAGAAACTAGGAGTGTGGGACACTTCAAAAGTTATAATGTATGTGCTTTGATCTATTCATGTGTTTTTGTCTCATTGGTACCTATAGTTGTGTGAGGTTATAAGAATGTGTCTAAAAATAAAATGAGGCCATTCAATGTGACTCTATGATGTCAAGGAGGTCTGTCATGTTGTTGCAAGAAAGTTGACCCCAAGTTAGTTGTATAAATGGTTAAGTCTTGATGTTTAAGGATGATTAAATTTTCCCATTAAGTTGTAGGATTGTAAATCACATAAAGTGTGTCATCAATGGTTCTAATCCATGTTTTATGTTTGTTCAAGAATTAAAAGTCTATTATTTCAGTTAGGAAGCTTTGTTAAGGCTATTCTATCATGTATTTGTTGTTTAAGTTCATGAGATAAGTCTTTTGTGACTGTAAAAGTTCATAAAATGGTTTAGTCATGTTACTTGGTATGTGTTTTGTATTTTGGGTTATCTAAATTCTAAGTAATCATGTTCCAAGATGAAAAAATGTGTCTTATAACTTGTATTATTCCTTAAGGTTATGGGTATCATCAAGATGGTTCCACCTTGTGGCCTTAGATTTGTTTTATAGGTTCCTTGAAAGGATATTCTCGTCAAATGTTTTGATACTTTTTCTCCGATATTGGATCTCCAAGTGAAGGTTTAGCATTTGTGAAGGTAATATCTATTACAAATTGATATAATATACTATTTATGTTTGATCTAAAAGGGTTGATCAAAGTTGTTTCTCTCTCCATATAAGTTAGGTTCCTGTAGCCATGTTTGTCTTATTGATTCCGTGGTCCAGAGTCGATGTCATACTTGTTGTGTACAAGGTTATTAAGGATTGTTAATGTCATTGTCATGAAGTTAAGGGGTTTGTAAGGACATTCTATGTCATCAAGAGATCTGGTGTGAGTTATGATAAGGTTAGTGTTGTCAAATTTGTGAGAATGTCCTAATTTGAGTAACAAGAAAAGGTAGTCTCATCTTATCTTGTATTATGTCTAAATGTGTCATTAAAAGGAAATTTGTTTGAGTTTATGGTTAGTAGATTTAATTGTGTTTCATTAAGGATAAGAGTGTTATCTTACTCAATAGTAAGGTCTCTTAATCCAAATATTGAGGTCTCAATCTAGTGTTAGGTTGTTAGAGTAACAAGGTGTATATTGAGTATCATGACAAAAGTACGCTACATGTGGTTGTGTCAATATATGTGCACAAGGATCTGAGGCTTATGATGATATTTTATCAGCTAAAAGGTATATTTGGTTTTATCTCAAACAATGTTTGGAATTTAATATGGTTAATAAATTATGAGGAAGTGTGAATACATCTAGAAAGTGACTATTCTAAGTTTTTCAGTGTCTGTAGATGTATATCAATATAGGGAAGGCTATTTTGGCTATGGTTTAAGAAATTTAGGAATCTCAAAATTATGTTCACAATTGAACTGTGAAGGTGAAATTACATGATATCCATAATGATAGATGGTCTTTAGGTCATATGATGGCTTAATCTTGTTGAGAATAGGTTTTTTAAGCTTCATGATTGAATCAAGGGTTTGTATCTCAAAATTACAAGCATGGTCATCACTATCGATGTCATAAAATCTCGAGAAGTGTCCAATCATGGGTTTGGAGTTCAAAAGAAGTATCACATCGAGTTAGAAAGGCATGGTGTACTAGGAGGTTTTGCGGGGCCATTCAAGTATAAAATTGTGTGTTGAACCTTTGTTGATGAACTACAAACTTGTATAGAGGAATTTACAATCATCTTAAGGCGAGCATTCTGTGTTATCAATTTTTTGAGAGTATTCAAATGACATGGTTTATGTCTAAGGTTTTTCATGATCTCTTAGGGTCTCTGTAATGAGGTCTTGATATCTTGTTGGTATCAGGAATATCCAAAGTTCTTTGAGAACAAAAATTATAAGTAGGACGCAAAGTATATGTGAAGATAGTTCAAGATCATAAATATTGTATTAATGCTTCACACTAAGGGTTATTAGTCAAGACCAAGTGTGAAAATATCAAGGGTGTCTCGGTGTTATTGGTAATCTATGTAAAGATATGTAAACCACTATTTGATTTGTACAAGCCAAAATATGTAATTTTTCTTATGAATTGCAAAGGATTTTTGCTAAAGGCCAAGGTGTCATTGTAAGTGTAAGGGTGCGATATGATGTTCATTGAATTTTAAGATTGTGTAAGGATTGTATATGATCTCGAGTGAATGAAACTTCACAATGAATATTTTCTCAAAGTTATAAAAGACCTAGAATGACAGTGATAATCTGTGGATCGAGGAAATAAGACTCATAAATATGGAGTATCTCGATCAAACCAGTGATTGAATTTTTTAGTAGTATATGAAGGTTAAATATGAGATAGTGATGAATTTTTTTTTTGTCAAAATAAATCTCAATGGGTTTCATCATGGTTGTGTTGTCAAGAAAATGTGCAACAGGGAAATTGATAATTTTCAAGCATGACAATGATACCCTTGTAGTAAAATTTTCATGTTCTGAGGCACCCCGGGTCTTCTGAGTCAGTCCAGTGACATCCCAATTAGTTGTAATTCATCCCTCTAGGTGAATTAGGAAATTTAAATCAAACCCCCTAAGTGATTTTAGGAGTTCTTAAAAAATACCATCTCTGGGAAGTGTTGAGAAGGGCTATCATTGGCCTTCCCATCACTAGAGCAACCCATTGGAGAAGAATGGAGGAGCCAAATCCAATATGGAGGTGAATTGAAGGCCTAGAAACATCATGGAAGTGATTTTGGAATATTCAAGGAATATTTGGGGAGTTTGGAGTAATTTGATCAAAATCAACGTTTACAGGCCTAAGCAGTACACAGGCCAAAAATAATGTTGAGCTTCGAAAGGTGATTTTGGGCGCCTGGGTAGTGTTAGGAGAAAAAACATCATCGAAAGGTAATTCTAAGCTATAAATCTAGTGAAATTATTTTTTTCACAAAACTTTGGTGCAATGGTTTTGCAAGAATTTTTTCTCATTCACAAGTTAAGTACCGATATAAAAATCTGATTTAACAAGGTCAAAATAAATGTATCAAGACCTGAGATCCAAACCATTTGATTCCAAGGGACATTCATTTCCAGTCAATATCATATACAATTTCATCAAAAAATTCCATTGGGAGCTCAAGATATTGTCGTCGCAAGTTGTCCTCAAGGTTCGGGAGTTAGTCAAATTTTCAGCTCCAAGATCTTGGTGGGATTTTGTGTCCTTGACATCCCTCAAGGTCAAGGACATCAAGGTTGAGAAAATGCATCTAGCCCCTTGAATCCCTCTAAACCCACATATGACCTCCAGGATCACCATTTCAGCCCCCAGGTGCTTGTGGGAGCTTAAAACCTTCACCGTCAAACATCTGCCATGTGTCATCCCCTAGAGCACTATGGAATTTAATGCCCCTCATGTCCCTTTGAGGTGAGGAAATTAAAAATGGAAAAATTCACCTAGCCCCTAAGGATACTCCTGGTCACTCATGTGACCTCTTCAAAATGAATTTCCAACCCCCAAGTGCTTGCCAAGCCTTCATTCCCTGTCGTCAAATCTCTGCCACGTGTCATCACCTTGATCACTATGGAAATTGATGTCCCTCATGTCCCTTTTAGGTGAGGGAATTTAGGAACATAAAAATTCACCCCATCCCCTTCTGTGAATTTTTTGAACAATTTAAATCCAACACTTAGCCGTTATTTCCCCCCATTTCTTCTTCATAGTTCACCATGTCATTGCTCTATAACTTGTCCACCATTTCTTCTCACCACCACTCCACCATTTCCAAATATCAAACCATATCTACCAAAAAAATTAAACACTCAAATCCATGAAAATACATAGGTCTTAGGGGAATGATTAATCAAAATTGTTGAAGAAATGAAGAACGGGAAGAAAATGAATATTTTTTGCCAGATAACCATGAAGTCACCCAATCAAAAAAATATCCATATCTTGTAAGATATAATCTAGAATGAGGTGCCATATTTTTCATACTTTAAAATTATTCAAGATGATCAAGATGAAATAGATGAGAGGTTGAATGGTGCCTTGAAACATTTGTTCTAACAAAATCCCCATTTCATGCACCATCTCACATTTGTAAGATTTCCCATCAATCCGAAATGGAAAAAAGATAAAAACTTGCACATAAACTCAAAATGAAAAAATTATCGCAATGGAGTTGTTTTTTGTCATGAATAGAGACAAACCATATCTACAAATTTTGAGTTCCATTAACGGCCACCAAGGAAACTCCATGCTCAAAGCCACTGCTAGGTGAAAATTTTAAATTTTATTTCTAGCATTATAGTGGGAAATTATGTGAAATTCAAAGCATGTGATTGTGATGACGAGACGATTCCAAAATATATGTTCCATTGCAAACCGAGCAATTTGGAAATACGCTTTCTAAAAATAATAAGTTTTCCTATACAAAATTTCTTTGTTTGTAAATTCATCAAAAAAAGAATTTGTGGCAAAAGAATTCTATACCAAAGGTCACCAAGAAATCAAAATGAGTGTTCAGAGTAGAAAACAATGAAAATTACCACTTACTAAAAATAGTAAGTTCCCTATATGGGTGCTTACTAAAATAGTAAGTCAACCTAAGAAGTGGTTGAGGCAAAGGTAGTGTGCATAGGATTGAATGAAGAATTTCACCACATCAAGATGGTCAAGAAGAAGAAAGAATCACCTCTTACTATAAATAGTAAGTCTCCCATGTGGGTACTCGCTATTAATGGTAATTCATACTCAAGGGGTATTTTTGGAACAATGGGACATAGAGGGATGATCATTTAGGTCAACACCATCATTTGAGATCATCCATGGAATTTCTCATAGGGAATTTGATACTCATCTCAAATAATTAAATAGTGTTTCTGATACTCACTTCATGGTTTGGGTCATAGGTATATCATACGCAGGGTTGGAATTATGGTCATCGTCAGAATAGTTCATTCAACTCGACAAGTGTCTGTGAGCCAAGATGAAGGAATTTCTCAGGGTATAAAGAGTTTGGAGATGTAGATTTCACTATAGTGGAACACCTCATCGGTCATCTAGAAGGAGCTATGGACTTCATCAAAGGCAGATTTTTTTCATTAGTGTTTCTTCCCCCTTCTTCTTCCTTCTCTCTCCTCTCTTCTCCCCAAACTTTCTCTCTCTTCTCAATGTTCTAATTTTGCATTGGGGTTGCACTTTTCATATGTCTTAATGTTTCTAATGTAATAAGTCACCTTTATGTTATAAAAGGGACTTAAAAATTTCCTAGGAAGTTGAAAAGTTTTAAGTTGTGCGAGGACATATGAAAAGGAATTTGGGGTAGATGATGAGTCACCTCTCATTCTATAAATTATAAATTCATTCCCATTTCAAAGGGTTGGTGATTTATTTTGTAAACTCAAGAGTGCATTGAGAGAACAAAGGAGATAGCCAAATTATTTCATTCCCCTCATTCTCAAATTTCCTCCATTTCCCCACTATGTACAACTTTGGTTTGAGCAATCAATACAATAAGAAGGATTTTCTAGCTTTCTTTGACTAAGGGATTTCATGATACTTTGTGCTCATAAAATTCTATTTGGTCTTATTGCTACTTGCAGAGTTGTTTCCTCTTAATTTAGTGCATGTGATGAAGTTTATAACTAGTGTGTGTAGGAATTTGATTTTCTACCTGCATTAGTTCCCCTACCTCATATTCTCACTCCCTTTCCCACTTCCAGACAAAGTCCTCTCTAGCAAGCAATTGCTAGATTTTCCGTAGGGTCAGTGGAGTGCCCCTATTGGATCCTTGGCTGCAAGGCCACCAAGAAAAATCTAATTTTTTCACTCATGCATGTATATAAGGCTGTTGCACCAGTTAAGTAGAGGGACTTAGACTCCCAAAGCATTGGAAAATGTCCATCAATTTGTCCCGGACAAATTTTCTTACCAACAGTTGGTATGGTAAAGTATAGTGGAAGCTAAAGTTGTATAATTTTACATGCAAGAGTGTTAAAAAGGTCACATAAAATGCCTCAAGTATGTGTGAGATATCTTGAAAACAAAATAGGTGAAATTCATTCAAATAGGTACACAAATTGTATAGAGACTTGTATACAAAGTTAAAGCAATTCGAAAGTGTGTTATAGAGATCATATTTCCAAGATTTTAATAGAGTGAAGAGTATAAAGGTTTGTTATGACTTTTGTCAAGTAAGCAACATTTTCTCCAAATATTCCACGCAATATGAACACTTGGATTTGTCAAATCTTGACTACTTTGGTAAATCAATGTCTACAGATTGTGATTTATAGAATTGTATATTTGAGTTCTAGGAGGCTGAGGTGAAGGTTAATGATGTTATCAAAAAAATGATACAGTATGCCCTTGGTTATCTTGTTCCCTAGAGGTATGTTATACTCTTTAAATATTGTTTAAGGAGTCTAAGCATCATCAAGACAATAAAGGATGAATTCATGATATAAAGAAAGTTATTTAAGACTCTTTACGCAAATGTGAATGAGATGACAAGAAGGTAAGAAAAATAATGAAGTTGATGATTTGTAGGTGTACCTAATAGGTAGGTAAGTGCATGGCACAAGAAATTTGTAACGTCATAAAATTATGGTAAGGAATACTAAAAAAAATTGTTTTAGGACCAGGGATGAAATGTTTGATTCATCTAGAAGACATGAAAACAAGATATGTGGTCAAGAAAATTATTTTTACTTGAGTAAGATACTATTATCCCTAGGGGAGTAACAAGAAGGAGGTTTATGAGTAATGTTGGATTTGAGATCTTGGTGAAGTTTTACAAAAAGGAACTGAATATGAGGTTTAGGGATAGTTTTCCTTAAGCATTGTATGTTATATTTGAAGGCAATTTTGTGGTTTTGTGCATGGTATAGTCCTAGAAATAATATGTTAAACAAGGATGAGGACAAAATAGAGAGCATATGTTTAGGGGGAGTTATTTTCATGATGATTACAAGTCTAATATATCCTTATGTGTTTTTATTAGAGTTAAAAAAGAGAGATTTCAGTCCCATGGGGACCTATTGAGTCAAGTAAGGTGTTTTTACATTGTTTCTAGTCTTGTGTTGTCATTTCTCATGTTGTGTCATCATAGTAGTATTTTTCATAGATTTCAAAGGGGATAGAAGCATCATAAACATGGAAATGAGGTCTCATATGTGTGTTGGTCATGTTGGTTGCCATCAATGTTTCTGAAGGTGGTTGTCATCAATGACAAAGGGGGAGATTATTGGCCATTGTATTTTTTTTTTTCATTTATGTCAAGTCCATTGATGTCAAAGGGTTTCATGGTGTGGTATGTGTCTCCATGAGGTTTTATTTAGGTGTCAATCATGGAGGATGACCGGTAGTGTTAGGATTTGGTGAGTTCTAGGAGGTCATGGTGCATGGTTGAGTATGCCTAGTCATGGTGTGAGATATATCATGTTGTTTGGATGTTTTCATAAGGTTTTACATGGTCATGAAGTCTGTATAGATGTGTATAGGTATACATGAGGTTAGAAAGGTTAGTTAATGATTTTTAGTGTCAATTCAAGTCATTTTAGGCCTATTCTTAGCCCCGGATCTTGAATAATTAGTTGAAGATGTGAGATTTAGACACAATCAGTCATGGTGGACCATGGTAAAAGCATGGTTAAATTTTACCTAAGGTGTATCGTGATTTTTAAGTCGGTTCTCGAGAGGTTTGGTGGTGTTTTAGGGTCCTTGGGTAGCTAGCAGGTGAGAAACAAGTAGGATAATATAGGTAAGTATTTTTTTATTGATAAAGCGGGTTGAAGGGACCCATTCCCTATTTAAAAGAAGAGGCTAAATCCTCTGGAAAACAAAAGGGATACAAAATCCAAAAAATAGTTGCATACTGACTTTACCAAAGATAGAGAAATCCTTAAATTACTTCCCCCCCGGATGGAAAATAATCATCAATGCTTCCCATGCGTCCTTTTTTATTTTTACACCTCTTTACTTCTTGCCATTTTCCAAGGTCGATGATGATAACTAATGCAAGATCACTGGGGTTCACCAACACCATCAAATTACCTGGCATAGAATCCTAATCTGATTCCAAAATTTCTGAAGTATGTCCCCTTTTTATGCCACCTCCAACCAAGTTTTCTTCTTGAAATCCCATCTCTGTATCATTTTTCTCTGTCACCATTTTACCATCGGAGGAAGGATTATATGGATTATCTTTAAATTTTGACACAGAAACCAAATCTGGGTTTACAGAACCCCATCCGTTCAAATATTTTGATCCATTTTCTTTTTCATATTTCTAATTCTTATTGAAGGGACAAGAGGCTTGTAAATGCCCCGTATTTCTACACAGTCTACATTGGAATGCGGTATTCTCATAATCTAAGACCTAGGTGTGCTGAAAATTACCAAACTTAAGGTTGATTCGATCAGGTAATCCTTTGCTTGAATCAAGTTCAACGCAAATTTGGGTGAACAAACATAGGCCTGAATGTGTTCTATTCATATCCTCTTTTATAAATTTTCCCAAGATGTTTCCAATATCTTCTAGGGCATACCAAAAATGTAAGGGAAGGTTAGGAAGCCTGACCCAAACTGGTGTTTTGGTCACCAAATAAGTATTCAGATTAAAATCTGGGAACCATGGAGTGATGAATAGACCTGCATGTCCCCAGAACCAGGGTCCCTCTGTCAAACACCACTGGTAATCTTTAGTTTCCCTAAAATGGACAACGAAAAAACCCTTGGAGCAGAGAGAGATTTCACATTTATTGGTCCAATTTTCGAAGACCCACTAGTACAGAGCTATGGAGGAAGGCCAAAATCCATTAAACCTGCCCACCACCGCATCCCATGTTAAATTTTTGAAATATTCTTCAACTTCTGGATTTTCTATAGTGAGGGAAGGGATGTCCTGGCTAGATCGACCAAGTATGCCTGGGTTTTAGCTGTATGTATGCCCAAGGAACTACCACCCCTATTTTCTAGTGCCTCCTTGAAGGAAGAAGCCTTCTAATGATGCCCCGAGCCATGGTTTCTTGAATCTCCACCCCGGTTCCACTCACCGTTCCTTCTATGCCCCTAGATTTCAGAAATATTTTCATTTTTGAAGCCCTAGGGTTAGGGCGCATAACAGCTTCCACCTTCTCCCATTCGGCTTTCTCTACACTCCCTCCCCAACTTGAGCACCCTCCAATACTCGGTCATAACCCTATGTAGCAACCTTTTGCCCCTAGAGGTCCCTCCTCCTAGTACTCAACTCCTTCCCTACTCGCATTAATTACACGCATTTTCTCCATCGAACTAGCCTCAAACTCACATTCGCGCTAATTTTTCGCTAGCGAAGATATATATTAGTAATTGTTAATATTAGATAAATTTTAATGTATAATCTAAATTCTACAATATAGGTAAGTATTAATGGAAGGAGATTTTCAGATTTATTTTTTCTATTTGGTGAGTTTGAGAAGTTACAAGATGTTTTCATGATGTTTCATGAAAAGTTTCAGGTCAAAGTGTTGAAGATTTTGTAAGATATGCAAGTTTTGGAAAAACCAGGTAACTTTCAGTGTGTTTTTATATAAAAAGTGGATCTTTTGATGCTCATAATGAATTTTATGATTTTCATTGGGATCTAATATCTTTGTAATATATTATTATGTCGAGTTCTTAAGATTTTAAAAAAATGAGGTGGTTTGATCGTCACATTTTTATGAACGATAGTTAACAAGGTAAAATGGTTTGAAACCCTAGCTAAGAGTGACCTAGAGAAGAAGAGATATAGTGAACCTATATTGTTTTATTTTGAAAAAATGATTATTGTATGTTGTATAATACTCCTTTATATTTCCGAAAATATTCATTAGAGTTGTGACAAGATGTGGGCCCCACCTCAAATGGATTGTTTATGAAGAAGTCCAGTTTGTGAAGAATTTATCCAAATGAAGTGATGAATAAATTGCCATTGATTTTATCCCAGAGTTTTTCTACATTTATATTAATGTTTCATTACATGCTTTTTCTTCTAAATTGAAAATTTTCATTGTTTATAAAGACTCTTTTTGGGGCAACTGGAAAAGCTTTTACTAAAATTGGAATTATAGGACCTACATGTGGATTTAAGACTCCATTAAAGATGTGTTGTGATCATGGTTTAGAGATATTTCCATTTCTATATTAAAAAAAAAAAATCATATGGTATAAAAAATTTATGAGTGTTCTTTGAGGGTTAATTTTGGAGGATCCTTGTTCTAGCGAGGGTGGTACGTGGTTACATAAGGTAAAGTGATGGTTTTGATTTTTTCATGATTTTTGAAGTTTTATGAGTTATTAGGAATTATTTATAAGTGTGTTATATGATTTAGTAAATTTTTGAAATGATATTTTGAGGTGATGGAGCAATTTGGGCTCATACTCGATTCTTGAGTCTTATAAGGCATAAAACGTAGTTTGCAGAGATTGGTTTGATTGAAGGCCCTCCACTTGGAGTTGGATTGATTTATAATATGTTATGGAAATATGATTCAAATATATTTACGTTTTTGTATAGTTTTTATCATTATGAGGTATTTTTTTGTTCTTTCAGTCGGTTTGCGAAGAAGAAGGTATGTTGGCTTTCGTGATAGGTTTTCTCGGTGAAAGATTGAGTCATTGATGCATGAAATGGATTGGTTGATGATTTTTATCACCTGATGAGTTAATAGGGATGAATTTTTTTCCTATTAAAGTTATTATATGTCTTTTAAGTTACATAAATGGTTTAAACTAGTTGACTTTACAAAACTAGTTTATGTGAAGCTTGATTTGGTGAAGAGGAAAATAGATATGGTTTGAGCATATAGGTGTTTCATGAGATATAAATTGCATGGATTTTTTATAAAAGTATTGAGGCATTTATATATTTGTTAAATTAAATATTTGAGTTGATATTTTGTGGTCTTGAGGACTAAAGGTGAATTTAGGTTCTTGGAAACAACTATTTGGTGATGGATATGAGAATTTTGGCCCATGTTATGAAATATTGGATTGTTACAAGTAAAATTTTAACCATGGATTATGTTTAAATTTCATATTACACATGTGTGGTAATTTCTACATCTCGAATAATTATGGTTTTTGTGTTAATGTATTTTTCTCATCACAAAGATGGGGTTTGAGGATTTTAGTGCAAGTATGGAGGTTTTGGGAATGGCCAACTTATATGGGTCTTATGTTACCATTTTTATAAATTTAATGGGATTTATTTAAGTTTAATTGGTCATGAAAATGTTTAGGACCAACCTCTCTTATGTTTTAAGGAAGTAAAGTAATGTTTTGGGTTCAATTTTGAACTAGTGCTCTTGGAGGAAAAAGTGTGACACATGTAGAAGTGTATTGCAGGTATGATTGCAATATTTTAAGGCTGAGGAACTTTTTATAGGTTTAAGAGTGATAGAGATCATGTGAGAAATAATTGTATGCTAAGATAAAGTGTGAAAGAGGAAGAAAGAGTGACCTAGATGAATGAGGGTTTCAAGGTGACGTTGTGAGAAAAATTAGAGATCTCCATCGATATGGCAGAAAAAAAATTCAGATATCATTATCTTAAAGTTTATTATTTGGTTCTTATTCATATTAGGGGGTTATAGCCTCCATGTGGAGTGGGTGTTACACTAAATTAGGGGTTGTTTCTCCTTGTAGGGTTGGTGCTCTACTAAACTAGGGGTTAGTGCTCTTTGTGGGGTTGACACCTCACTAAATTTAAAGAATGGATAAATAAATTTATTTTTTTAGTGGTTTTTATTCCCCTTGAGGGTTTCCCACTTATATTTGGTGTTCTTGTGTACTCTCTTTCTCTTGCTCTTGTGTATGGTTATTTCTATGCTTAAGTAAACATACATATAGTTTATGCTTATTTGAATGGTTTTATAAATTATGATGAATGATAAATGGTAAATGAAATGAAAATATTGTTTTATTTGTTCACCCTTTCCTCTCAATCAATTGTGCTTCTAACATATACAAGGTCTTGGTGCGGTGGCAAGCAGCTTGGTGCTTTATGTGAACTCCAAAGATGTCCTAAAGGTTCTAATAGGTGTTTCAAAGGTGTGAAAGATCCTTCTTGATGAGTAATAGGTCAAGTCTCATGATTAATTGTGAAATCAAGCTTAACTAAGCCTAGTTCTAAGACCTAATATAAGCATGACTTGGAATATGGAGTAAATCAAACTAAAGCATGGAATTGCAAGCATGAATTGTGTGTTGTGCCATGGTAGAGAGGATGTGGAAGATGTTTTAGGTATTTTTTTTTTGGTTATCATTTGGGAAGGTAGTGGAGGTTTTCCTGGTGTTATGAGAAAACAATTAGGGTAGTATGAAGAAGATTTTTCATGTTATTAGGTTTTAGGCTCTATTGAGCTCTCGGAATGATCATCTCGGCTCTAAGAACATGTTTTATTTGCTCACTTGTATCTTAAAATTATGAGTGGTGCCCTAATATTTTCATCAAATTTTGGTCATGGAGTAAAGATCATTTTGCATATAATGATGAAAAAATAAGCCTTATGCTTTATGAATGATGTTTAAGAAGCTAACGTGGTCCAAACCCTCAAATAACCCTATCCCTATAGTGATGGAAATAAATTACTTTTTATTCATGAAATGGCTTAGGAAATATGATTTAGTGACTTGGTATTGAAAAGGACTCCTCCTAGCATATTTTTGCATTGGTGGCATGTTCTAGGTTAGTTGAGAAGGTACAAAAAAATCATTGTTTTCTGAATATTTGATGGTACAGTCATGCACAACATGTTTCATGGTAAAGGTCAAGTTTGGAAGAAATATAAAGAGGTTACCCAATTTTCCATGAGAATATTTAGGTAATTTCTATGCACAATTTTGGTGAACTGTGTCAATCAAGATGGTCTACCAATAATGGACCAAGAACTAAAACCAATCATGTTTTCTTTTTAAGGGTTTTAATCTGAATGCATGTTATGGAGGTGAAATATTAGTTTGTATAGCTGTTATAGGTTCAACATGACATGTACAAGCCCATTATTTGATATGTTGAAATGTTTTTGGGTCTTAGCCCTAATGGTCTAAACCACCTCATGAGACTCATCAACTAGGTCTGAAAAATAAGGTTGCAAAAATATGAATTTCTCTATAAACATCATGTGGGTAGGTTATTTAATTTTAATTTGAGGTCCCTGGTTATATTTCTCAAGCATTTATTTGACATTAAATTTATGTTCTATGTGTTGGAAGACTCTAGGACAAGACCGGTTCTTGGTATCTTAAGACCCAGAGTTAGAGATGTCTCATAAATTCATGCATATTAAACACCGATACCTTGAAATGATGTTTTTGTTGGTTTGAAAGGTTTCCTAAGTATTATTTATTTCCATAAATTTACCATAGGTGCCATGAAATAGGTATTTTGATTAATGATCTAGCTCATTTTGTGAAGACTAGTTTTATTGGTTTCCAATCCCATTAGGACCTTTTCCTAATCAATATTTCATGGAGATAATGAAGATACTAGGGTATCTCCAAATCCTTGAAGGTGAAATTTAGGTCACATAAAACTATCTCCAAGAATTAATAAGTTTGTAAACCTCATACTTCAATGTTGATGAAGAAATATTGTGACTATATGTTTAAGTTGTCATGACTATGAGCTTCAAGTGACAAGATGAGTGGAAGTGAATTCCAAATCCCTGACCTACAATTTTATAGGAATGATATGATGGTGTGAAAATATTGAATATACCTCCTTCCTATTTTCCTTACATGATTTTAATCCTAGAGTGTTTTCATGTATTCAAGTTGAAGATAACATTTCGAAGGTACTAGTTCTAATGGAGCTTATGATCTCTAATGGAGGTTTGCTAAAAAAGTGGAAAGTTGTAGAGTGTATAAATGTTTTAAAAGAAAAATAAATTACCTTTATAATGTACTCATACAATCCTAACACTTTTTCATGAGTTATAAGAGCTATAAAACAAATATTCCTACGCTAAGAAGAAAACACAAAAATGGAAGAAACCGTTTCAAATACACATGTTAGACTTATTATGGAAGGCCATCAATTATTTCAATTGTGTAGAGATTTAAGTAAGGTTCTATATTCCTTCATAGGTGTCATAGGAATCGTGAAAAGATCAAGAAAATTCAGTACTGTAATTGACATACTCGAGATGCAATGATGACATTGGGCGCTTTTAAGGTGATGTCATCTAAGTCTTTATATGAGTTGGAGAATGTAGAAGCTGAAGTGTTGGAAGAGGAATTCTAAGAGGTTTTAGAGTAGGTAATCCTCAGGTATATGTATGCCAAAATGTGCACGAAAATGATATTTTTATGACTAAAATTACATGAGAATGAGATGATGAAAAGAGAGGTCCATCCTTATGTATGTACAAACCAAATGTGTATGTATTTTAGGCATGATTAGAAGTATGAGCTGATGAGAATCATTAAGTGAGAGAGGATAAATATTATTTTATTCTTTTTTATGAGGGATAAAAACTTGTGAGTGAAATAGGCTTTTGAATATTGAGTTTCAGAATTGTGTTTAATTGAGCATATAGTTGATTTTGGGTATGTAGAAGGAGGATAAACATTAAGTAGTTGAATAAGATATCACAATTTGTTGGTTCAAACAACTAGATGAAGGTGATAAAAAATATAAAAATTATAAGTGGTTTCTTATAAAATTTATGAGTTGGTGCTTCCATGAAAGTTGTATCTTTCTAAAATAGGGAGTTGGTGCTTCCATGTCAAGTAGGTGTTTAACTAAATTGTTGCAGTTTGTCCTTCAAGTTGATTGGGTGCCCAACAAATTGAAATCCTTTTAACCTATTATGGGAAAAATTTACACCATAGTGTATTTATTTCAATGGGTTTTCTTCCTTTAAGGGTTTCCCACGTTAAAAATTTTCTTCAAGTGTGTTTACTTGTTGATTGCTTATGTTTGGATATCATTGTTTCTTCATGATAAAAGTTTCGATCAAATTTGAGTAGTTTGCTTGAGGTTTAGAATTGTGTTTAAAATTTTAAGAAGTGTTAATTAAACCATTAACTTTCAATTCTTAAACCCTTACAATCTAATTTCCTTGACCTAGATCCAATTTTTGTAATGCAAAATTTCCATCATGAAAAATTAAAACTTTGAGCATGACAACTAAGCCCGTAATTGAAAATTATAATTCCCGTCCTTATGCATCCATCCTTTATTCATACTTCCCTAAGTTTTACCCTCACCTAGAATCATAGGAAATTAATAACATGATTATTCAGTTTGTTTTAGTGTCCAAGGAATGGTGTCGATGTGATCGGTGATCTCATTGAGATTTGATGAACTCTAGCTTCCTCTGAGGCCTAAAAGGCATTTTTGCCATTTTGTAGCTGTAAAAATCCTCTAGAAGCATATAAGGAAAATATAAATCATCTAAAGGTGATTTAAAAGGATATTTAATGTTTCCAAAGAAATTTAGGAAACTTAGGGAATAATCTATTCAACATCGGGTAATTCGGGGTGTGGGAATGAAAGCTTTGACGAAAGTGAAATTTGACTTCTCCAAATGATTCTAGAGTTTCATAAGGATATTATAGGAAAAAATTTATCATAAAAATATATTAGAACCCTCTATATGATGTATAAATTAACTTTGTTCCAATACTTAAAAATTTTCTAAGGTAATTCATAGCTTTGTTGCTTTACCCCTCTCGGTTAAAGATGTAATAGCCCTAAATTTGGAATTTAAGGAATAATTGAGTCTCAATAATGGTTCCATTGATTTCATCAAGTGTTTCTAAGTAAAAATTATAAAAAAATTGACCCCAAAACACTTTCCTAAGCTTCAGAGGTGAAAAACTCGGTCCAGTGTCCCAATTTGGAAAACAAGGAAAAATATGCTTTCCAAAACTGGAAAATTCACAATTTAAACACTCTTGTGCCCCTCTATCCCCTAAGGGATTAGGGGAAAATGGGTACACCAAAATTTTACCTCTTTCTCCTCAAGTAAGTCACACTTTTGACTCCCGGATGCCCCGGTTGTCCCCTCTACCCCCATAGTGCAAGTGGGCGGGGGACACCAAAGTGGAACCTCCCCCATTAGAGGTAAAAATTGGTGTCCTTGGTGTTCCCTCTATCCTTTATATACCCCAAGTGATAAGGGGATAAAAACTAGTTACCCATTAATGCATCCTACTCCTAGACACCATGTGACCACCTTGAACTCTGTAATGTCATTTCCCAACCCACACATCTCATCTACCTCATACCACAATATTCCACTTGTGAACATCTGGTACAAGTCTCACTTTGATTTCCTTACTATCCACTCTATTCCCATTTCACCAGGTGCAACCACATATCCAATCGATTCTCAAATTTGTTGAGAAGTGAAGTTACAGTGAATTAAGAAATGCAATTAAATCTCACCAAGTCTCCATTTTTCAAACATTTAGTATTTTTCTTGAAAATTGTTTTTACAACACCCTCTTAAAAACCCATGACACTAAATTTCATAAAGTTACCTTTTCTAGTCTAAGGAGATTTGGAGAGAAGAAAACCCAGAAATTTGGATTGAATGTTCCTCATAAAATCATCTTTTATCCGACCCATTTCTTGGATAATGAGGTGGATGATTTTTTTAGATATGGAGGACTGATTTTTATCTCAGTATTCTTCCCTCTTTGATGAAATTATCATTTTCCCACTAATCTAGATAAGGGAATCATCTAAAAATTAGAGCGGAGCATCCCTAAAAAATCACAAAACTTTTGAGACCAATTTCATATCAATTTGACACCCAGAAGTTCCCTTTCTAAAAATAGAAAATGTACGAGTTGTAGATATATTAAAATAGTTATTTTCTAAAAATATTAAATCCTAAGAGCGTTTCAATACTCAAAATGAGAAAGACACATCAGAAGGTGAAAATTTACTAAACATAGCAGTCCTAGATAAGACTTGCTAAAAATACTAAGTATTGTAATTGATCTCAGAAAATTGTGGCAAATGACATTATTCCTATATTGTTTATTTTTTCCACCATTTCTTGGATGATAATTTTCTTGTGGCCCAAACAAGAAAAAAATCCTCGTAAGCTTCTAATTTATAAATTTAGAGATAAATTCTAAATGGAAGAATTTGATGCAATAAGTTGAATGGTCCAACTCATCCCAAGTGTGGCAGAAGAGACTCGTCATGGATGAATTCATTCAAGAAGGAGATTTTTTCATCACTGAAGAGAGACATGAAGCTCTGAATTTATTCCTGATGAATCCTTTAAACCTCTACATATATTTGAGCCTATGTGGTGAATAATAGTGATGTTCTTGCATCACACCCACTCCTCACAATGTGTCTCAACCCAAGATCATCATATTTTATGGAATTTATCATAGGTCCATGAAGTATAATATCTCACATCAGTGTTCATAAACACTCATTCAAATGCCCCATAATGTTTCCATATCTCATGAAACAAACAAAATGCAACCACATTATTTTTTCTCAACAGGTGGTTTGAGGCAAAGAGTTTCATTCAGAGAGAGATCCTTCTATCTAGAGGAGAAGACCTATGAGGTGTAGATGAGAAAAAAGGATGTCTAGGAATACTAAGTATGTTTCCATCATGAAGGAGACATCATTGTCACTAGATCTCTCTCTAAATGTGAGGGACATCATATGAATCACACTATGATGAGAAATGGTTTAGATTGAATTACTTTGCATGAGAAAGATAGCCACTTCGACAACAAGTGAAATCAAGATCATCATGAGGTCTATGAATAATTTGAAACATTAAGAACATGTTTATGGTGAATTGTGGTTAGGTGTTATAATGTTGAAATACCAAAAATAAAATAAGGCGATATTATTGATACCTACACCGAAAAATCACAATGTCGGGATGATCGAGTACATGAACAATGAAATAGGTTCTTCCTTCATCCAAGTGAGAAGACTTGCATACAAATACAACTAAACTAAAAAATATCAGATAAATATGTAACTAGTTAATCGAATACAATGATCCCAAGAATCCACAAGGATTCCTTGAAGGGTGTCAACTCATTTGATATAATTAATTGGTATATTAAGATAATATAAATGATATTGATATTCATAACTCAAAATGGATAGGAAGGTCCTTCTCTGCATTGTAGGCAACCCAGAGTTAGGGTCGTGGCAAGCTCAAAGTCTTGGAATTAATCAAACCAGAACTTATCTACAAATTCATGTGATCCTGAATGAATTTGACTTCTAGTGTGAAGGAAATGGAACACGAGACTCATCTCATGTGTGATATTAAACTACTCCCATAAAAATGTTTGTTGGAAGAGTGAAATGTCATATATTCTAGTGATAGGATGTCATGGACCTATAAAAGTCATCTACACATAAGACACCTTACAAGCAAGTTATTAGACTAGAAATAGATTGATAAAATTATGATAAATTCTAGAAATGACTAAAAAGAGAGGGATCAACAAATATTGGGGTCAAGATGCTTATTTTGATAAAAAAATTGAAAAAATGAAAAATAATAAATTCTAGATGAATATTGTAAGTGCTAAGGTAAACTAGATGGACTCTAGAAGCTTTTGAGATTCATAAAAGAAATATTCATATGTATTTGAGGAGCTAATGAGAAGTAAAGAGGTTATGGATTCGATCGGCAATGATGATCGTTAAAATTACAAATATTCTAAAACTTGGGAAAATGATCTAGTTGAAGACTAAATGTAAAATGGATGTAAAGGAAAATATAGATGACTTTTTATATGTTATGGTTGATGTAAAACAAGATTGATAAAGATGAAAAATAATGTACTAACCTTGTTGGTTATGTGCAAGGGTGAAAGATCTCTAAGAAGCTTGAATAATGATTAAAAAGATTCCTTAGAGATTTTAACAGCAAGATGTTGATACTTCTAAGATAAAGGATTTCATATGGGGGTGAGGTAGTTTGTTCCCATATCTATCTTCTAAGTAACTTGTCTATGTAACTAAGAAAATGGGCAAGAGGGTGATTTAAGTAGAATTTTCAGTGTTTATAATGATCATCGATGATCATGGATCGCCGCCAATTTTCCCATAGATGTAGAAAACCAACAAAGGAAATAATTTAAATTGTTAAAACCAATTTCCATCTAAGTATTAAGGTTGTTTGATAAATGGTGGGAGGTTAGGGATTCAAGTAGGAAGAGGTTAGGGGTTTAGGATGGTTAGGATAAATTAGGCTAGGTTGGTTTTAAGTGGTTAGGGAAGGGTAAATTAGGTTTTATGATAGTAAGCAAGGGTTTATGATGGTAATTTATAATATACTTAGGATATGATAATAATTATAATAATCATAATGTGATTGTTATAATTTGAGTCACCTAGGGGTGAGAAAATGGTGTCTACATTTTCCCTTTTTCTTGAGTTATCTATAGGCACGGGTTGTGAGACAAAAAATAGTGCAAGAATGCCCTAGTTTTTTATAAGGATATTATTCCCCCTCAAGCCAATGGTCAACTTTATTGGTCATTGGATTGAAGAGTGTCAGATTAATTGATAGGTTTTCTTTAAGATGCTCTAGGATTTGATTGTAATCTAAAATGACCATGTTAAAGGAGTTTGTAGATATGGTAATAATCTTAGAAACACTTGCTATGGGACATTATATGACCTCTAGAAAGTGGCACTAATGTGGGACACCTACATATGTGTGTTTCATGAATACTTTGCTACATAAATAGGATCCAATCGGAGTTCTCTCATGAGGATGTGTGTAGCCGCAAGACCAAAAGGTCAAAAGCAACATCCTCAATGTGTTTAAAATAGGATGTGTGGTCAAGAAAATATTTTTGAAAAGGTTATGGGCATCAAAGTAAAATTATATGAGATTTTTTTAGTATCGTGATGATATAAGAGAAGTATGGGTGACAAAAATAGGTAAGGTGTATAAAAGGGTTGAAATCGGTGATGATTATAGATAACCAAAAAATTAAATAGGAGATCGGTGGTGAATTAAGATCACTAGTGATTTTGAAAATGGAAAACATATAAGCTAATATGGGCACGTAAATGGATCATTTATGACACGTCATTGTGTGATTTGAGAGCTCTGGTTTATCATTTTTGAGTGTTTTTAAGAGATGGAGGCAAGCGGAAGAGGCAACGGACCAAGAGAGGGGTAAGTAGGTTTAAATTTTGTTATTTGTTTTTATTTTTGTAATTTTTTTTGAATTAAGGGAGGGAATGTCTTATTGCTTTGTCAATTGTATGATAGACAGAAATTAAGTGGGTCATCTTCAATCTATTTAATGAAAATGTTGTCGATTAGCAATCGGTGGCGATTGGTTTGAGTTTTGATTAAATTACTAAGTGATGGGTTTTTTTGTGTGTTTTTACAAGAAAGATAGACTATTTATCTCCATGATAGATTCCTTGAGATGTTAGTGAGGGTTCAAAGAGATGTGATAGATACAGAGTGGGTGTATTTTTTTGTTGTTGGTTTGGGAGGGTTTATTCGAACTAGTATATTTCTCGAGATGAAGGGTTAATAGTTTCTTTGATAGACATATGGGAGTTGAGTACGGGGACATTATGGTTCAGTATTAGTGATATGACCATCACTTTGGAGGATGTGTACATGATTTTATGACAACCTACCTAGGGTGCGCGAGATAGTGCCTATCACCCGAGAGGCCCGTATAGAGACCATGAGATGGTTGTATACAGATGATGCCCCTAACATTAGATATAAAGCAAAGGGATTTCATATTGAGATATTTTATGATGTAGAGGTGTCGGAAAGTGAATGATTTTAGTGGCTATGTTGGTGATTTCATGTTATACACTACTCAATTCTGGGGGTGATAGGTTTCCATAGACACTTTTGGGTTTCATAGCTTCTATCATGGAATACCGGACAATATATTTCTAGGGAGATGCACTATTTTCTTAGGTATACCATGATTTTTGGATGTTTGTGAAATTTCGTAGATTTTGCCTTGATGTGGGGTTTTATAACAATTTTTGTCTTATGAGTATATAGTTGTAGTGAGGCCACCATACCTACCTTGGAGAGAAGGAGACCCAATAGATTATGTGGTGGGTTTTATGAGGTGGATATTTGATTAGATGAGGGATGATGGAGTGGAGAGGGATCATACTTATTATGTTGATCTTCTATGGATTTTATCGGTGGATGATGTAGTTTGGAGGCCCTATGTGAAATTTCTTACATGTCTAAGCATGGATGTAGAGTTGGCGGGACTGAGGTTTGGGGGAGGAGTGTGGAGATGATACAGTATGTACAATTCCTTAAAGTGCGAGAGGAAATTCTTGATTCCTCAACGGATATCAGTGAGCCTATTTTCTATCGGTGAGATGAATAAAAGAGGGATCTACTGGCACCAACAATGAATGAGGTAGAGTAGGTAGAGGAGGCGGGGATTTGTAGGGTATATATTTGGATGATGTTATAGTTTTGTAGATTATTACTAATTGGTGTACATGGAAGTGGATAGACCAAGGAGATAGGGTAGGGTTATGGCAAGGGGTGGGAGGTAGAGGATAAGGGTGATGGTGGCGAAGCGTTAACTTAGTTACATGCATATTTTGATTTTTTTTAGGGAGAAAATTTTTCAAGTGGACAAATCTATGGACTTCTTTCCAATGCTCTGGGAATCTAAGTCCCTCTACTTGTTTAGTGAATCTCTGTATCTACATGCATGTGAAAATTGGTTTCTATGGTGGCCTTTTGGCTGGGGATCCAATAAAGGCACTCCACTAACCCTACGGAAAAACTAAAAATTATTTTTTAAAGAGGAATTTCTTGGAGAAAGGGAAAGGGAGTGAGAGAAAGGGAGAGGGATTAATGTCATAGGTAGAAAATCAAAGTCCTACACCCATTAATCAAAAAATTACATCACAAATGAATTAGAAGAAAACAATCCTACAAATGGCAACAAGACTAGTTAAAATTTAATGAGCACAAAGTATTAATAGACCTCCTAGTCAAAAAAGGATAGAAACTCCTTCTTGTATTGATGCTTGAGAAAAAATTGTACATAGAAAGAGTGGAAGAATGCAGAAAATGAGAAGTAGAAGAAATTGATATCTCTATGTTTTCTTCAAAATAAGCACTCTCTCATGAACTCACAAAATGGCCATCCCTTTGGAAAGTGAAGGACTTTATAATTTATAGAAAGAGAGTTGACTCTTCACCTACCCCCCAATGACTTTTCATATGCCTTCTCACAACTAAATTTTTTCCTATTCCTAGGAAATAGTAAATTGCTTTTTATTAAAAAAAAGGTGAATTATTACATTATAATCCTAAAGTTACTTTTTAATTACAAAAATTAGGCATTATAAAAAGTGTAGCCCTAATGAATAATTATAACATGAAGAGAGAGAAGACTAGGCTGAGTAAAAAGCCACCCCGCCGATCCTACCTCACTACATGATTGTTCTCCCGACTAGTTCCGGTTGGGAAATCTCAATTCCTTTAAACTCATTGTTGAGTCATCTTTATTGCAGATGTTACCTTTTCCAAGTGAGTAATTTTCCTATACCTTAAATATTCTATCAAAACATTAGTATCGTCATTTATATCTTTTCATTTCTCAAACCATGATTGATGTTTCTCCATGATGGATGCGATGAGGGATCAAATTCTAGACAATGACTCTAAGGTTTTTTTGTTGAAAGACAATGGATATCCGACTAATTTCTTAACATGTTCCTCCAATGAACCCAAAAACTCATCTATAGTGGTACATTCCTCCATCACAGGAACTTAAAATTTCTAAATTCTCTGGTTGACGTGATCTTGTAGTTTATAGGCCCGCTCTTTATTCAATTCAAACTCATTGATGGCCTTATTTATCATTTCACATATAGCGATGAGAGTCCTCACCCACACATGAAAAGTCTTCCAATGGGGCATCAAATATATTTTTACTTGTCAATTATTTGGAATGAGTGTTCCCCATCTCCTCCACCAATGGGAAAATATGATCCTAATGCTCCTTTTGATTTTCCAATTCCTCCCCGAGAATTTGATTTTTCTATGTAGTTGCACATATGCATTTGAAAAGTGAGATTACCTCTAGGATGAATGTTTTTCCCTTTTCTAATATTGTACCCGTCCACTTACTATTTTCTCATTCATGTATGGTGAACTCTTGAGTCTTTATAATGGATTCTGGATCAATGTTGCTTATTGGGGATACTTCCTTAATCTAAATTGATTCAACACTTGGATCCACTAGATGTTGCATGTAAGAAGAGAGCGTTCACACTTGCTCTTCCAATTCTTCAATATTCTTCTTGTACTCTCAATTTCTCACCATGAGGTGAGTGGAATATTTCTGAAACATATGCTCATCTCATTTTTGGGTGGAAGGGCACAATAGAATAGTACTCATTTCATAATCATCTGGTGTCATTTCTTCCATCAACTTGATTATCTTACGTAAAATGACTTCAATGTATTGTTCACATGTCTTTCCATTGTAGAATCATGAGGCCATATGGGAAAGTTTTCTTTTCTTTCCTTTGGCTAATAATACTATTGCCAATAGATGAAGGATTGTGACTTTTTTATGGTACGAGTTTCCTTTGAAATCATGTCCATCGTCCAAGGAACATCTCACCTTCTTCTAGCCTTGAAAATGTCATGTTTTTCATCTCTAGCTTGGGTTGAAAGTTTATTTCTTGTGATGGGGGAACAAGAGTGACATCAAAAGGATGGACATCCTACATCTCTTTGAGAGTTAAATTCTATACTACTTATTCTTTCTCAACTTGTATCTCCACCACTGGAGCTTCTATTTTTTTGAATTTCTTAGGTGACCTCTTGTGATAGGGGACTTCCAAATATGTAACCTTCCACTTTGAAATCTCTCATGAGTGGCCCAAACTCTAAGTGGATTCCATAACCTTCAATGGTGAATGATATAAGGCATGTCTCTAAGGTATGGGGAAGCTTTTAGACTTAAGGGAAACATATTTATCCTTTTGAAACCACTCCTGTGTTCTCTTGATCACCTTCTCCATTCATTCTATGATGTCACTTGACTCACAAACACTCCAATTTACCTATGGCAAAGGATAATCCTTTTCCACTCTATACTCGGGATCTTACAATTAAGTTTCCTCATCTTACACACCTTCTTCATACCATGGGAACTTATATTTCCTTATTTCCCCAATTTTCATTCTCATATTACCTCTTTCTTGCACATTCAAATCATCTACACAATTGGACCAATATTCTTCTACTAGGGAATATGATGCAACTGGGGACATGGAATGTGTTTGGATCAATTCAAATATCAATATTTTCCTTGGGGATATACGAGTGTGAACTTAGGTATGCAAAGGCAACCTCCAAGTGGGATGCATTATTTACATTCTTTCACATGAAGACCCCAAGTGAGATGGGGAATGAGACAAGCTTCTTCTTTTGGTTCTTATGTTTACCTAGTTCACATGTGCAAGCTTCTGCAAAGATTGAAAAGTACTATTTGATCACTAATGTACTTAGGTGTAACCTTAGTGGGGCTTGATCAAAGCTAGAGAATTGAATATAGGAAAAATTGGGAACTAAATGACATCCTTAACTACGTGTCACCATCTAGAGTCTTGATAACAAAAATTTGAAGACATAGTTCACTCGAGAAAAGTGACAATGAATTTATTTCAACAACAATTGGAGAAACTTTTCAAATGTAGGGACTTTCAAAAAGGTTTTTGAGAAAGGGTCAACCCTTGAATGGCCTTGATCTAGCCAAAAGATAAGTAGGAAATCTGAAGAACTTATTTTCATGGGCACTTGGAGAAATTGACGATGCAAGTTGTCCCTTATGATCTGGCCCCGATCTATATTTTGATCTCCTTACATCATCATCGGGATGAAGAGCTTCATCCATTATTGGAAATCCCTCATGCTTTCTTCTCCCATCACCCTACTGAGAAGGGTGATTGCATCATAAAATCCTTCGCGGAACTCACATCTTGAGATATTTTTGGGCATTCGGGAAGGTTTTTTACCTTTCTTCATCCATGATCCCAATGCAATACCTTACAAATAGGAATCCGTGTTGTTCCACTTTTTCACCTCCTTTTCCTTTGATATGAATACCATGTTACTCCATGTGGGAATTTACATAGAAAGGAAAATAGCCTTAGGGGAAATCATCACCCATCATCTTCTCAAATGGTCATCATCTCCAGGTTTGTAATGATGTGAGTAGGCCAAGACCAACTCAACACTTTGTAAAAAAACTAGATGTCCACCCACTACAAACAATCCACTTGCAAACACTTTGTCTTCAATTTGTTCCCTTGGGTTAGCTAGCATGCATGACTTAAGATCATTAAGATCCATTTAGTGAAATCATTTTTAGCCACCTCATCATAGTTTAATGAGAGTGCATGTACTAGTTTCACCCCTATGAACTTTAACTTCATGCTTCCTAGAGCACTTACTATATTGGGAATAAGGGGGTTATTATTTTTACTAAGTGGAAATTTCCACCCCTTTTCAGATTCAATAGTGATATTAGCTTTCTAATTTACCCTTGGGTATACTACTCCCTCTGAATACACTCTTTGAGATGAATTACAATTTATAGTTAGGCCCATATAGGGAACTTACTATTTTTAGTAAGTTTCCATTTCCACCTTTTTTGGAATTGATCAATCAATCTGACCTTTTGGTTATCCTTAGTGTACATTGTCTTTATCACAACTTCCTTTGGTGATGAATTATCATAATTAGCAAGTTCCCATGTAGGAAGGATTACTATTTTTTGAAATTGGGTTTCTAGGCCTTAATTTGTAATGAAACAAACTTTTTCTAATATGGGTTTTTTCTCTACGGTGCACTTCCGTAATTTCATGTCAAACTGGTTGCTAAAAAGAAAAGATTTTAAATTATAAGTTTTTCCCACAAGAAATAAAGGAACTTGATAATACTTTGAAAGGTTTGGTACTTTGTAAGAATGTCTCACTATTGTGAGGGTTCAATGAGCATTGTGTCGGTGGTTACTGGTTACATAATGTCTACTTTCTCATCCAAAACTAGTTGCGAAAGGCCTTTTTAGCTACATCAAATCGATGGTTGAAAATTCACTCACGTAGTCTGTGACACGAAATACATCCCCATCTACTGCATGGACCGAGATTCTCAAAGAACCTCCGAGAAAATAATGTGGGTCCTCAATTTCCTACAAAGGTACAATTCAAAATTACAAAGGACAAGGAAGGAGTGACCCACCTCCATGTGCCAGATGGATGTTTGTATCGGGAAATGGGAAAAGTGAATCTTACACTTGTTGGTAAGTTTCTTGGCTCTAGGCCCAATATTGATGCTATTAGGAAATGGGCCTTGAGAAGGTGGAAACCAAAGGGAGATCTGGTTATTACAACCATGCCCTGAGGTTTTTTCCTAGCTAAATTTAACCAAAAGATAGATCTGGAATCGGTGCTTCTTGGGAGGGCCCTAGTGCATGGGAAATATGGGTCTTTTCTTGAAAATATGGTATCTAAGGTTTGATCCAAATACTAAAAATATACATACCATACCTGTATGGTAGATTACCTAGCCTCCCCTTTAATTCTAGGGGATGATGAGATTTTGTTGAATGTAGCTAAATCTATTGGATCTCAATTGGGCTTGATGGACCAACAAGAAATAGATCCAAACTTGCTTATGCAAGATTCTGTATTTCATTAGAAATGGAGTCAGGAACTCCTAGAGCATATCATTTTGCAATCTAAATTTGGCACATGGCAACAAAATATTGAATATGAAACTTTTCACTTGAGGTGCAAAAAATGCCATAAAATAGGGCATTTCACCAAAAAATGTCCCACTTTGGCCAAACACAAGGAAGAAGGGTTACCTCAAAGCTAATATGATGGAAAAAATAACATTATTAATGTTGGATCTATAGAGGCCTATGAAATAAGGAAAGAGAATGAGCCTTAGGTTCCAAAAGATGGTATTGATAGAGGAAAAAGAGAAAATCAAAAAAGAATGGAAGTAATTGCTCCGAATCAGCCAGATCTGAAATACAAGAAGGTCAAAAAGGGTTCTAACTCCAATCAAGAAACCATTGATATGTAGGAAAATTTGGTGCCCTAAAACTCCTGTGAAAAAACCAATAGGAGAAAATTTCAAGTGCAAAAGGAGATCTAGAAGTTGAAGCACCAATGCAACTAATTATGGATGTAGATGAAAAGAATGCTACAGTGAGAATCAATCTCATTTCCAAGGATGCAGGATGCATGTTGAATCTGAAAGATCAGACTAGATCGATGGATCAAGTAAATGAGATAAAACTCTGAATCTGAAATACAAGAGATAACGGTGGAGGATAAGGTTCAGAATAATTATTTATCTACCATAGAGGAAGAGTTTTCTTGATGAAAAGAAAACATGGAACCAGATTTATTCACGGAGGAAAAATTTTTCTATGACAGAGCATCTCTCACCTATAGGTGATCAAATTCACTTCAGAAAAAAACAACAATTTCACAGTCAAAAAGGATCAAGAACAAAGTGAAAAGGAGGAGGGTGAATTTACACCATACTCAAAAAAACATACTTTCTGATTGTGATAATGAATCAAACAATGGGTTTATAGAGGTCAAATAAAAAAAAGAATGAAAGGATTTGAGGAGATCTCGATGCTCTATATAATGATAAAAAAAAAAAAATAGGAAACTGGGAGCCTCAACTTCCAGAATAACTAGATCATCTGCTAGAAGGATAGAATATTTTGGAAGCAACTCAAAAAAGGTAGACCTCAAAGAAGGAACTCAGAAAGAAGGAAATGAAAAAGATATTGCAGATGGAACTCAAATTCAATTGAGCCATCTAGAAAATTCCTCCCCATCCTATTTAGATGAAGATAATCTCCTGAATATTAGAGGGTTGAATGGAAGCTCTAAGAAAAGAATACTCAAAGAGTTAAGAATTTCAAGTAGACCTAATATTTTGATACTGTAGGAAACTAAAATGAAAAAAGTGTCCTAGAGAATTGTAAAAATATTTTTGGGATAACTCAGAATTTTTTGTTGTTGACTCTCAGGAGCTTTAGGTGGTTTGGCTATTTTTAGGGGATAAAAACTTCTTACTGGTATGGTGATTTCTGACACTAATACCCATCTTGTTGTTAAGTTTCATGCTATTGATAATAATTTTTCATGGATCCTCTCAAACATTTATGCACCTAATACTATAAATGGAAGAAGGAAGATTTGGGAAGATTTAAATTCTTTAGAAATCAATGTAAAAATGATAATTGGCTTGTTATGGGAGATTTCAACTCCCCTCTCAATCCTGGAGAAAAGTAAGGTGGTAATTCTAAATACTCCAATGACATGGATGAATTTGCTGACTTTGTCTCTGATTCTAATCTCATGGATGTGGAACTCATGGTAATCAATTCACCTAGAAAAAAAAGATTTGGATAGTGACATGATCTAGGTTAGATTAGATAGAGCACTTATTTCAGCCAATTGGATTCTACATCAGGATTTTCATTTATCCTCTTTACCTAGAATTGGCTCTGATCATAATCCAATAGTGTTGAATCTTTTCAACTGGGTCAAACCCACACATAGCTCATTTAAATTTGAAAATATGTGGATGGATCATGAAGACATTTCAGATCAGATTAAAGAATGGTGGAAATGGGATGGAGGAGGAACCACTCAATACAATTAATTCAGAAATTAAAAAATGTTAAAAAGCAGGTGAGAACTTGGAATAAAGAAGTTTTTGGAAATATTTTTGAAAGGAAAAAGGATTTAAAGAAAAAAATTCAGGAGCTTGAATCTCAAATATCTACAAATGGCATGACATTGGAGGATCAATTCTAGAAAAGAAACTTTTATCTGAGCTTGCATACGGTTTGTAGTAGGGAAGAAACTTTTTGGAGGCTCAAATCTAGGGCCATTTGGCTGAAAGAGGGAGATAGAAACACTAAATTTTTCATATGACCACTATGAAACATAGAGCATGCAATAGGATAATAGAAGTTTCAAAAGGAAATGGTATTGTTATCAAAGATCCTAAGGACATAAAGGTGAAGCTCTCAGATTCTATGAAAATTTTCTCAAAGAAATAGTGTGGATAATGAAGAGGCTACCTCTTTTATTTTAGAGGCCATTCCAGAAGATAGTATAGCTGAACAAAGATTCAAAAACCTCACCAAATCAGTCACTTTGGAGGAGCTTCAAAAATTTGTTTTTTCTCTTGAAGGTGATAAGGCACCAGGTCCTGATGGATTTTCCACTAATTTATTTCAAAAAAATTTGGGAAATATGTTTAGAAGATCTACTCAAGGTAGTAAATGAGTTTTATAGAATGAGACCTACTTAAGGAGCTTAAATAACACTCACATTGTGCTTTCCAAAAAAATGGATGCTAAAGACTTTAAGGACTTCCATCCTATTAGTCTAGTAAATGTAATTTATAGAATCTTTACAAATATTATTACAACAAGAATCCAGTCTATTCTTGCTGATATAATCTCTAAAAACAAAGTGGCTTTATAAAAGGGAGGATAATTCAAGATGGGGTGATCATGGTGCATGAAATTATTCATTCAATGGATAAAAATAAAAAAGTTGGTATGGTAATGAAACTTGATATGAACAAGGCTTTTGACAAAGTTTCTTGGCACTTTCTTGATAAGGTTCTAGCTAAATTTGGTTTTCAAAATAAATTTAGAAGGATTATTAAGGCTTGCATTTCTATAGCTAGATTCTCAGTAGTGGTCAATGGTGAGCCAATGGGGGGCTTCTTTTCCAACAATAGGGGATTAAGACAGGAGATCCTATATCCCCTCTCCTTTTCATTCTAATGGTTGATAGCCTTAGCAGATCCATTACCAAAGCTGTCAATGATGGGATTTTAAAAGGAATCAGACCTACTTCTACAAATCAAACTAACTTCACATCAATAATTTTCTGATGATACAATTTTACTTTTGATGGCCTCCATCCTTGAAGCTAAGGCTATTAAGTCTATTATGAAATTCTATGAGGTTTCCTTAGGACAAGAGGTTAATTTTGATAAGAGTTCCATCTTCTTTTTTAATACTCCACTGGAAAGGAAAAAAGAATCACTCATATTTTGGGTTGTAAAATTAGTTCTCTACCCACAACATATTTGGGTCTTCCTCTTGGAACTAATAAAGTTTCCACAACATTTGGAATGGTTTACTTGATAGGTTTTAGAAGAAAATGGTTGGATGGAAAGGGGCCATTCTCTCCAGTGTTGGAAAATGTCTCCTAATTAAAAGCACATTGCATAAATTTACCTATTTACATTATGTCTCTCTACAACATTCTATTGTTTTTATGGAAAAAATTGAAAGGATTCAAAAAAATTTTTGTGGCAGGGCATGGAAGAAAGATTCAGGTATCACTTGGTGGCATGGGATCAAGTATGTACACCTAAAAGAATAGGTGGGCTAGGCATTAAGGATATCAAAAAAATGAATATGGATTTAATTGCAAAAATGGGATGGAGAATGCTAACAGAGGAGAAACCTTGGATTGAATTAATTAAAGCCAAATACCTAGCTCAACAAAAAGTGAATTCTTTCCTTTATGATGATCAACTACCTAGGTTCTATTTTCTGAATAATTTGATCCAAACAAGGAATTTTATCAAACAAGGGTGTAAATGGAAAGTGGGAAATGGCAAGTGATATTCAGTTTTGGAGTGATAATTGGACTAGTTTTAGTTTAAATGATAAATTTGGCTCTATCAAAGATATTTTAGTTCAAAAGTATGGAACTAAAGTCAAAGACTACATTGAAATGGAGGGAAATAGAAAAAGATGGAAGCAACTTAAGGTGGAGATGAATGAGCCAAATTCCATAATTTCCTCACTCCAAGAGTAGCTAGATATCATCCCACTGAATCAAATTAATGTCAAGGATGAGCTTGTTTGGAATAACTCATTTGATGGAGAATACACTATCAAATCAGGATACAATTCCTTTTTTGAAAATATTCATTGTGATTTTAAATGGAGTAGAATTTGGTTGCCTGAACTAACTCCCAAAGTCAATTTCTTCTTTTGGCTTGTCTCGAGGAAGAATTCTCATGAATGAAAATTTAATCAAGAGAGGTTTTATCATGCCAAACATGTGTTGCATATGTAAAAAGGAGGCTGAGGACATCAAACACCTTCTGTTACATTGTGAGTTTGCTTCAAAGATATGGAGTTATGCTTTTTCAAAGTTCAATATCTGTTGGACATTGCCAAAGGAATTTTCTCAAACTTGGGAACAATGGGACCCCCATACAATCATTGCATAGTTAGGAGATTATGGAAACTGAATTTTCCTCATATAATATGGAGAATTTGGAAAGTCAAGAATGATATAATATTCAGAAACAACAGTAGATCTGTAAAACAAGCTTCAATAAGATTGGTAATGCAGTTAAAGATAATATTGAAAGATTTAAACCTCCCAAGAACAAGAAATATCCTAAAGATGAAGAGGTTATACTTTCAAATTGGAAGATTGATATTGAAAATGTTTAGAAACAAAGAACTCCAACCATTGATAGGTCTTCAATACACTTGGATCCCCCTCCTAATTCTTGGTATAAACTCAATTTTGATGGAGCCTCTAAGGGAAACCCAAGTGCAACTACTGGTGGAGGAATTATATGGATCACAAAGGTTGTTTAATTGCTGCTTATGTTGGAAGAATGGGGCATCAGACCAATCACTATGTTGAAGCTTTATCAGCTTTATGGGGTTTAAGACTTGCTAAAGAATGCAACATTTAGAACATTATTGTTGAAGGAGATTCCTTGAATGTAATAAATCATCTAAATCAGATCCATCCTCCAAGTTGGACAATTAAGGATTTCATCCAGGAGTCTATAAATATTTTCATACCTTCAATAACCTTAAAATTGGCCACACCTATAGAGAGGGTAATAGTGTGGCGACACTCTAGATAATTATGGAATTAGTAATAACTTCATCACTTGGAATTATGAGAAAAATACCCCTATTGAAGTACAAAACTCTATTACCAAAGATAAATATGATAGATTACATCTTACATAGAATCACTAATGGGATTTCATGTGCTTTATTGGAAATGAAAGTTAACACATGTGAGAGGAGTACATGTATTTATAATCATCAAAATTTGCACATGCTCAATGGATCTGCAAGATGGATGGTTAAAAAGTGGTTTAGGAAAGACACAAACAACTTCTTCATGGGTTTCAAGCAAGTTACATGCAGAGGTAGGAAAATGGGGGAGCTCCATGTCAAATAGAACCCAACTTATGATCCCACATGGAAAGAAAACATTGAGATGTGGAACTACCTATAGATTGGGGGTCACTAATTTCATTGAGAGAATCCAAGGCCATGACCAGAACATCTCTTGTGCATTTTTTTGTAGACTGGAAAGAGTGGAAGGTAAATTATGGTGGGAAAAACATGTGTTGATAATAATAGAGGAGCTTATTACAGAGGTCACGGGCCTCACATTGGATGGAATCATATTTTTTAGCAAGAGGGTGGATAAAAATGCAGAAGCCAAAAATATTTTTGAAATAGGGAGGAGCTCCTCTTTTAATGATGGGTATAAAGGTTAGTTCCATCCTAGAACCCTTTGATGAAATCACTAAGATGATGGTTCACTTTATTTCTCTTGAAGGTAGGTACATCACTATCCCCACAAAACCTAATTTTTCTTAACCATTTTAGGAGAAATATTTTTGTTTTCTTCCCGCACTATCTTCTAAATTCAATGGAGTGTTCCATTCTTGATTTCCAAAACCACACCTAGGCCATTCCCCTCCATCAGGGTCTTATCTTCCTCCTTCACAGACATTGTCTCACCCAATACCCTACCATACCTATTACCCCATTGTCACCCCACCCATTCCCATTCACCCTATTCCTACTGTCACCCCAATCACCATTTCCAGTCAAAGGAAAGTCAAGACAAAAAACCCTTCCTTCTCCAAATTAAACCCCTCTTCCTCTAGAGTCCTTAGGAGCAGAAAGGATATTGAAATTGCCCATAATTTGTTACATATCAACACTACTGACAAGACAACATTACTCAACACGAGAAGGAGAATCTTCTTCACAGGATGGAAATCTTGGAAAAAGAGGTGGAAAATCTCAAAAAATAAATGCATCAACTAATTAAGAAAAAGGGTAAAATAAAATTGAATGAGGATGTTGATATTGGGGCAGATCAGATAAATGAAATTTACAAGAAATTGAATTCCTTGGATAATAGACTTGGGAACTCTAAGGAATGACATGATCACAACATTGCAATTTCTAGGCTATATGTGATTTTCTTGAACAACAGGTCAGAAGCATCACTATGCTTAGTGGAATCTCAGCTGAAATTTGGGGCACTGGAGATGAAAGGAACCAAATCATCTCACAACTGGATGCAAATGACCCTACGTATGTCACTACTAGCATTATTTACCTCACTTCAAATTGTTAAATCAAGAATCGATAGGGCTTCAAAGAAATAATCTTCTTCAGAGCAGTCTAGTTGCGAGAAGGATGTTGTTTTGTTGTTGTTAGTTTGTTGTTATAAAAATATTGGCCGTGCATGTGAGAAATTCCTTTAGGAGATTAAAGGTTCCTAGAAACTATAAATTTTCAAAAAAATGGCATGTTGATCCGTTTTCGATTCATGAGATATGAGAAAATCTTCTTTCTAGACTTTGAGGTTTTCTCGCGAGAGTTTTTGTTTGTTTTCGTTCTTCATTTAAAATATGGATTTATTCATTTTCTTTTCTCTTTCAGATCATGGAATATTTCATGATATAATTGAAGGAAAAAAATGGTGGATTCAATCTCAAGAAACATTTCACCAACATTCCGATAACATATGGAGCTTGTGGGGGTTTGAATGAAAAATGGCTAAGTGTTCCCATTATTTATAATTTTGGAATGTGAAGGGAGAGGAAGGGGTGAATTGTTTTCAAATCTTGTCCCTTTGTTTCGGTCCAATATGTACATAAAAATGTTCCTTTCCCTCATTATTTAAAGGGAAGGTATTTATTTGTTACAGGAAGTGGAGGAGGGGCTAAAATGGATCACCTGGGGGCCGGGAGATGGTCACATGAAAAATTATAAGGAAAGAAAAGGGTGGGGTGAATTTTTATGTCCCTTTTTTCCCTTTAAATTTGGTATAATAGGTGTAAGAAAATTCACCTTACCATAGGCTTAACAAGTGTCACACAAGCAGGGGTAGGTAGATGAGAAAGTCAATGTGATCAAAGGTGTTTAAGAGGGAGTGTCCAAGTCATATGGGTGACTAGAAGGTTAAATGGGGTGAGGGAATAATTTTTTCACCTCATTTCCCTTTGATAAGGTGAAATAGGGACATGAAATTACACCTTAACCTGGTGATGGTGTGTGTCCCTCTAAGAACTTGACTAGGTACCAGAGAATGTACCTTGAGATTCATCTTTTAAAGGTCATAACTTGAGCACCTAGATGAGTTTACGGGTGCTTCCTTATATTATTTTCATTAAAAATACCTTTTGATAATAATTTTGAGGGTCCCAAGACTTTATTCTAACTCAAACACCCTCAAAATCTCTTTTTTATCATGATTTCCCATTGTGCATGGAAAGAATGAATTAGCCTAAGAAATACATGGTGCTTGAAGATGATATATTTTATCCATAATGTAGGGGACTGAAATTTATTTCAAATGATATATTTTTGGATCTTAACTCATTTTGGATCTCTCGAACCATTCCTTGAAGTTTAGGTACTTTCTACGGTGTAAGTTCTTTCGGCCTTGAAAACCCACTTTAAGTGAATCAAATCCTAAACCTCCGAATTTTTTCATATTTTTCCTAAATCAGTTCCTTGATGTTTCGGCTCCCAAATACACCTTTATGATTAAAATGAGCCTCCTTTATTTCTTTGGTGATGGTGTACCTAGCTTAGAAACGCTGATGGGAGACCTCTCTCTAAGTTTGTTGAAAACCTTCCTTAGAAACCACTGCTCCACAAGTACTTGAATGATTTTGTATTTCCTAAATCACCTAGAGCCCTGATGAAACTCATAGGTGAATTAGTGGGGAAAAATACTTGACTTGAAACTAAAGGATAAGTTTATCTAGGGGTCTCTTGAAATGTATGACATGAAATTTTTGACACTTGGGTATAGTTGTCATGTTTATGGGTCAATTATTCCCATGCAAAAACATAAGAAAAAGATGCATTATAGTTAAAGAGAGATAGGATGATAGTAGAGTGGGACACCACTCTTCGAGACCAAGACACCCTATAGTAAGACAGATATTAGACACGTTTAGATATTGAAACATTTCCACATTAGAAGTACGGATATCATTGGTAGAGGGAGGCATTGTGGGAAAAGTATGAATAGGTAGGGGAAGATTTGAAGGCCTCGGGAGTGTAGCCTAGGGAGTAGAGATGACTATAGGGTAGGTTGTAGTTCTAGTAGTATGAGGGCATATGGGACCTCTTTTTTTTGTGATTGTTGAGTAGTATCAAGTGTCAAGAGAGGAGATGAGATATTATGAGAAGATAGTGACAAAGAACTTACCTTATGTACCTTACTATGATAAGGATAGGGAGATCAATCGTAGATTGATCTAATAGATACCTCGTAGAGAGTAATATGAGTGTTTTGAAACCTCATATAGGTATGAGTCCTAATGGAGGAAAGGTAGGAGGTCAAAGTGTGGAGAGAAAGTGTCGATTTTTATTCTACCACATAGTATGTTGATTTTGTATATGAGCTCGATTTAGATGATTTTGTACATGATCCTTTTTATGTGTTTTGTATAAAAATAATTGATGATATATATATATATGATTATGCTTTTGGATTCATGAGTATATATATATATATATTATGTATGTATATATATATATATATACATCAAATATCATATAAAAATTTATACATCTTAACTATTCAATATATATGATTATTATTTTGGATTCACGAGTTGTTGATTCATTTTGATGTGATGTTGAGATATTGAATAGTTTATATGTATAAATTTTTATATGATATTTGATGTTGATATGATGTGACTCAAATGTACTGATCTTGATGTACCTTTTAAAATGTTATTTAATCATGGTTGAGAATAAAAGTTGAAATGTTATATTTTTGAATTACATTTGATATATATGTTATTTGATGGTAAATAAAATATGTATGACAATGCCAACGCACTTAAGGCCTTGTAACAAATGTTAACATATAACTAATCAATAATTAGTCACATGTAGGATCATGGATATATGTGAAAATGAGTTTATGTACCTTATTACAACATGAGAAAGGTATGTTAGAAGCACAATGTAATGGGGTTGAATTAATCGTACAAAGATTTTACTTCAATTACTTATAATTTTATGATCATCAATCTTAACCATTCAATCATTGATGAAAGAGCACATGCATATCTAACACAAACAATCTAATAATTATTTTGTATATTTAATTATGCTATTACCATCGCTATCATATAGCCATGGAGGTAGGAAAACTACTTCCTACAAACCAGAAACAAATAACATGTTTATTATTTGACGGTGGGTCTTCGCCATGGTGGGTCAACAGTCATCTCTATCCCTCCACCTTTTGATGAGGTCACCCGTATGATGGTGTGATACATATCCTTGGAGGGGAGATACGTCACAGCACCCATTAAGCATCTTGTGTTCCTCAATCACTTCAAGAGAAGTTTCATGGTATGTTTCCCTCACTATCTCGCTTAATTCTTTTGAGTGCTCCATTTTATAGTTCTAGAAACATACTCATGTGGTCCCTCTGCATCAAGGCCTTATCTTCTTACTTTGCATAAACTCTGTATCCTTAAGTTTCCCAGCCTTCCTTCTTCCCCATCTCTGTTCTAACTATTCCCTTCACCGCTACCGCTACTCCCATCTCTTGTCCTTCTATCCCCATCTCTACTACTTTGTTACCCCTCTACCTTCCTTCTCGGCTCCCACCGTCATCCCCTCCACCTCTGTTCCCACCCCCTTTGCCTCCACTTCGACCAAACCTATAACTAGGTCTTCTAAGAAACTAAATCTGGATACCCCTATTTTGGGGAATGCTCCTCAGGACTTGGAGATTACTCATAATCTTCTTCATATTAAAAGATCTTGGTTCACAGGAGGCACACACTGAGAGCTCCACAAAAAGGTTGGAAGCCTTAGAAAAATACATGTTGCTACTGAAAGATGAAGTTAAAAACTTAGCTAAGCAAAAAGGTAAGAGGAAGAAGGAGGAGGAGGTTGATCTTGACAATAAACAAATTGAGGATATCTATAAAAACTAAACTCCTTGGACAAAAATCTAGGGAAATCCAAGACTCATTATGACCATAATCTAGCTATCTTGAAAGCAATTGAGGACTTTATTGAGCAGCATGTCCACAACATCTCTGCTCTTAGTGAAATCCCAACAACTCTTTGGGGCATGGAAAAAGAAAGCAAATAGACCATTCAACAGCTAGATACTTTTGACCCTACTCACATGATGACTTTGGCTATGTTCACCTCTTGGAAAACTATTAAATCCAAAATCACCAAAGCCGCCAAGAAGTAAATGTGGAGCTGCACTCTGTTGTTGTCTTCCTTCATGTTTTTTGTTGTTTTTTGGCTGCTTTTCTGTAGTGTTCGAACTGGTTAGCTATTTTGTGGTAACTTCTCTTTGGTTACCTTGGGTTCTTATGACTTATCTGGATCTTGATCCTTTTTGTGATGCTTTTCATTCCTATTCTGGCTTCTAGGCCCTCTTTGTTCACAAGGGTATAGTCCCTTTCAAAAAACTATTTACCAATAATTTAAAAAAAAACAAATAACATGTTTATAATATTACGGGTATAATAAATTAACAACATATTAATAATGTACGCAATAAAAAAAAATCTACCATTCCACCCCTTAGTGGGAACATGGGGAAAGTTTCTTTGTACTTTGAAACATTCTTCTTCATAGCTTGCTCATTATCTAGATGATTTCCGGATAATAGAAACAACCTCTAGATGGTTTTTGAAGTGGTTAACCAACAACCACATACTTGCTGTTTTTTAGGACAGTACTTACAACCTATGGATAGTTTTTCCAATGGATTACTAAAAAAACATTATCATGATGTTGCAGTAATATCATCATCTCTCGTAAAATTCATTCTTTAGAAGATTACATAGGAAATAATTCACTTATCATAATAATAGAACCTATACTGGACAAATTTCACATTACCACCTCTAAGAATCACAAAGTTCTTAGTTGTAGCCACTATTATCGATCATTGTCACTCGATCTTGAATAACATAGGAAACTTACACTACCGCTAGAATTTTCCTTTAAATTTATTCATTTTAGTTTTAAAATGGAAATGGAACATTGGTGTTATGTTCCCCCATAATGTGAAATTTCCACACATGAACACTAAGAAGAAAATTGTATCGAAGATATATAACCGATGGATCTTGCTAGTTAGATCCTACTGCACATGGTCACCATTGGAAGTGAACATATTCACAAGATGACCATATTCCAACAAAGTATGTCAATTAGAGGATCACATCATGCAAATTATCATTGAAAGTCATCTACGCTCCAACACAACTCTTTTCCAGCATCCAAAACCACACAAAATAGGAACATTGAAAAAACATTGTAAATACTAAAAGAAATACTCACACCACAAAAGTGCCACCATAGAAAATACGGCCCCATCATTTGTGACTGATGAGAAGTTGTTGATCGACCTCTAACCTCGATGCCTCCATCCTTCGCCATGCTACTAGCTCGTAAAATTTATCTTTTAGGATCAATGGTTTCTAGGACGCTCTGATTCCACCGAAAATGCACCCGTAAGGAAACTTTTTTATTTTTTTGGATTTTTAAAATGACACAAAATAACTTAGAAAAATATTTGACTCAATTTTAGACAAAAGAAAAACAAACAAGAAAATAGTAGTGAGACACAAAAAAACTATACACAATATTTTATGGATGACTCTTGACACATTTTAACAACATCAACTGATTTGACACAATTACTAAACTCTAAAATTTAACATACTTTTTTTATGACTTATCATAATTGAAAAGATGACCAAAAAAATAATATTTAATTAATTTTTACTCCAATTACATAATGACCCAATAACAACATTAAACAATGACTATATTGAATGACACACACCTTTCAAACAACTTTTGACTCAATTACAAATACATTAATTAAAAGTTATTTGTAAACATTATAAATGAATAAGGAACATATTTAAGAGAAAATTAAAAAATCTAAAGAAATAAACAAGACATTATAAAGAAAAATGACATATATAAGACTCCCAACCAAATATGAGTCAATAACATAAAATTTGACTCGAATCAATTCACTCACCTTACATGGACGCATGGAAATTGTTCTTTTTGTTATTTCAAATGGTTGACTCCAGATCTGATTTTCAATCTTGTCATATAAGGAATAAATAATCCCGATGAGTGGTGTGTTGGCTTTGATTCCTAGTGATTCACAAAGTGATATGTGTGTAGTTTTAGATTGCATGCAGTGAAGATTAGATGGATATTTTTGTTTGCATGCAAAGTTTGGGTGAAGAATTTTACACCAAATGAAAATATTTGAAGCTGGAGCCATGCATGGAGAATGGTCAGTGATCGAATTCATCACTTTTTCAAGGTCCTCCAAAATTAAGAAGGTCGATGGAACACATCATTGTATCCTCTAAACACAAAGTGACCAAATTATCATAATCGAGAATATCAGCTCTGTTAAGATGAAGGCTCTTCATGAATCCTTCCAATGCTTTGAGATGCGTATACTTTCCATTATCACACTCATGTAATTCTCCTTTAATGGTGTAGCCTCTGTTTGAGAAACAAATTTTCAATCTGGGCGGTAATAAATCCTCCAACACAAACTATTTCCATATTCATTTTGGACCTTGACATGATAGGAATATTGTCTTGTAAATATGGATCTACAAACAAAGCGGGAAAAATATGCCAAATGAAAACACCAATATACTTGAGAAACACAATACAAAATGCTATACACCAATCAAATCAAGATGCAAATATAAAAAAAAATCATATACAGGGAATAGATTAGTAGAATATTTTTCCCTTACAATTCTCGAAATTCCATACTTGCGCTCTTCATATCATTGTGATACTAGATGAAAGAGCACATGGATATATAATACACACAATCTAATAATTATTATATATATTCAATTACGTTATTACAATCACTATCATATAACAATGGAGGTAGGAAAACTATCTCATACAAACCAGAAAATAAATAAACCATTTATAATATTATGGGTATAACAAATTAACAACATATTAATAAAGTACACACTAAAAATGTATTTCCTAACAATCATTAATCAACCATATGTGTGTTTATTATACATTAAACAACCATACATAAGAACAAGATGTAAGAGAAAACATAAGAACACCAAATTTAAGTGGGAAAACCTCAAGAGGAAGAAAACCCAGTGAACCTTTTCTTATATTACTCAAAAATGACTTGTATGTATATTACATATCACACAAGATTTTGTTAGTGAGGCACCAAACCCACAAGGAGCACGAACCCTCGATTAGTAAGGAACCCACCGTAAATGGAAGCTACAACCCCTTAAGATGAACAAGAACTAACTCAACCACCTAAATATGAACATCACTACTGATTTGTTTCTCCAAAAACTATTGGTAATTATTAGTTCAGCTCCATGCACTCAAAACCCTCTCAAACAAACCTTCTTCTTTGCCCAAAATATTCCTTTTCTTCAAGTTGATTTCATATCTTCTTTAGCTTTCCATCACCTTCTCTCTATCATAGAATCAAAACTCATTTCCAAATTAAAAATTTCACAATGAACATCACATTCCTCAATAAGCCTCCTAGGTCACACTTTTCATCTACTCTCACAACTAGTTATAATGATCCTTCTAATTTGCTTTTATACCTGATTATTTTCCACAAATCACCTAGTTAGGCATTTATATAGTAAAAACACTTAAATAATCATTATAAAAATAATCTAAAGGAAAAAAATTAGGCCACCACTATCACCAAGACCCTTCTATACCTCCATAGAGACACAAGTCCTGAAACCCTTTAAGAATCCTACTAGCCAAATCTGAATGTGTAAGACCAATATCAACTTCAAAAATGAATTCCACACAATTAAAAATGTTTTATAATACCTAAATAATCTCCATAAATAATGAAAGACATTTATAATAATCATCACACCATGAAACCCTCATTAGACCATTCTCAACCAAGCGTCCTCCAAACTCGACATTCAAAGAATAGCTCATAACTTTATTGTATATTGGAAAAAATCAATTGTGATATATCATTGGAAATATATTGAAGTTATGATCATGAAAAAATTAAAACCAAGTCATAAATCTACCTATAGGACCTCAAAAACTACTCTTTTCTTAGACTACTCAAAATTTCCCCAAAGCTTCCTAAAACCATTCCTCATAAATAGGGAACACTTTGCATTCTCAAGGAAAAAACATGACCTGAAAATATCATTGACATATAGTATAATCACATGCTACAATAAATGATAAATTAGTCAATAGGTTGAAATGGAAATGTACGATAGAAAAGTGACATGCGAGGATGATAATCGGTAAGTGACCTTCCCCGTACTGACCTCCCAAGGTTGTGCCGAGATAGCCGGTAGTTTGAAATGTGGGTGACTTAGATGAAGTCATAGCTGAGATTATGGTTAGTTTTCTATGATAGAAAAGCTACAGGCGAGGATGAGAATCGGAAAGCAACTTTCCTAAAGCTAACTATGGGAGGATCAGTGACTAAGATCTGGTAGTGTGATCTCCTGGTAGTTGGAATGACAAAGGGGAGATTTAGAGGCTATGAACGGGTAGTGTAAATTCCCTATGGTTTATCCTCCTAACTAGGATCTAAGTGTTAATCTAGTTTTGAAGTCTCTGAATTAACTTAAACTGAAAATAATAATTTATACTATTGCTGAAAGGGAAACTAATCTAAACAAAATACATGATTGAAACATTATAATTACAAACAACAATTAAAATACTTTTATACTAAAACTAAACAAGTGAGATAACCCGGTGTGGTTATTCACTTGTGCAAATGTGTGAATCTAGATGAAAGACAACTAATTAACTTAATTAAAAACCTTCAATCTTACCTCAGAAGTGAGGAACAAATCATAGCTTCTCGGAAACTATCATTCCCATAGCTTTCATGGAAATATTAAAGGTAAGATTTAACTGAAATAAAATGATTCACTACTCTATTTGATATGTTTGCAATTATAAATTTGATGATTTAAACCTAGAGTTTATAGAGCAGAGGTAAATCTAGTCATGTTGTAGCTTGTCCCCTTAGTGTGATCTCTTCGTTCTTGTGTGTTCACGTGAATCTAGAAAGAGTAGGAGTATAGCGGCATCAGTGAGAGAAGGCACTGGGACAATGGTAATTTGAAGGTAAAATGGCACAAAGCACAAGTAGGATAAGGATGGTGCAAGTGAACTGAGCTTGGCCTATGTGATTCCTAGCAGGGTCATTGTAGAAGTGATGAAATAAAATGATAAATAGTAGGTACTCGAACAATGAGCAATAGCAGCTTTGGAGAAACACAACGAAGTAAAAATAGGAGAGGGATGGCACAAGTGAACTGAGCTTGGCCTATGCGATTCCTATCAAGATCGTTGTAGGTATACAATGAGGCATAATTAAATGTTCAGGGTTCTAATACATGCTAGTGGGATTCTTCTATGCAGCAAGTAGTAATGAAATGATTCATAAACAAACCTGGAAGAGATAAGAAAATAAATCTTCTGATCAAAAGCTTCTCCCTATATCCTAAACTTTTGTCTCTCTATATCTATTCCCCATATCTCTCTCTCTATTACTTAAGTGCAAGCATGCTTATTCATAGAATTTTTAATCATCGAAAAACAAGTTCGAATTGAACTCATCTATTATAAACAAAGATAAATTACTATTTACTAGGCGGCTAAAACTTAAAAACTTAGCTGAGAAAGAGTGGTTAAGAAATGTGAGTGCCACTTGATTTGTTACGTTGATGAAATTTTTAGAAAGTTCTAGAAAATGAACACAAGACTGCCATGAATTTCCTAGGTGGTGGTCACAGGACCGCCACCCGTGCAGGGTAGAAGTCTTGAAACTAATGACAGAAATGCAAGGAAAAGGGGGACAAGGTTAAGAAGGAAGAATGTAAAGGTCATATAAGGAATTTTAGGATGCAAATGTATACTTGGAGAGATTTCTAGATTTTTAACACCTTGTGAAGAGATCTGAATCATCATTGGGGTTTCTATAACCTCTTTCTCGACAAAGATCAAGACCTACAATTTTGGGTACGTATAAGAAACTTTTGCACAAACGAAACTTCATAGAAACTTTCATTTTTGGGTGGGGCCCACATATAAAAAGAACTTCTTAATAACATAGTCGAGAAATATTTAGGATTCCTCTATAACCTAACATCATCATTTTTCCAAAGGAATAAATTCTAGGTCACTATACTCAATTTCCTCCAATTTTTTCTAAAGCTAGATTTTCAAGAGGTTTGAAAATTAGTTTACCTTCTTAACGATTGTTCATAAAAATGTGACGATAAAAAAACATCATTCTTCTTGAAAAATATTCATAACTAGCCTACTCAACTATACCTACTAGATTATGTCCCAATTTAAATAACACACTCCCCAACGAGCAACTAAAATTCAAGATTTAGCCTTGGTTTCTCACCTTCAAAACCCAGTTTTGGTAAAAACTCAATATCTTACATATACCTTCAAACTGACATCTAAAATTTAGACCAAATCTCTAAATCAACCTTCCACACACTCTTTAGGTATTACATTTTCCCCAAAATGTTGTAAATGGCCCAACTCACTTCTCAAGGGCAGGTTTTCTTAAAGATTGGGTCTAAAACAGACTTGGAAACCACATCTAACACTTCCACCTACACTCTCGGATAATTGTGAGTGTATCTACACCTCATATATATGATTCCCTTTCTCACACATCTACTACATTCTTTAATTCACCTTGTTATGCCTCATACTACTCACTAGGCCTCCGTAACACACACCTCAAACATGCTTGTTTCACGAATTTTGACCTCAACTCTTCTTGGCCAACCTTGAACACATTCAAAACACTCCATGATATCATAACAACATGACCAATTCACTGCATCACCTATACAAGCCATGATACTAACTCAGGAGACCATGAACATCACTAGGACCAATGAAGACATTCATGTTTCTTTCTCTTTTAACATCAATAAAAAATTATACAACACCGAAAACATCACATACTTCACTCTTTGATATAAATGAAAACAAAATGGCTAAAAATATCACCCTTGTCATTGATAAAAAACACACCGAACTTAAATTCCCCTAAGTAACTCATGTGTTATCATCTCATTCTCTCCCTTTTTAGCATTAATGATAAAGCAACATACCTAAACCAACTTCTTTTTAAAATATTAGGGCTCTCCACTTGGTTGGAAACATTAACCAAACTAGACAAAATCAATTATTCATCTCATTCTAACTTTGAATCTTTGAGAAAATTACTCCCCTTAGCTCATGCATGACTTCAACAACTGACTCGGACCTTATTCAAGCACCACATGACAAATATCAAGAGTCAAATGACACAATTGGACTCATACCTTTCTCATGGAGCACAAAAACAACTATATAGTTCCCCTTTTCTTATAGTAGCTTCAAAGTCATCATCAATGACAACATAAATTTGATAACAATAGCGCATCAAAACACGTTACCTCAACAAATACAATCTTGTCTTAGCCACACCACAACTCTCTTATCTTTTTCAGCATATTCAAGTAGCAAACTAAATTTCATAACTTTCAAGGAAAAATTCATCTTCAAGGACTACTTGGATACAACATACTAACCACATATGTAACTAATGTAGTGACCAATCACAATAGAATAGGGAACTTATAAACACTTCAAAACATCTTATATCTTGAGCCCACCATATTGGATTAATATACCTTCAAAATATATCATAAAATTTGATGCATCTTAATGGCCAAAATAAGTTTCTCAACAACTCCCCCTTAGTCTAAGGCTCCTTCAAAGACTTCACAAACCTACCTTATCAAATTTTTAGATGATTCATCTTCATTAATCATTCCATACATGTGTTATGCCTTCCTTTTTCATGATCCAAAGATTGTGTCTCCTTCAAGAGAAATTAATCATGCTTCTAAGGTCAACATATAATCTAATCAATTGTTCTATATTAATAAATATCTAAATAACGTCCTCAAAACCATCTTGAAACTAATCACCAATCTTGAAACCCTTTTTCCATGCAATATGTCAATAATAATACATCATACTTTGATTCCAAGACATACACATACCTCTTCTTGATCCATTAATAAATCTCTTCTCATCATATTGTTCATCACACCTTACCTATTTCAACTAGATTGTACTTACAACCTTTAACACAACTGGTCCACTTTCAACACAAAAATTTCCATCCTTTTCTTTCTGAGCTACTTACCATCTCACAATTTCTATCATGAATTTTAAAAACGCCTTTTTACCAATCAATCCTTTAATAAACCTTAGATGACACATATCAATAGATAATTTACACATTTTGAGTTCATACCTTGCCTTTTGTAGATGACTTATGTTCATCATGCTCCTTCTTAGATCACTTAGCTCAAACATTAACATATCATAACTATGTAAAAGTCATACCTTCAATTATATATCTCTTCCCGCATGCTTGATTGACCCCCTTGACCGATATAATCCTCCTATATTTTTGACTTCTTGAGTAATTGTTGGATCCTAATAATCTGTTACAAACCCTTCCTTGCGGTGTTATATACTTTTTTATAGAGTTTAAAAACTTGTACCATCTTCTCGTAATAACCAACTAGGATTCCCCTTGAGTTCAAGCATCCTTTCTCATAAGAAATTTTTCTATCTCAAAATTTTACAATCAATTTTTTTTCATGTAAATGAACTCTCCTTCAAACTTGAGTTTCACCCGTTGAAACATGTTATTAGGATCACATAAATTTCTATTATAATTTCAGGTTCATAAAATACTCAATTTATCATGATAATGCTTAAACCGTAAAAATTATTCAAGATAAATAGAACAGTCCATAATAGGTTCTTAAAATTTGGATATTGCACCAAAAGTACAAAAAAAAATCAACCATAGAAGTTGCGCTGTAACTTCTCATCATATGCCACCTACTTTCTTTATGAGCCATTCAGGAATTAACAAGATTCAAATAATTTCATTAGGATTTCGGTAAAATCATCATTCAACATTCAATGTGCACAACTCTAACCATTATACAAAGTAAAAAGGATTATTCAAAAATTCTTGACAACACCAATCTATTCCCCTATCTATATGTAGGAGTTAAAAATCCTCAACCCTGCATTACCCATCAAACCCCCTCTCTATCTATATATGAACTCTTAACTCCATATCTATATATATGAGGGCCGGTGGCCCACCCCATAATAATTTATCAACCAATATGAGGGCCTATTCTTATCCCTTATCTATATGGCGAGGGAGAGGCTCATCTCCCCACCCCTGGTTCTCCCGAATTCCTCGCTATCATGAGATAATATAGATAGATAGATAGTGATGTAGATCTTTTCATGCCCTATAGATCTATATGGCTTACATATCTAGATAGACGTAGATATATGTCTAGATAGATAGATCACAAGTTGAAGATCCTTATAGAAGGGAAATCTAATTCCTTTTCTTTTCAATCAATGGAACTAATTACTTTTGATTCTATTTTCTAGCCATGGTAGTATCATCCCATTATATCCTTGTCATATATGATTCCCTGTGGGACTACAACAATCATGAAATCAATAACTTGTCTTAATGACATTTTAGAGAAGTCCCGTAATCTGACTTCTTCCTCATCTAGACAATTCATCCAATAATCTTCAGAGTAAGACTCATGTTCACCATTACTAATAACCCATCAAACATCATAGTTATTTCTTTGTGTGAATCTCTCCATTCTAAATATTTCCATCTCTTCTTCCATCAGTCTAGCTTTTATTATACTTTGGCATGAATACCTACCAATTTGGATGGGGAATTTGATGTTTTTCTTGTGCCTTTTGGCAATCTATTTATGCACAAAAGTCAATTGTCTTGATAATTCCATTAAGGCCCATTTTTCACTTACATATCTAGGTAATTTGTAAGGTTTTCCCTTGAATCCACTTACCCTCAAGTATGTGAAGAACCTATACTATATGAAAACACAACCATATTCCTAAATTGTTTCCCTAGCAATAGTAGATAACCTATATTGTTCCCATTTTGGCTTGAAAAGGCAGGTCACAGGGGCAATAAAAGCATCATTCACCAACCTTACATTCCCCTTCCAATTTTTCAACCTTAATTGTGGATATACATCATACACCCTATAATCATCAAAACTAGCTTGTAGTGGGAGTCCTAGAAATGATTTAAAACAAGAAATGTTGTATATAAAATATGAAATAATATATAAATAAATATTAGTTGAACTACCTTCGTAGTCTTTACCATCTTTATCAAAAACTTAGCATGAATAGATGGTGAAATAAATTTTTCCCAACATAACTTTCCTTGTTCCTCTAAGATGACCATAATGAAAGGGCACATCAAGCCATGAAATCCACTAACTCCCTCAAGCCTTGTCATCATGCTTAATAGCACAACTAAGTCCTCAACTTATTTAACAAACATTTCCTTGGTCAACCTCTTAAGGATTATTTTTACAAATGGTTTTTTATCTTTCAACCACCAGAATTTAACATTGTAGCATACTCATCTCGTCTTGCTTCATAATTTTTGTGGATTCAATTGTATAAATTATCAGTTGATCTAGATTTGGAAACCCTAGAATTTCTTTGAAGGCTTCATGTATTAAATTTATCACTCTTTCTCCACTTCCATCCAATACCTCTCTTATTTCTGGGTTGTAATTCTCCGCACACAACCATACGAGCTCAAGAGCATGTACAAAAGGTGGGAAAGTAGATGCTAGGGAAATATCACTAGTATCAATGGATGCCATCCATTTACTTTTGTTTGGGTCACTCAATATTCTCCGAAAATCCTCCAAGTCAACATTTAACAACTTTGTGTCCATGACCTTATCTAGATCACTAGTAATATTGGAATTCACGTGAAACCCTGATGCTAGATACTTCATCTTATACAATTCATCCTTCCTTCAATTTCAACTTGAATATTAAGAATTGAATGGGGTAAAACAAGCACTTACTCATTTTTTCGAGAGCTTTGTGAATTTATCTTCTAATCACATGCTTCCGAATTAGTTTTCTCAAATTATTTTCTTCTCGATCGAGTTACTTCAATAATTTTTGTAATTAGGGATCCAAATCTTCACATGTAATGATAAAATTTGAAACACGTGGAAGATTTTAATGATTCTACGTTGATTTGTGCAAATAACGCATTAATGGTAGAAATCATAAATGCTTTATATTCCATCCATCAATCTTACTTTCTTTATTTGAATATGGATCATCCACGTGGATCAACTCAGTGCATTACTGAGGTTAGGGTTTTGATTCTACGCACACAACCATATGAGCTCAGGAGCATGTATGGAAGGTGGGAAAGTAGCCACTAGGGAAATGTCACTAGTATTAATGGTTTTCATCCATTTACTTTTGTTTGGGTCACTCAATATTCTCCGGAAATCCTCCAAGTCAACATTTAACAACTTCATGTCCATGACCTTATCTAGATCACTAGTAATAATGGAATTCACGTGAAACCTTGACGTTAGATACTTCATCTTATATAATTCATCCTTCCTTCAATTTCAACTTGAATATTAAGAATTGAATGGGGTAAAATAAGAACTTACTCATTTTTCTAAGAGCTCTGTGAATTTCTCTTTTGCTCGCATGCTCCCAAATTCTTTTTCTCAAATTATTTACTTCTCAGTCAGTTACTTCACCAATTTTCATAGCTAGGGCATCCAAATATTCACATGCAATGATAAAATTTTAAATAATTGGAAGATTTTAATGATTCTACCTTGATTCTTGCAATGAACACATTAATGATGGTATTCATAAATGTTTTATATTCCATCTATCAATATTGCTTTCTTTATTTGAATATGGATTATCCACGTGGATCATTCTGGTCTCTTACGGGGTTAGGGAGTCTATTTTTACATTAGCATTGATTTTTGAATTGGTGAAAATGTGTAATCTTGACCCGCACCCCCACTTTTCCACTTTTAATAAGGATTTGTCACGTGTTTTACTTGAATAATGGTGAAACCACATAACTTGTATTTTAGAAAAAAAAATCATACGTGTAGAACTACATTCTTTACCGAGAGCATCCGCATTTAATTTTTACTGAGATCTTTACACGTGTCTAAATGTTATACATAATGGAACTAGGGCTATTTTGCACATTTTTTTGTTCACTCCGTTGGATGCAAGATTGAAAATATGACTTGATAGCCCTCTCTTCCACCTTTGTTAAAAACAATGCCACGTATCTTTGGTACAGGTCTCGAAATATCAAGGAATGCATATTTTTCCTAAAACCCCACTCCAGTCATGTTTTGACACGTAAACCATTTTATACCTCGAGTCCAAATTTGCACTTTGCGATTCTTATGTAAAGTATGTATATTTTGAAATCGAGTCCATTGCATGATGTAACCAATGGAAGCATGCAACGTATTGTCGAATGGTGGAGAAACATTTGACATTTGCACTAGAATTCCAAAGGATGACATACAAGGAAGATTTTAAAGATTAAAACCAATGCATGATCAGTTTTTCACAAAGATTTTTCAGAGGCAACATGACTATTACATTCCTCAACCGAAAAATAGGATTCACGCCTTAAATATAAGGTTTTCATTCACATTCAACATGATTATATCTTCAAGAATATGTTTTTATGGGGTAAACCAGTCAAAGAATTTTTTTCGAAGGCATACGCTAGAAAAAGGGTGAGATTAAATTGAGAACTAACACCGGCTCCCACTTGAGGATGGGAACCCCTTGTAGGTACCATAAGAACCAAGCCAACTAAACATAAAATAGACCAAGTGCCTAGATCCATTGGGTTATGAGTCATTTAAAAACACACAAAGGTCAAACCAAACCAACATACCTCACAAAAATACATTGAGATATCAAGGCAGTTGATCACTATAGACTAGGAGAATGAAAAAGGGAAACAAAAACAAAAAAAAAAAGAAATTAAAAAAATATTATACATTGTACAGATAATGCATACCTTATTTGTAATCAATTTAGGAAGTGCTTTAGATACCTACCATTTACAGGTAACTCTAGAAAATCTCCATCTAGGTCTTTCAGAAAAAGGTGTGCTCACCAATTCTTATGTCAATGGAATAGGTACCCATCCACAAGGCATAAAATTTTCCATGTTTTCCTTTATCCTCGTGTATGGTATTCCACAATAAAAAAAGATCTCCAACATTGAAAATTATGTGAGTCACTTTTTTATCAAATAATTTCTTGAGTTTCTCTTTGAACTTAAGGTTTCTTTGGTGAGACTCCCTTCTTTCTTCATCCAAATCCATTATCTGATTAATCATGACCTCATAAGGATTCACTTCTTCATCCTCAAGTTGTTGCATGAATTGATAAGAAGACAATTACATATGTAGGGGTAAAAGAGCCTGAACTCCATAAACTAATTCAAAGGGAATTTTCCCAGTAGCTCTTTTAGCAATAATTTATATCTTCCCATAAAGAAAATTTCAACTTCTCACCCCACTTTATTTTATTAATCTCCAATGTCCTCCTAATTATCTTGAGAAAATTCTTATTGCTTGACTCAGCTTGACCATTCCCTTGTGGATTGTAATTAGATGCATATGTTAGATTAATTCCATATTCTTGGCACATAGTTACCAATGGCTTATCCCTAAAACTCATAACATTATCAACAACTATTTTTACAGGCACTCCAAACCTATAGATTATATGATTCAGAATGAAATCCATGACTATTTGGTGAGTTTCCTTTTTTGTGGGGATGGCTTCAACCCACTTGGTGAAATAATCTGTGGCTACTAGTATCCATTTGTGCCTTGCACTTGAGGGATATGATATTTCTCCAATAAATTCATCCCCCACTATTTGAAAGGATCTTCTATTGACACTAGTTGCAAAGGAAAAGCACCTGAAGCTTTCATCCTTCCTAAAAACCTTTGACAAATTTCACACTTCTTGACCAACAAGGCTACATATTTGAAAAGTGTGGGCCACCAATAACTTGCCCTCAAGATCTTGTGGGTAGTCACTCTTCCAGCAAAGTGGCCTCCACATACTCCCCATGGAATTATACAATGAGTTTGGGAGCTTCTTCCTCTGTGATACATCTCAAAATAACCCCCTTAGGATTCTTCCAAGCCAACCCATAATCAGTTATGATATATTTTTAGGAGGCTAGTTTGAGTTTCCTTCTCTTATTTTGTCCAAATGACTAGGACACTCCAAATTCTGAGGTAAAATATTATGTCTTTATACCATGTGGAGTTGATCATTTTTTCTTGAACATCCATGGTTCCTTCCTCAATTTCATTAATTTCCATTACCTATAGGTTACTCTCTTCCATCAACTTTGCAAGGCCCAAACCTCTAACCAACTTGGTGGTTTGTATATCCATGTCATACTCTTATAGCTTGTTCACCCAATGACATATTTTTCTAGAAAATTCCATCTCATGGAGAATTTCATATAATTACATATCTTAAAAACTCAAGATATAAGGCCTAAAAATTTTAGTTTCTCTTACCAAAGAAAATCCTTCTTTTCCATGATGGTATATTTTAATTCAGCACCTTGTAAAGCCTTACTAAAAAAGGAAATAGGTCTTTCATTTCCTTCTTCATATTTTTGTAATAATATAGATGCAATAGTATTTTCAGATGTAAAATAAAAAACCTAAAAATCCTTTTTTATAATCAAGGGCTGCCAATATTGGAGCATTATTTAATGCTTCTTTTATTCTAGTGAAATCTTGGAGAGATCCTTCTTCCCATTGAATAATTTGGTCCTTTTTAGCATGCTTGTAATGGGGATAGTCATTTCAAAAAAATTAGAAATGAATCTCCTGATAAATTTTATTTGACCAAAGAAGGACTAAATTCCTTTCTTAGTTTTAGGGACAAGAACCTTACCAATTGCTTCCACCCTCTCAAGATCAATCATAACCCCTTCTTTTGACACAATGTGCCCCAACAAATTTTCCTTTTGAACTCCAAAATGGAACTTTTTAGGATTCAATGAGATGTCATATTCTCTACACCTTATCAACATCTTCTCCACATGTCTCAAATGGTCACTTCTCTTTCTAGAAAACATTCATCACATCATCTTGATAAACTACAATAAAATCATTGATGTAGCCTAAGAATGCAACATCCATGGATCTTTGGAAAGTAGCCCTAGAATTCATTAGACCAAATGGAATTCTTACATAGACATAAGTACCCCAAGGAGTGGTAAAAGTAGTTTTAATTCTAGTTATACTACTTAAGAATCCATCCAATGTGAAAAGTAACTCAGATCCAGGTGACCAATTATAGCATGTTATCCATATTAGGAAATGGATAGTTGTATTTAATTGAGGCTTTATTCAAATTCTTGAAATCCACACACAACCTTATATCTCCATTTTTCTTTCTTATTAGCACTAAGTTTTCCACCCATGAAGAATATCTTGTGGGTTGTATTATCCCTCCATCCCTTAACTTTTTTAATTCTTCCTGCATCTTGAGGGAGAGAAGTGGATTAATTGGCCTTTGTTTTTCCTAAATGGTTTAGCATTAGGTTCTAAAGGTATTTCATGTTGAAATAAATCTTCCCTATATGCTTTCAATTCTGAGTAAGACCATGTTAAGTAGTCTTGATATTTCTTCAACAATTCAACATAAGACTGCTTTTCCTCCTTACTCAAATTACTCCCTATCCAAAATTTTGGGTTTTTCTTTAGTTCCCAAATTGAATTCTTCAACATCCCTTGAAGCAAGAGATGTGTCTATGAACCACCCTATCAACATTATCAAAATTTGATTCTAAATCCAACCAACCCTCTAGGAATTGTGTTTTTTTCAATGAATTATATCCTTTCCAAACAGGGTTTCTTTACCATCACACATAGAGACCATTGGTTCCCAATCCATGCACTGATTGGTGAATTATCCTTCATTCTGTAAAAAACATCTAAACCTAGGCATCATCATCAAATACTTGCCAATGTTTCACATTATTAGGAACAGATGGTCTTGACAATACTTCAATATCATAATCATAATAAGGAGAAATAATGCAGTTTTCAAACCTAGATCCAAGCACTTCCAACCTATCTACTATAGTATTTTGAGTTATGTCATGATACAAAATGTTAAAGGAGTCAAACATCTCAATAAAATCCCATATTGCATGCTTATACTATTTCATCCTTTGATTTTTGTAGCATACAATTTTCTAACTTGTTTGACCACTAACTTTGAGTCTCCTTTAACAACTATGTATTTTATACCATATCTCCAAGAATCCTCAAACCCAAAAGTAATGCCTCATACTTTGCAATATTATTTGTGCATTCAAATTTCAGTTTAAAGGAAAAATTAAAAATCTCTTGTCTGGAGATACAAGCACAACCCAACCTCGCTTTCCCATATTGGAGTAAGCTCCATCAAACATAAAGGTCCAAGGGGAACCAACTTTTTCAAATAATTTAATTTCATTAATACTATGCTCCTCAAAGTCTACATATCCAACAAAGTTATCAACATCAACATCAAAAAACAAAACTTCATAAGATGCATTATTAGATCTTCAATTATATGTAACATCTTCTTTTCCCCATATAGCTTCACCAAAATCCCCTCTACTAGTATAGTGGCGTAAGACATATCCATTTTTACACTTCCACCAACACTAGCAGCCCACTTTCTTGACAACAACATACCCCATTTAGTAGGGCTAGTCACAATGACTACATTCATGGTTAAATACTTACCAGGATAAGCTACCAACTACACTACTAAACCCTTCACATACCCTATCACTGGTACTTCCCTTGAATCCATAGTTTTGCATTTTCCAAATGCTGTTATTATTTTTGATATCCAACTCATTCATGACTTTAAGGGGCATCACATTACATGAAGCTCCTGAATCAAACATGCAATTGTGAACAAGTCTATTTTTAATAATCAAAGTGGTGTAGAAGGATCCAAATCAAGATGGGACTCAATAAGGGAAGTTCCTAAATATACTTTAGGATATTCTCCCAAACTTTCCAATGCTTGTGGCACTTCTAATTCTACAATTATTGGGGAATATCAACACTATTAACATCTTTACCTAGGGTCATTTCTTCCTCCTTGAATCCCAAGTACTCAAATTCTCTACTTCTATGATCAGGAATCTTGAGAAACTCAACAATAGGTATAATGACTTTGATCTAACTCAAAATTTGAGCCATATCACATGGGGTGTACTTGGGTAATGTTGTATTAAGAGGAAGGGTGATTGCTTTCTCTTATGGAATAAGGTTCTTCATGGCTTGAGCTTGGACAAGGGTACTAGATTTATTGGCATTTATTGGGCCTTTATTTGGCACATATTTCTTTGGGGAATCCTTTGGGATATTAGTGAGTAGGGGAGTATTTGGTTTGGCCTATGGTCCTCCCATTTTAATAGTTTTGTTTCTTAAATTATACTCCTTCTCTTGGGCCACCACTACATTCATTAATAATTGTTTATCCTCCTTATAAGGGATTCCACCATCATATTTCTTAATCATCAATGCCCTTAAGTACTCAAAATCATGATTAAGAAATTCAAAATCATGAACCATATCAACTTCAATATCACTAGTAGAAGGAAAAGGAGATACTCGGTCTATGCAGTCCCAAAAACATTCCATAGTCCTGACACTTAGTAATTCGGTAGAAGTGGCTCCTTTTTGTGGACTGTCAGGGCATTCCATCATGCACACATCACCAAAAGTAGCATCATCAACAACCTCTTCACTTTCTTCATTAATATCACATGGGGAGTGTGGTAAGAAACATTTATCACACCACTCAATAATATGGTCCTCTTCTACCATGGAAACTCTAGCAGTTAAAGGATTAGGGACCAATTTGTTCTCTCTTGGTTGTTGTTGCTTATTTTATGATCTATAGGCCTTTTTCCTCTCTCATAAGATATATGATAACCTTCTAGGATGATTAAAAAAATTTTAGCCTTGACCTTGAGGTTAGTGCTAGCCCTGATAAGTTTTTCTTATTCCTTTCTCTACTCTAGCAAGTTTGTAGGAGATTTCCTTCACTGCTCCTGCTAAAGTCTTAACTACCTCTTCTAGATCAACTCCCTTACTAGCCTAAGGCTTTTTAGGATTTACTAACTTGACACCATCCCTCTTAGGAGGTTTCCTACTACCTTAATATTATTCTCAATTTGCACTACCATAGAGAAATCTTATCTCAAAGTCCTAGGTTTTTATCCCTTAAATAATATGCATCTTTCTTATCAAAGGCATCAAAGAATATTTTATTAGACAAGATTCATCACTTGACCTTAAAATTATAGGTAGTCTAGTCAAATTTTTGTTGAATCTAGTATTAAAATCTTGGACAAGTTCATTGGGATTCTTCTTTATGTTTTCAAACTCAGATAGGAGAAATCTAGGATCGTCTTATCCCCATATTGTAATCTAAATGCATTTTTCATTTCAGTCCATGAATCAATTGAATTGTCTAGTAAATATTTATACCAATCACAAGCATCCTCTTCTAAGGTGTGAATGAACAATTTTACATACACATCTTCATGTTCAATCTCAAAATCCTCCATAATATTAACAAAAATTCTAAGGTGTTGGTCACTAGTAATAGCATTATTTCCTTGAAATTTAGGAAACCTATTTCTCACCTCTTGTGGAACTAGGTTAGGATAACCCACCATACCATTGAAATCTATGGGTCCAAAAAACATTTACAACAAAGGGAGGTCTAGGTGGAGGATGAGCCATATTATTTTGAGGAGGTGTCCCAATAGGTGGGTTAAAATGGTGGGGAACTAGAGGTCTTTGAGGTAATGATGTATGATCTTCAAATTATTGGTCCTTTAATGATTCAGTCTCACAAAACACCCTATTAAAATCTTGGAGGGAGATGGGATTCTTCTTTATGTTTTGAAACTCAAATAGGAGAAATATAGGATTAGTCTTATCCCCACATTGTAATCTCAATGCATTTTTCATATCACACTTTCTCTTCGAATCAATCACCCAATTGTCTCTAAATATTTATAGCAATCACATTTTTCTTCTTCTATGGAGTGAATGAACAATTTTACATACACATCTTCATGTTCTTCTCAAAATCCCCTTAATATTAATAAAAATTCTGAGGTGTTGATCACTAGTAATAGCACTATTTCCTTGAAATTTAGGAAACCAAATTTACAATATTTTGAAACTTGAGGAACTCTCACCTCTTGTGGAACTACATTAGGATAACCCACCATACCATGTGAAATCTATGGGTCCAAAAACATTTACAACAAAGGGAGGTCTAGGTGGAGGATGAGCCATATTATTTTGAGGAGGTGTCCCAATTTGTGGGTTAAAATGGTGGGGAAAGTAGAGGTATTTGAGGTAATGGTGTATGATGTTAAAATTATTTCTCCTTTAATGATTCGGTCTCACAAAAACCCTATTAAAATCTTGGAGATCATGGGATTCTTCTTTATGTTTTCAAACTCGACCATAGAGAAATATAGGATTATTCTTATCCCCATATTGTAATCTCAATGCATTTTTGTATCACACCAAATCCCATTGAAGTCACATCATGGTAAATATTTATAGCAATCACTAGCATCTTCTTCTTACGGAGTGAATGAAAAATTTTACATACACATCTTCATGTTCAATCTCAAAATCCCCCATAATATTAATAAAAACTCGAGGTGTTGGTCACTAGTTTAGGGATGGATGGATCTGAAGTTAGCACTATTTCCTTGAAATTTGAGAAACCTATTTCTCACCTCTTGTGGAACTAGGTTAGGATAACCCACCATACCAATGAAATCTCTGGGTCCAAAAATTTAAACAAAGGTAGGTCTATATGGAAGATGAGCCATATTATTTTGAGGAGGTGTCCCAATTGGTGGGTTAAAATGGTGGGGAACTAGAGGTATTTGAGGTAATGGTGTATGATCTTCAAAGTATTGGTCCTTTAATGATTCAGTCTCACAAAACACCCTATTACTTCTAAGCAATAGAGGAGGGAGATGAGGAATACCCTTATTAGTTGAAAATGAAGGACCCTCTCTAGTTGGAGTGTACAAGTTTGTGTAAGGACTGTCTGATTTAGAAATTTCTAAAGAACTATAATAGTCTTCTATCAAAGGTTAGTCACCCTCAACAAATTGTTTCTCTTCTGACATTTGATCACCCAAGGCTCTCTAGACTTGTTTCTTTGTTGAATTTTTCCTTCCTAGCTCTGAAATAGTTTTCTTGAAGGATTTGTTTTAAAGAAGGACCTTCTTCCTTCCAACTTTATAGATCTTAATGATAAATTGCAATATTTTGAAACTTGAGGGACTTGTTTTTACCAAAATTTCTAGATCAATGTGGAGTCACCACTAAAACCATTTATAGTTATGTTTTAGTCTTATGCTAATTACAGTTAAAATTAATTAATCTTATAAATTACACAATATAATTTAGAGAGATTAATTAGCATAAGATTGCAACAAAAATACATATAATTGATTCAAAACAATTCATCTTGAAACAAAGTAATAGTTCTCGTGAGAATACACAGATTAATTCAATAAACTCCAATTCTTCAATAAGGGGACATAACACTATGACCTCAATATTTTCCAATGACTGTACAATGCAATCATCTTGGTGAGAAGGTTTTGGAACATGTGAACAAAGCTTGGGTATCTCAGATTGGTTCAGTTTCAACAAGTACAAACAAGTTCTCTCCTTTTTCTCTAAAGCTTAGAAAATTTAACCCCCTTATGTGAGAGTATTCTCATCACATTTATACAATTTCAATCACTCACTCACTCTTTAATTTTCCCCCAAAAGCATGAATCTCTAGGAGAATATTCTTCCTCACAACATATAGTTTAATTTATTATTACTTCTCCTAAAAATCCCATCTTATATTGCTAGGTGGAAAAGTCACGAGCTATTCACATTTTTCATTTCCTCATATATAACTGGGACGCCATGTCATCCCTTTTGACATTTGTTTAATCATCTCTCCCTTTTGGTAGGAAAGAAATCCTTTTTGATAGTTCCCAAGTGCCTCCATATGGCTTGATGTGATATGTAATCCCTTTCACCTTTTGAGAATCAACTTTGAGCAATACATACTCATGTTTGTGTCTTTTAGAGCTGAATATTCTCACATGGATTATATCACATCAATCAAACATATTTTTTGCACAATGCCAATTTCCCTCAAATTTATTTCCTTCGTGTGAGCTGAGTGAAAAATATTTCTTCATTTGGTGGCAGTGATTTTCTCATCTCAGCTTGTCTATGCCATTCTCATTATAAATTCAACTCTATTTTTCCCAATATGCATCCTTTTTCTATTCTTGAATGTGAGGGATTGTTACGAGAGATATTTTTTGGTGTAATGGTGAGGGTGGTTGTGGTAAATAACTTGAAGGAAATATCATCAGAATATTTAAATCAAATCTTTGACTTAATGGCCCAGATGAAGCCTTTGTCAAGGCTTTGTTTGAAATTGTAGACCTAAGGGATAACAAAGGGCCCTTGACCTATCGAGAGGTTTGGCTCTCCCTTCTTCTGAGATTAATCAAGATCAATCCTATCTTCTCAGCCTTCTAATCCATGTATTATCATATTTTTCGATGGGAACACCAAAAAATCCGAAGAATTGAAGAAATTATGGATTGAAAGGAGGCTTGTTATAGTAGGGATGACTGAATATGAATCTCCCTTTTTGTGTAATGAATAATTTGTGTTGAAATAAGTTCCCTAGGAATCCTACACGCTCTATAATAAAACCTAAATTGAAACTTTGCCTACCATTTCTCAAAAAGTAGAAGAATTGGAGAAACACATCATTTCTCTAGAAGGAGGTCGAGCAAGACTTGTGCCACTTCAACAATCCACAGTACCAGTGCCATCAACAAGAGGAAATAAGGGGAAAATAATCTCTCAACCCCCAATCATCATTTTGGATGAGAAAAAATTAGATCCTTCATCTTCTCAGCATTCCAAGGCATCACTTTCCACTACCAAGGAATGTACGGGAAAGTCTTCTCTCTAACCTTACATTCACTTAGTGCAACTTTCTCCTTTAATGGAGTAAAATTTGTCGGGGCCTTTACAAGTTCCTCACCCAAGAGAGAATCCACCTTTCACAAGTTGATGCAAGGGTGAGTCTAGTTTGAATTCCCTTGTTCCACCAGGTCCCCGGGTTGTAATAATTTCTCTTCCAACCACTCCAAATGATTCTTCTTAGCCTATTACTAAGCGAGTCTACTTCTTACAAGGAAAAAGGGAAGACATCATTTCCTATGGGTGGTTTAGATATTTTGGACTAGGTATCTTCTTATCAGATGAAGATAGAGTTGAGTAATATCATGGATGGCCCTAGGATGATTATTGAATCATTGATGGAGATGGGTATGTCTAGGAATTTGGTTGGGTTAGTTGTATTTTCCCAAATAGCTCAGGGCTCAGGATATTTTATACCAAGGAAGAAGAAGTTGTTAAACAAAATTCCCCATTTATAGAAGATTTCAAAGTAGAACTAGAGGATGACTGAATGTTTTTCTTTTCTTAGTCTCTTTTTGATGTAGTATTTGAAAATGTATGTATCTTTCATGGGAAGGGGGCCTATGGAATCCCCATTTTTCTTTTTCACAATACGTAGAAAAGTAAAAATTTTATATCAATACACATGATTGATAATAGATTTAAAATTCTACCAATGACATATAAAATGCTAATGTATCACATCAATTTCATTCATGTCCGAAAAATAAAATGAAAGTGATATTCAGTTTTCATGAAACAATAGTAATAATTGAAATAAGATGAAAAGAAAATTTCAAAGAAAAAACAAGCCTAATCTTTCTCATTAGTCTTCACATTTGAATCTTCATATCCATCATCTTTCTCTTCCTTTGGCCACATCCCCATGTAGGAATCATACATTTGAAATAGAGGCATTTTCTCATCTTCATCAGACGTCTGGTGTGATACTTTTATATCAAGTGATTCTTATTCAATATATCACTACACTCATAAATCCTTGGTCCAAATTCCGTTAACCCTTTATTTAACTTTGTGCTCTTATTCTCCACCAAAGTGATTTGAAAACATCATAGAAACATGGTTCTTATTTAATTTTTTTTCAAAATATTGAACCAAGATATCAAACCCCAAATTCCAATGAACCATTTTTGCTAATCGATACCATTTTTCTAAGTATATTATCTACACCATCAATGGTCTTTCCTACCCATTCCTTCTCAGTTTCCAAATTTTCTCTGATTTCATTCAAATTTTCTACCCTGATCTTTTCCAAGTCTTCCATTACATATTGAGTCCCTTTTTCATCTGGTGGCACTATTCCCTCTTTTTCCAGTAAGTCTTCATCAAATTGGTTGATTCTTTCTAATTTAGGGAAAATCCCTTCCCAATAAAAAAACTCATTATCACACTCTCCAACAAATTCATTAATATCATTAAGTAATTTAGAAAGTTTTGCATACCTTTCAGTTTCTTTTTCAATGATTTTCTTACCCTCTTGAGATAGATTTTTATCCACTTATTTACTTCCTGAAACTTCTTAGTAGCATTTTCAATAATTTCCAATGTTTTAGAGGTGATGACAATGACAACTTCTTTTATGTGTGCTACCAGTCTATATAAGCATGAGTTTAATGTTTTTACTTGTTCTTTTAATTTCCTTTTGGATATCTTATCCTCATCAACCCTCTGTAACAAACCTTCAATTGCCTCTATCACTCCCTGTTTCAATGATTCCCTATTAGGTTTTCCCAACTAGATATGTTGAATATCATAATCACCCTCTGTGATATCATACTTTTTTTTCCTTGATGAGGAGTTACAACCTCCAAAGTTCTAAATCCATACTGATTTATTCTTGTCTTGGTAAAATTTCTTGCTTTCTTTAAAGACTCCTTGGGCTTTGGAATTGATATACTAGTGATACTTAGAGATTCTTTTGGAGTATTTTCCTTTTCCCCTTGTTGAATAACTCCTCCCAACCATCCATCCATAGGGACATTTCCTTTCTTCTCCTTCTAGTGGAGTTTCAAATATAACACCAGTTATTTTGATGTTTCTTTAACTTTTATTATTTTATTTTCATGATCCAGTGTGACAACATCTTATTTCTCCTTACTTTGTTCTTGATCCTATGAATGAGTTCCATATTTGGTATTTTTTCTACCTATTTCTTCCTCGTCCTGATTAATTTTTGTCCATGAGAACCATATTTTCAATTGAATCTTCCTTTGGATCCCCAGGATAAGTAACCAATGCACATGTATCTATGTTCTTTGCTGAGGTATATGTGGCTGCTTTTGGAGCATATTCATCCATACTTGGGGTTTTTACTAGCTCATTGTCCTTCATAATATCTTCACCCCTGTTGGTGGTTGTTTAATGGATAATCCCTCTTGAGGTTGTTCTTCAACTCCTTTATGCCTGTTGGCTAAGTTTTTAATTGTAATTCCTGATCTTTATCTTTCTCAAGATGAATCTCAGCATGTCTACTCATTTCCTTTGATACCTCAGGCATAGCTCCTTCTAGAACATTTGTCTCTTGAAGGATCTCACTTCCTGTTACTTTACTTTGAACATTTTGGGGTTGGCCCTTCATGCTTGCATCTGATGCTTGGTGGGGATCTTGAAAATGCACCTCATGTTCAAGAGTTTTAATCTTCAGTTGTATGAATCTAAACATTTACATCAACCATTTCTAAATCAGGCACATCTTCAAACAATTCAACTATATCATCATCTATTTTTTATGGCTTTTCAGATTCCTTACTTTCTGGTTTATTTTGTACATGTTCCTTCTTAACTTCAACTAACTAGACCAGGCATATGAGTACTACCAATTATCTCTAGAACATTTTCAATTGGGGAGGAAAATGCTACCATACCAGGAAACTTCACACCAGGAGTAGATTGCACATTTTTCGAGAGTCTGGGATGACAATGTTTGATGAGATAATGAAGTAACCATTGCTCTTTAGTCAAGATAGGGGGATTAATTACTTCAAGTTTTGTATGCTTATGTTTTCTTGATACATGGTCACCAACATCCCTTGTCAAAGGATATTCGACACCACCTTAACCTTCTTCTTGGCTCTCTCAAAGTGCTTGACATCTGGTGCTTCTCTTTCCTTAGCACTATATGATTTGGCTTGAATGTCTACACATGTTAGAGATCCTCTCATCTTCTTTCCAGAGTCCAATGATCCTAGTAAAAATTTTGAGGGATTTTTTTGTGTGATCAAGGCCCTTCCCCTTTGCTTGAAGTGGTACTGCTTCAGTTATAGGAGCATCCTACATGGATTTTAGAAGTATTCCTTCAGCTTTTGGACCAAAACAAACCTCAAGGTCCCAATTTTTCTAGTTGTTGATGTCCATTCATCAATGGTTTTTGTGGTGGGCTTGCTGCTAGGTAACTAAGGGGCTTTCCCTTTTAGAGGATCTATTTTACTTGCTCCCTCCTTTAGTGGGGGAGATCTCCTTCCAAAATCTTCAAATCCCAAAACTCATTTAATACCTTGGTGCTCTATAGAGATAAATCCAAACCTTTGACAGCTAACCAATTCAATGTTCTTCTCAACACATTGGAGATCCTTATATAAGGGAAATCTAATTCCTTTTCTTTCCAATCAATGGAACTAATTACTTTTTATTCTAGTTTCTGGTCATGGTAGTATCATCCCACTATATCCTTGTCATCTATAATTCCTTATGGGACTACAACAATCTTGAAATCAATAATATTTCTTAATGACATTCTAGAGAAGTCCCTTAATCTGAATTCTTCATCATCTAGATAGTTCATCCAATAATATTCAAAGTGAGAATCATTTTCATCATTACTAATAACCCATCAAATATCATAGTTAGTTCTTTGGTGTAAATCTCTCCATTCCAAATATTTCGATATCTTATTCCATCAGTCTAGCATTTATTATACTTTGGCATGAATATTTGTCAATTTGGATGGGGAATTTGATGTTTGGCTTGTGCCTTTTGATAAATTTTTATGCATAAAAGTCAATTGTCCTGATAATTCCATTAATTCCCATTTGTCACTTACATATCTAGGTAATTTTCAAGGTTTTCCCTTGAATCCACTTACCCTCAAATATTTGAAGAACACTGTACTATATGAAAACACAACCATATTCTGAATTTTTTCCCTAACAATAATAGATAACCTATATTGTTCCATTCTAGATTGAAGAGGTAGGTCACAAGGGCAATAAAAGCATCATTATCTAACCTTGAATTCCCCTTATAATTATTCAACCTTAATGTGGACATACATCATAAACCCTATAATCATCAAAACTAGCTTGCAGTGGGAGTCCTGGAAATGATTTAAAACAAGAAATTTTGTATATAAAATATGACATCATATAGAAATCAATATCAGCTGAACTACCTTCAGTAGTCTTTACCATCATTGTCAAAAACTTAACATGGATAGATTTTGAAATAAAGTTTTCCTAACAGAGATTTCCTTGTTCCTATAAAATGACCATTATGAAAGGGCACATCCATTAATTAAAATCATTAACTCCTTCAAGCCCTACCATCTTGCTTAATAGCACAATTAAGTCATCAACTTATTTAACAAACATTTCCTTGGGAAACCTCTTAGGAATTATTTTTACATATGGTTTTTTTTCTTTCAACCACCAAACATTTAATAGTGTAGCATACTCATCTTGTCGTGCTTCATAATTGATTTGTGCGGATTTAACTATAGCAATTATTAGTTGATATATATTTTTCAACCCTAGAATTTCTTTGAAGGCTTCCAGTATTAAATTTATCACTCTTTCTCCACTTCCATCCAATACCTCTCTTGTTTCTAGGTTGTAATTCTCCACACAAAACCATACGAGCTCAAGAGCATGTACGAAAGGTGGGAAAGAAACTCTGCTAGGGAAATTTCATTAATATCAATAGGTTGTCATCCATTTACTTTTGTTTGGGTCACTCAATATTCTCCAAAATCCTCCAAGTCAACATTTAACAACTTTGTGTCCATGACCTTATCTAGATCACTAGTAATACTGGAATTCACATGAAAACCTAACACTAGATACTTCATCTTATATAATTCATCCTTCCTTCAATTTCAACTTAAATATTAAGAATTGAATGGGGTAAAACAAGCACTTACTCATTTTTCTAAGAGATTTGTGAATTTATCTTCTGCTCACATGCTCCCGAATTAGTTTTCTTAAATAATTTTTTTCTCAGTCAGTTACTTCACCAATTTTTGCAATTAGGGATCCAAATCTTCACATGCTATGATAAAATTTGAAACCCTTTGAAGATTTTAATGATTCTACATTGATTTGTGAAAATAACACATTAATGGTGGACATTATAAATGCTTTATATTCCATCCATCAATCTTACTTTCTTTATTTGAATATGGATCATCCACGTGGATCAACCTTGGTCTCTTGTAGGGTTAGGGAGTCTATTTACACATTAGTATTGCTTTTCGAATTGGTGCAAACCTGTAATCTTGACCCACACCCCCACTTTTCCACTTTTAATAAGGAGTTTCCACGTGTTTTACAAGAATAATGGCGGAGCCATGGAACTTACTTACATTTTAGCCAAAAAAAAAAATTGTATGTGTAGGACTACATTTTTGAATTGAGCATGTGCATTTGAATTTTATTGAGATCTTGACACATGTATGAATCTTATACATAACGGAACTGTGGGTCTCTTTTACACAATTTTTTGTTCACCCCACTTGGATGCAAGACTAACAATATGATCGATACCCTTCTCTTCGAACATTTACTAAAAATAAGCCATGTGTCTTTGGCGGGTCTCAAAAATATCAAGGAATGCATCTTTGGCCCAAAACCCCATGCTAGTCATGTTTTGACACGTAAACCATTTTTGGCCATAAGGCATAACTTTAAATTTGTATTTATTATGTAAATGATGTAGATTTGCAAACCTATTTTGTTGGGGTGCAACCAATGGAAGCATGCCACGTATTGTCGGATGGCGGAGCAAAATATGAAATTTTCACTAGAATTCCAAAGGATGACATACAAGGAAGATTTTCAAGATTAAACCATTTCCATGATTGTTTTTTCTCAACGAATTTTCAGAGGTAACATGACTATTACATTCGTCTTCCAAAAAAGAGGATTCATACCCTAAACACAAGGTTTTCATTCACATTCAACATGATTATATCTTTAAGAAAATGTTTTTACATGGGAAAACTAGTCAACAAATTTTTTTCGAAGGCATACATTGGAATAAAGTGTGAGATTCAATCGAGTACAACACACTTGATTGCGAGAATACCAAGGTATAGGCCTTACTTTGCTAACCAAAATATAGAAGAGACAATCCTTGACAAATTCCTTAACTGTAATAAATAATATTCTACCTAGAGTTCTATATTCTAGTCCCCAATACCCTTTGTAATTATTTTCAAAGATCACTCCTTGAAACCTTTCCACCTTCTTGAAATAGGATACTAAGAAGCACACCACAACTTTTTAGTTCTCAATCTTTCTCACATTTAGTCTTCAAGTAACATTATAGGAAAAACCTTCAAAAATATTCATCAAGTATTTTACCATGACTCAAAACATTAAATATACCTTCTTTCTCATATCTCAAGAATTACATACCATACCAATATTTTTCAAGCCACCATGAAATATTGCATACACAAAAACTAACCTTTTACACCTATATTCTTACTTTAAGTCTTCAAATTGACAAGTATAGCTATGGAACTTCAATACATTACAATGAAAACCCTTCAAGCCCAAACTAGAGACCTTAAGACATAGTCTTAAGATCTACACATTATTCAAAAAAATAAACTAATTGATAAGCCATCATATGCCTTTGATGCATCTGAATAGATCATACGCATGCTATCATAATTTGATACTTTTATGATTGTATCTTTTCTTGTAGACCCTGATATCTATGAATATTAGTTTTATGATGTTAATACCTCCTTTGATTATCTTATCAAAGCATAATAATACTTTGGATTTATTTAAAAACCTTTAAATTCATTTATAGAGAACAATAGCTTCTTATAACAACCTATCTTGGCATATCATCTTGTTGCAATATACATTACTTTAATTTCTTAAAACACATAGACTTGTCTTATTAAGCATGCTTATAATCCTTATTTGATCCTCCTTCTACTTCTAATACTCTATCATTTTCCACCAAGATCATCAAGACACATGTACATTCATGCTCTATATGCTAGATCATCTTCACATGACACTTTTCAACCTAGGACATCATAGTAAAATATCTCTTAATATGTACCTTGCATCTCTTTCTCACTTAGATCAATGACTTTATAACATGTGCTCATTAATCAGAAATAGTAATCATATGATAATAATCACACAAATTCATATCGAAATTAACATTCCTCGAAGAAAAGAACATGATCCCCTTCTCAACACTTGTTTCTCCTTCATGATGGATTACAAATGTAAATCCCTTTTGCAGCCTTCTAAGTACTTATTTCCTTGTAACATAGCATCTTCACATCAAACACAAACTTTTCATTTATAAAAATTAGCCTCTTCATATTATCTGGTTTTTCCTAATCTTTATAATTTTAACAACTCAACTAGACTTTTGTCATCCCGTATTATCTTACAACTCTCTTGAAGACCCTTATATCCAGACCTTGAGATAGATCTAATCAGCATTTATAGACTTTTTCATGCACAAACTCAAATCTCATACCTTCTTAGCACCTCTTAAAATCCTTGTGTAGACACCAAAATCGTGTCGTAATTACCTTGGTCCCCTACCGCAGCCCTATAATCACCTACCTCCTACACCCCACACATGTTAATTTAATTACTTTAATTAAATTAACACCATTTACCTCCATACACATTAATTTAATTATTTTAATTAAGTCAATGACCTTTTACCCACACACATATTAATTCACTACCCTCACACACCTATTTAATAAAATCACCTTTATTAAATACACTTCACCTAACCACCCCCATCATTTGACCCATTAACCTAAACCCTAAGCCAGTACCCAAAACAAACCTAACATTTCACCCATCCCCTCACCTCTCATTAAAAGCCTCCTAAGGTCGGTTTTTCGTCCCAAGAAAAGAAGAGACCCTTATCAAGGAGTGGAACAACTTCCTAGGCAACCTTTTGAACAACCGAGATATCTCCCCCAAAGCACTTTGTCATTTCACCTAAACCAAAGTGTCGGTTCCCCTAAACCGACACCGGCTATATTGGGATGGACCAAATGCCTATTTAGACCCATTTACAGCTCTGTAATATGGGTTGGTTGTTGATCGTTCATGGTTAAACCTTCGGCATCAGATTTCCTTATCGTAAATTTGATCTTTTCGATGATGCATAAACAAAGCAAGGATTAATTTTTGATCAGCCAAGACAACTAGGTTCACTGGCACAACAATAAAATTTCTACCAAAAATTCTCTAACACTACAACCTCTTCATCCTTCTTCGGATCTATACCTCACAGAAGAGTAAGTATTCTCTTATAAATCTATTTCATTATCTTATCTCATATTTACACCCCCTCTGTGATCACCCAACACCTTCTACCAACTTCATCCTCGCCTAAAAACCTTTAAAACATGGATGTGTGAGTCCACCAACCCCTGACCTAACCATCGTTGGTTCTCCCTAACTCACATCCTTGGTTACCCTCGGATCGACATTGGTCTCTGTGTTCCCTACCTTGACCCAGAACAAAATACTAAAACACCTTACCTATTGACCCAGTTTGTCCAAAATCATACCCTGACCTGTACCTGCACCCGTGACAGTACTTTACCTCCCTGGATCTCCTTCTAGCCTAGCCTATTAGATTAGATCTAGCCTATTATGTTTGTATGAGATTCCTAAATCATAATAAACTACAGAGGGACCATATTTACTTTATTTTCAGCATTGAATTATTTTAAACAATGTACCAAAATCTAAGAAGTATCACACTTCTAGGATATAGCACTTGCTAGGCAATCCACTGCATATATTGTTTAACTCCTTTTGGTGGTCTTGCTTTGATTCTTATACATGTTGTTCCTCCTAGCCAAAAGGAAGGTCTCACAATCACTTGATTTTGAATTTAGATACGTGCGCATACAACCTTCAACCATCTCGAACCAGGTATTCCTCTTACCACCTTTACTTTATCTGTTTCATCAAGTACTTCACAAAAACTAAGAAATTAGGTGAAACATTTTGGCACGCCCGGTGGGACCCATTCGGGGTTCCTTGCATATTTCTTCATGCCTAGGTGAAAATTTGTGTGTTTTTTTCCCTTCTAATAGCATTCACATTAATACTTTCTCCTTGCTAACATTCTCTTCTTTCTCCTTGCTCCGAAAGACACATTTCTTTTGGTGTATTTAAAATGAACCTTCTTATTCTTGTTTTCTGCATTTTAGTGAAAGAGCATCCCTCTTCCTGTTCATCTAGTGTTGTCATCAAATATCATACTTTCGATTTGGGTTTAAAATAAGTGCACTACATTCTGATTTAACTCATTAGTTCACATTAATTGAGGGAAACTGTATGATGGAAAAGTGACAAGCGAGCATAGGAATCTACAAGTAACTTTTCCTCACACCCGACCTCCCAAGGTCATGCCGAGACAGCCGGTGGGGATTAAATATGTGTGGGATGTAGACAAGCTAATTGGGCAATCTGATGTCTTTGACGCGCACTAGTGGAAATTATGAATCTAAGGCAAAGAAGGCCCTCCTAACTTGAACCGGTGTGATAGATTGATCGCAAGGATGACTGCTCAAAGGCTCCAATCAATATCGAGCTCTAGCGTGATTCGGTCTATAGGTTGTGGAATACGTGGAAAATGTCTTGGGATAGTTTCGTGTATATCTCCAGATAAGGTCATAGGGCGGATGGTAAATATAATTGACTCTATGGGTGATTCTCTAGCCTAGTCCAGAACTCCTTAGCTTTGTTAGCTGTTGTGTCTAGCAAGGATAATTGTTCGATGATGATAGGTGGAAGTGGAGTAGATCTGAATACTAGTGTACGTAGGCCAACATCTATGTCTGATTCACCTATGGGCTCGTTGGGCTGTGGGATTTGTGGGTCACAACCGTAGATTCGTATTTGTTGTGGTCCTGCTATGGTCATGTGTGGAATCAATCCCTAATCCCTAGTATCCAATAGTCATATGCCTTTTTAGCTTCTATATTCAGAATCAATAATTGTGTGATCTTCTCATAATATCTTACAGGCATTTGTGCAACCTGAATTCTCAAGCTGGTATCTATATCTGTGAGAGTGTCTCCTGCGTCTGGCTGTGGGACCAAAGGATCACAACCAAAGGTCTGCTCTCTTTCAAACCCTTCTATAGTCATGTGGATATGAATCTAGGGTAATCTGTAGTTTGGTTGATTTGACCAAAATGTGTGTGCTTGGTCGTCTTCTATGTTTAACCTGCTTAACTGAAACTGATTTGTTGTAAGTTTATCGTTGTTCGGAAGACTTGGATCCTAAGATTCTGATCTATATCAATTATTTTTGTGATGACATTGGGTTGGGGCACAATTGGCTCGAATACATATTCCCTGGGCTCTCTAGGTCCCGTGATTGTCATACAAAAGGAAACAATGTAAACTAAAAAGCGTGAAAGTAAAATTAAATACGTGAAATATATCTATAACATATATAACTTCTATATTTTGTGTTTTTCTCGATGGATTTATATGAATGAAATTGAAAGAGCATCTATTTTAATATATCTAGAAATTGACAATTAATCTAATGATTAATTTAAAAAACAAAGTAATCGAGTATAGCTACTTGCACAATGCGTTGTAAATCTATTTTAAAAAATGAAATAACTGATCTAATCTATTTGAAAGACTCTTGATCCTACCTCAGAAGTGAGGAAAGAATCATAGTCTCTCAGAAACTATCAATCCCCACAGCTTCCCTGGAAATATCGAAAGTAAGATTGACTGAAATAAAGTAATTAACTACTCTATTTGATACGATTCTAATTAGAACTTTGAAAGATGGAACATGGATTCTGTAGAACAGTGGAAAATCTGATGGTGTGTGTGATCTTGTCCCCTTAGTGTGATCTCCTTGTTCCTTTGTGTTCACGTGGATCTACAAAAAGTGTGTAATGCTAGCATCAACAAAAGTAGATATTGGGACAAAGGCGACTTAGGATATGATCGCATACAATGCGAGTAGGAGAGGGATAGCGCAAGAGTACAGAGCTTGGCTTATGCAATTCCTAGCGGGATTTATTGTGATTTATGCAACATAAAACGTCCAGAACCTGAAACTATCCTGTTTGAAGAACAAAACCTGCAACTTTAATGGCTTGCTATTGAAAACAAACTATTCTACTCCAATGGATTGGATAAAATATCAACAACACTTGCACAAGATGGATATGTGGCTTCCTAACAACAAAACAACACTAACTAAGCATGCAATGAAAGAAACTAAGAATTCTAAGTAAAATGAAAGACTAATCTATTGCAATGAGAAATTCAGAGGCAAATTTGAGGGGCCATTTTCTTGAGCACAAGCCAACTATTTATAGCATTTGCATTTACCCAAGGTAAAAACCAAATTGATCTCTTAAACTATAAACAATGGCAAAACACTATTCCAGGGAACCAGAATCATTAATGCAAGCTTATGGCGGTGAAAAAAAGCTGGTAAATGTTGAAATTTACGTGAGTCGTGTTAAAAGAGAATTCTAGAAAATGTGTAAAGGACCGCTGCCCTAAGCAGGGTGGCAGTTATAGGACCGTCACCTGCTTAGGGCAGCGGTCACAAGACCGCCACCTAGGCAGGGTGGCGGTTTCATAACTGAAGAGAAAAAGGCCAAGAAAAGAGGGGAAAAGAGAAAAAAAAAGCACGTGGGGGCTAAGCGGGGCATGCGGGATGATAACGCATACTTGGAGAGATTTTCTGGATCCCGAACACCTTGCGAGGAGACTGTATCATCATTGGGGTATGTGTTACGTTGTTCGACGGTGCAAAGTACCCTACAATTTTGGGTATGTACATATTGCCCCCTCGAAGAAGCGTTTTAGCCATGAAGAGGCGTAAAATGGTGGGTCCGAGTATGGTGGTCCCGAAATGGGAAGTTAGAAGTCATACTCATTACGTTTATGGGTCGAAATGAAGCCATCCAAAATTCTTGCTTCTTCAAAACAAAAAGAGAAATCAAGTGCAGATAGACAAGATAGATCAGAAAATAAACGCTAAAATAATGGGAAATGAGGACGTACCATTTGTGCGGGGGTAAGAACTTACCTCCGTCGGTGCTCCAAACCTACGAAAAAGTATTTTAAAACAAGTCAGGTTGCTATATATATGAAAGTGGGCCCATTTTCCTATTCATTTACATGTGTTGATTTGATTGATTCTGAGCTCTAGGACCCACGGTGACAGTTTCTTATGAGAGTAGAGTCAAAACGTTCGTGGCGAGATAGCGATCATGCCTCTGCGTGCAGATCATCGACCCGCGAGATCACAGGTTAGTTTTCCTCAATTTATCATTTTTACCTTCAAATTTTTAAAATGTTAAAATCTTTGTTGTGGGGGGTTATTTTCAAAAATGTTAGGTTGAAAAGGTCCATCTAGGGGGTGCCTACTAGGTAGGCTTTGTTTTTAGCTAAAACGGTCCTTTTTTGGTGTTTTTAGGCTTTTTAAGTTATAAAACCCGCGTGGGTTTTCGGGACACGACCGCCGCCCTACCCAGGGCGGCGGTTACACGACCACCGCCCTATTTAGGGTGGCGGTTACAAGACCACTGCCCTTAAGGTGGTGGTTACGAAACCACCTCCCTGCTCAGGGCGGCGGTTTTGCACAGAATGTCAAAAGAACACCTGTTTGAGATTGTTTTTACATTTTTAGCATTTCTATGTGTTTTCATGATTTTTCTAATGTCACTTGGATGCTAACTTGCTTTGTTTTGTGTGTTTTTGGGTGTATGCAGGCAAGGGAGGAGTACATTCGGTGGAGCCGAGAGAGAGAGAGTGTGACTGGATCCCAGCAGTATTAGATGCACTTTCACAGGATGAGGAGGACACTCTTTAGAGGGCTAGGATACTACGTATCTCATGCGTTCCACATGTTGCACCATCTAGTCACATACTCTGTGACTTGTTCTCCTATTGGGATGCTAATCGGAACACCTTCCGATTGCCAGGGGTTCGAGGTGAGTGGACCATCACACTAGAGGATGTTTACCATATTCTAGGGGTCCCGATCATCGGGAGACGTCTTACCCTTGAGACAAAGCAGTTCGCGGGCCCGAGATAGCACGGTGGGACACTTATATGGGAGATGCGATTATCTCCACGGGTTCAAAGAAGGGGGTCGAGTTTGATTTATTCCTATTTTTCCCATCCCCTTGCTTTGTCAGGCTATTATGGGGATCTTTGCCTCGAGGTTGATCGGGGACAAGGGAGGAGACACATTACTATATTGTTGGTCCCCCATCATTACACAGATTGAGGGCCATGGCTGGATTTACGCCTGGGGAGCAGACATACTTGGGACTACCTACCATGACTTGTATAGGGTAGTCTGTTTATAGGGGTAGTCTTTGAGCCACCCGACCACTCTCGGTCATGAGTTGGGTTTACTGAGCACTTCATTCCTTATGGTAGAGGTGTAGAGGTGACAGATCTCGGAGAGCTGTGAGGGCAGCCAGATGGACAAATATGTTGGTGCTTAGAGCACCTCATCAACTAGTTGCTTCTCTGACCACCAATGACATGGAGGCCACACCATATCAGACCATGGCAGGTATATGGGGCGAGGAGGCTCTTACTTTGATCTCCTGCTCCACCACGGAAAACTTATTAACAGAGTGGGGTGAGTGGAGATATACCCCTTTGGCCGAGTTCCTCAGCAGTTTGGCCTACCCTACATGGGCATGCTTCCCCAGTAGTGCCGATATACGAGGTCATTTCGAGAGGCCGAGGGGGCGTCCTAGAGGCTGGGGTTGGACAGGTTGTTACTCCTGGCATTCCTATTATGGCCAGGAGGGTAGTACGTGCCCGAGGGAGAGCCGGTGCGCCTCAGGCACCCTTGCTTCGGATTGCCGCAGGTCCTACCCATAGCAGTGATGACCCCATTGACATAGACTCTGAGTCCAAGGATTTTACAGGGGAGAGATAGAGGAGGAGACTAAGGAGGATAGTGATCCTGAGTGGCATGACACTCAGGATATCATGCAGGTAGAGAGGGTCGAGCAGAGTGCAGAGAGATTTACTCTAGTTTCAGAGGAGCCACTCTCCCATGGCCATGGTGGGGAGAATGAGTCCATTGTAGGACACTACATTGCTCCAGCCATGGGGGGAGCACCTTAGCCAGCGGCAGCATCTGTGGCAGGTGTTGACCCTAGAGATCCATCCTAGAGACCTGTTGATCTGAGTAAGTTACCATCCTTTCCTTTTAATGTTTGTGTTTAATTAGGATTTCCTTAGTTGCTATCTCTCCTTTTGTTTGCTCCTGTATTTTATCTCTTGTTTCATTTCTAATTTGTTTTTCTCTTTTGTTTGCAGAGACTACCGATGAGTGGCGGGACTGATTTGCGGGGTATGCACCGACACCCTAATGATTCCCATGGAGAGGACCCGTGCAGAGTTATCTATGGACGCTGGGGAGCCCTCAGCAGTTGGTAGACACACTGACATCTTTGCCCTAGTCTGGCATGTGGCCAAGATGGTATTGACTCTCCGCACAGAGCTAGTGGGGTATAGGACAGCCGAGCGCCTGATGAGGAGTCATTCTCGTGGTGAGACTACAGCTGCCCCTCGGGATCCTGAGCCCTCCGTGCACTCAGAGCGCCGGCGTAGCTGGAGTCCTAGGCGTGGGCGTGTGCCTTCAGAGGGTCTCATAGGGATTGAGAAGCCACTTGGCTCTCTTAGATTTTTGCATGATATTTTTGTATATCTCGGGCTCTTTGAGCGTTTTGACCATGCTTAGCGCATGATGGCATTATACAGGAATATATATATATATATATATATTCTTTTTGGATCAGACTTTTGGCATTTATGGCTTACTTGCATTTCCGTTTCCTCATGTGAACTATGATGTTATGCATGTATGCTCTTTAGAATGTATGCAATGGAGAACAAATGATACAAATGTTTACTTTCTTTTTGTATTTCATGATGCTGATATATGATAATGTAGATACAATGTGATTTTGAATCTTAGTTTCTGTAAGCAATTTTGGATACTTCATATTTGTTTTGGAAAAGTGGTGAAGACAAGCTGGTATGATGAGTAGATAGACTTGCCCCACTCCTAACCCCACGCAACTAGTAAGATGTGAGGGCTCATCACCGAGAGCTAGAAAGGGCACAAGTTGTGAAACGTGTTGAAATGACAATGATGAGAGATAGACAAAGCTTTGACGGAATCAAATTAGGATGCTACAAGCTTACTCCACTCGAGTGACTTCATAGTTTTGGGATGCAACTTTCTTTTTGGTTTATCTATCCATAGATGGCCACATGGTAGACAAAATCTGGTTTTTAGGATTTTGAACTCTCCTGGAATTTTGGACATCTGATTCATTTGTTTTTGACTCAAGACTTCAAGATTTTAATTGTTTGTCTATGACCTTTTACATTTGTTTTTCAAGAGGACCCCCTACACCTTGCCCCATGCTACTAGTAAGAAGTATGGACTTATCACCACATAGGTAAGATATAGGCAAGTAAGGGCATTTCATCCTTTCCCAACCCGACGTCACTAGTAAGAGACGTAAGCTCATCACCGAAGGTTGATGGGGCAAGGAAATGTGTAAATTTAAAATTTTCTGTTTGATCTATATTTGACTTGTTTACTTGAGAAAATGTCAGTGTGTTCTTATTTCCAAAGAGATATACGCATGGGATAGATGTGACACCATGAAGCTTCAAGAATAGACCATAGGCAAGACACCCATCCTAAGAAGAAACCAAAAGTGAGAATAAACCCACAGATCTTGGTATGGTTACCGTTAAGACTTTGTCATATCTAGCTTTATTTGATGAAATGATTCCGAAATAATTTGATGATATCATGGAAATAGAGAAGTATGATTAGAGTGTTTATGCCAACAACATCATGAGTTTGTAATGAATTGCTTTGAGAACAAATTCCTTGATCACAATTTTTGTATGAAACAAGCGGACAAAATGATCCTAATCTATATGAAGATGCAATGTAGATATAATTATACAAGTAGTGCTAGCTACTTATGCGTAGAATCATTTGAGGTGCAGGGAATTGACTGTTTCACCAAATTCCTCACCTTCCAGCATACATAGGAGATATACACCATTTCCGTAGTCCTTCATGACTCGGTATGGGCCCAGCCATTTGGGCCGGAACTTCCTTCCTTCGCCGGTCTTTTTGTCGATCCGGCTATCTAGCCATAGAACTAGATCACCTTCATATATGTCACGTTCATAGACCTTTTTGTTATACTTCCAACACATCCGTCAGATAGATTTTGTGTCACTGTTTAGCATCTAACCTAGCTTCATCTAGGATTTCTAGTTGGGAGATACGTGCTTCTCTGTAAGCATCTTCATCTAGAATCCCCTGTAATGAGATACGGAGACTGGGTATTTCAACCTCAAGCGAGAGAACTGCTTCGCCCCAAATACGAGCGAGAAAGGAGTGGCTCCTATTGGTGTTCTTATTGAGGTTCGGTGGGCCCATAAGGCTAGATATAACTTCAAATTCCAATCTCATTTGTTTTCTTTCACCGTTTTAAGGAGAATGGCTTTTAATGTTTTGTTCGTCACCTCGGCTGTCCATTGGCTTGAGGGCAATACAAGGAGGCTATATGATGGTTTATTTTAAACTTTTTACACAATTTGCAAACTTCATCATTCTTAAAAGAAGTCCCATTATCTGAGATAATGACTTGCGAGACACCGTACCTATAAATGATTTGGTTCAAAATGAACTTGGCGATTACAGAACCCGGTACAGTAGTAAGAGGCATAGCCTCTACCCACTTAGTAAAATATTTGGTGGCCGTGATTATGAAATTATGGCCATCTGTAGATGAGGGAGAGAATTTCCTTATTAAATCTAGGCCCCACATAGAAAAGGGCCATGGAGTAGTGATTGGTTGTAGAGCTTGTGCCGGCATGTGAATCTCATGAGAGAATTCTTGGCATTTATGACACCTTCATACAAACTCTACTGCGTCGTGCTCTAGAGTGGGCCAGAAATAGCCCATTCGATGTATTTTACAAGTGGTGGCATGGCCACCGAAGTGGCCTCCACACATTCCACTGTGAGATTCATGGAGAATCTTCTTGGATTCTTCTGTGTCGACACATCTTAGAAGCATTCCATCGAACGCTTTTCGATAGAGCACTTGTTCTATGATGACATATTTAGCTACGATAATGTGTAACCACCTTCTTCATTGTGGTGTAGCACCTTCTAGATATGTACGGTCCATGATATAATTAATGATATCAGTGTACCAAGGACACTCAGAGATAGAAGGTCAGGTTTCGATGTAGTATACGCACTCATCTGGAAAGTCTAGATCTACTAGATCACCTCCGTCTAATGGATTATCAGCTAACCAATCCGTGATGATTTGTCCTTTAACCGACTTCTGATTTACGAACTTTAATTCAAATTCACCCATTAAGGTTATAAAGTGTCCAGCCTTTTTAGACAAGGACCCTTGCATGAGGAAGGTTCGTAAATGTTCTATTTTTACAATGACCTTTGTTTCTTGATTTAGCATGTAATGTCTTAAGCATTTTGTTGCAAAGACTATGGCGAGGCATTCTCATTCTTCCTGTGTATAACATGTTTCATAGTCGAGCAATGTCTGGCTAATGAAGTAGATCACACGTTCTCTATTGTCATCATCTTCTTGAGCCAGCATACAAGCTAGCGAGACATTGGTGGCTCGCGAATATAAAATTAACGGGTGATCTGGCTTAGGTGGCATTAGCATAGGTGGTGATAACAAGAAACACTTAACTGCATTGAAAGCTTCATTGCAGTCTTTGGTCCAATCAATGCTATAATATTTCTTGAGTAGATTGTTGATTGGATGGATGGTGAAACTTAAATCTGGGATGAATCTCTAGATTGCACCAAGTCTTTCGAGAAATTACCTAATTCCAGATTCATTGGAAGGTGGGACCATTTCGAGAACAGCCTTAATTTTGGTTGGGTCAACATCGATCCCGCATGATGATATAATGTAACCTAGGAGCTTCTCTCCTGTCACACCAAAGACACATTTTTCTAGATTTAGCGTGACTCCGTATTCTATCAGATGTAAAATAATGACGCGAAGCACTTCTAGATGGTCACAATGCTTCTTGGCCTTGGCCAACAAGTCATCTACATAGGATTCCACAATTTTATGAATAAGATCATGAAATATATACGTCATAACTTTCTTTGGTATGTAGCGCCGGCGTTTCTTGAGACCGAATGGCATAACAAAGACATAGCAATAGGTTCCCCAGGAGTTATAAATGTGGTTTTAGCTTGGTCTTGTTCGGATATTATGATTTGATTGTATCCGAGAATCCATCCATGAGAGATAAAAGATCAAATCCGAGTTGTTGCGTCAACGATGATATATATAGATGGTAATGGGAAGTCGTCTTTAGGACATGCCTTCTTAATGTCTCGGAAGTCTATGCGCAGATGCGTATCTCTCCATTATTTTTGAGAACCGAATGATATTAGATACCCACCGAGAGTAATCGATTTGGTTTGATGAATCCTACTTGGAGCAGCTTTATTACCTCCTCTTTTACCATGAGAGCTACCTTGGGCTTCATACTCGGTGCCATTGTTAGTGCATTCAAATTTTAGCTTAAAGGAAAATGGTAGGACTTTTCCCTCGGGAGAAGTAAGGATTACACCTGCCCCAGCTCTGTAATGACATCTAGCTCCATCGAAATGGAGAGTCCAATACTTAGCTGGGAACATGGACGCTGGGACACTTGTTGTGTTAACGTTCTCTACTTCTATCATGCAAAGATCCACTACTGGAAGAGAGCCAACACCTAGGGTGCACCCCATGCCTATAGAATCAAATGGTAGGAACATTGGTAGATCCTGTTCTAGTAATTCAACAATTTTTGCAGTAGTTCCTAATGATACTATTTCTACAGTGTTAGCCTCATCTTTGGGGCTGGGGTTGCCTTGGCTAGGCTCATAGTTTTGAGATCTGTCGTAGGTACCAGCTTTTCTTCTAGTTTCGCATCGGTAGGTTTATTAAGTTGGTTCGTTTATTAAGTTGGTTCGTTTATTAAGTTGGTTCGTTGGGAGTTCAAACTCCAAGTGTATGCCTAGTCTTTTCTTTAGGTCAGCCAGGTGTACATCGAATGGTTTTGGATCACCTTTGGCTATGAACACCTTTCCTAAATGCAAGAATCTTACTTCTTGAAATAGCGTAGAAGGGATTGCCTTCATACGGTGTATCCATGGTCGGCCGAGGATCATATTATAGTTAGTTTCCCAATCTATAATATAAAACTCAGTCAGGATTGTTTTGGGTCCTAAGGTGACCGGTAGTATTATAGTTCCAATTGAAGTGGCTTTAAGGTTGTCATAGCCTCTTAGCGTATTTCGAGTCGTGGAACAATTAGTTTCTCCATACCCTAGCTTTTAAAGGAAAGAAAAAGGTACTATGTTAACTGCTGCCCTATCGTCAACCATCGTGCATTTCACATAATTGTTATAGACCCACAGTTGCAAGTGTAAGGCCGGATCACCTCGGCATGCGATCTCAGCATCTGTTGGCATTTTGTTTATTTCAAATATGAATTTAGTGTCCCTATCTGGCTGCCCCAGAGGATGGATATCAAAGTCTATATGATTTACTGTGTTTCGAGAGGTGGAGTGATGCTAATTAGATGACCTAAGACTAATGCTTCTAAAATAACAGCCACCGTGAGCAGGGAGTTCTTCAATAAATCCAAAAGGAGATGTGTGAGAAGGTTTTCATTAGATCATTAATTAAATTGTAAGCACTCCACCGGCTTTATTAACACTTGTTGGATATTGTCTATTTCTAGCGGGTAGCTTGGGCTTAGGCCGAGAGGAATACTCTCGTGTCCTTATTCTGCCTTCTACGGGTAGTTCGGCGTCTAACTCCACTAAACCAACTATCTTCGGTCGTGGCTGACTTCCTAATTGTGGCCTAACTAATGGATTTAGTGAAGTTGAGGCTTCATGATCATTGTTTCCTGTCATTACACCCTTATTTGTCCCACTTGGATTTAACTTGTTATTGTTGTGATTTGGGAGTGGATCATTGAAGATCTTGAGGGGTTCATTTTGAGGGGAAACTACCCCTGTAAAAGTATTTGGCGCTGGTGAGGTAGGATCTGCCAAGAACATATCTATGAAAGGTTGTCTTTGTTCTTCTGGCAAATGTTGCATGAATTTATTATAGTCACGGCATGTTCTAGTGTCATGGCCTCAGATTTTTTGAAAACCATAATATGATTTAGGATTTTAATTCCTAGTTTGTTGGCTTGATGTATATTGTGGCCTAAAACTTTGATCAAACTCAAGTTTGCCTATAAAATTTTTGTGTTTGTTGTTTTTGGTTTGAATTATGGTTTTGACACCTAGTTGAATTTTGATTTGGATCCTGTGTAGGGCTTCGCCGTTGTTGTTGTTGTTGTTGTTGTGGATGATTAAAATCCACTATATTGATTGTTGGAGTAAAGTTATTGTTTCGTTGATTGTTTATTTATGGTGGAGTATTCACAACATTTACCTTTCTAGCCTAATCAGTTACTCCATCCGTTGTCACTCCGCAATTTTTGTTAAGGATTTTAGGTCCTTGATTGACATTCGTGATAGTAGGATAAGTTTTAGTGTTTTGGTTGGAGGTGATTAACCTCTCATTTGCTCCATATGTCTTGCGACCACTATCAATTGCCACTTGATCTATTCAGAGAGCACTCTTAAATAACTCATCGTAAGTTCTTAGTGGGAACTTCTGGACTTCTTCCTTTACCTCTATGTTGAGAGAATGAAGGAATAGATCGCATAGTTCCATCTGATCCATGTTTGGAGCACTTGCCAAGAGTAGAGAACTATGCGCCACCTCTGGATGAAATGGGTGACAGATTCATTATGTTCTTGCTTAATGTGCAAGAATTCCCTGATTCCTGTCCTTAATAGTTTGTTCATGTCAAAGGCCTTGATGAACTCTGACACGAGTTGCTTGAACGAATGGATGGAAGCCTCAGGTATTCTATAATACCAATCGAGAGTGATGCCCTCCAAAGTTTTGGGGAATATTTTAGCAAAAACCTTATCCCATGGGAGTAGTTCTCATATGGCTATAGCGTAAGCTTTGATATGTGCATTCGGATCTCCCTCACCTTTGTATTTGGGAAAATCGGGAAGAGGTCTTGGAAGCATGATGCTTCGTATGGTGAAATATAAGGGCTCTTTCAAGTATTCTGAATATGTCCCTATCGCATAGGTTTCGACCATTGATGGTGCCTACTTTGAGGGAGTGGAGGTGGAATGGGTTGTTGATATGGTGTTACATATGCATTGGTAGGAGCATAAGGGAACCCCTGTGGTTGAGTAAAAATACCGGGAGAGGAGAACATATCCCCTTGTGGTGATTTGGAGTACATGTTTAAGTATGAAGGGGTATTGTCCAAGAATGGATTATTTTGTACCAGACTGGGAGGTATTGGAACGGTGTTAGAAATGGTGGTTCTAATCGGCATTTGTTGTGAATACTGAGGAGTCACACCTAACGTACCTATTCCTGTGAGGAGGTCTATTTGGCTAGGTTTGGAATTTCTGCTGCATGAGTTGAGAATGGTGATTTTCCTGGGCAAGTTCTAACCCTCTCACTTTTTCTACTAACGTTGAAATGACTTCATTTGGTGAAGTCATGGTGTTTTTCCTTAGCGGCGTTTGTTGTATATCATGGTGTCGTATAAGCATGTGATATCCTGCTATGAATTGATCACTGCCCTATTAAGTTTCCCCGAGGGCATTTCCTATATGTAGTGGCATGGAGGTATTTCCTTGAAAAGAGACCTCGGGTTGTGTTTGTAAACCTCCTATAGGTGGGTACATACTTCGAGAATGTTTTTCATTCCTGGCATAACGTACTAAATGTTCATCATCTAAACCCAGGTATGAGTCTGATTGTCTACTAATTTGTGGTCTAAGTAGTACCTGAGGAGATGAACTAGATTCTCCTGTGAGCATCATATTGTTCGAGCCTGAAGGCTCTGTTTGTTGTGTTTGAGCGAGCTGATCCAACTCCTCTGTTTGGAAAGATGAGCTATATCTGACCCTTGGAGTTTGTGTTGACAACTGGTTAGTTGAGTAGTTATCACCCCATACTGAGAGTGAGGGTGATGATTGTCCATTTAGTTGAGCGTAGTATGCCTCAAGACCTAAGAGAGGCCTACCATATGCATTGAATCCCAACATATTCGGGGGGTATATGAATACCCGCAGAATAATGGGAAGGAGTGAAGGTGATGGTGAAAGCTAATGAGCCAGTAAAGATGAAAGAGTTGTTTTAATTTGAAAGAACCAAGAAAATCGACTCGGACTGAGAAAGTAGAAAGGTTCACGTCGGGTTCACCAATTTTGTACGATGGAAAAGTGACAAGCGAGCATAGGAATCTACAAGTAACTTTTCCTCACACCCGACCTCCCAAGGTCATGCCGAGACAGCTGGTGGGGATTAAATATGTGTGGGATGCAGACAAGCTAATTGGGCAATCTGATGTCTTCGACGCGCACTAGTGGAAATTGTGAATCTAAGGCAAAGAAGGCCCTCCTAACCTGAACTGGTGTGATAGATCGATCAGCAAGGATGACTGCTCGAAGGCTCTAATCAATATCGAGCTCTGGCGTGATTCGGTCTATAGGTTGTGGAATACGTGGAAAATGTCTTGGGATAGTTTCATGTATATCTCCAGATAAGGTCATAGGGCGGATGGTAAATATAATTGACTCTATGGGCGATTCTCTAGCCTAGTCTAGAACTCCTTAGCTTTGTTAGTTGTTGTGTCTAGCAAGGATAATTGTTCGATGATGATAGGTGGAAGTGGAGTAGATCTGAATACTAGTGTACATAGGCCAACATCTATGTCTGATTCACCTATGGGCTCGTTGGGTGTGGGATTTTTGGGTCACAACCGTAGATTTGTACTTGTTGTGGTCCTGCTATGGTCATGTGCTGAATCAATCCCTAATCCCTAGTATCCAATAGTCGTATGCTTTCTCAACTTCTATATTCAGAATTAATAATTGTGTGATCTTCTTAGAATATCTTATAGGTGTTTGTGCAACTCAAATCTCAAGTGGTATATATATCTCGTGAGAGTGTCTCCTGTGTCTAGGGTCATGGGACCAAAGGATCACAACCAAAGGTCTGCTCTCTTTCAAACCCTTCTACACTCATGTGGATATGAATCTAGGGTAATCTGTAGTTTGGTTGATTTGACCAAAATGTGTGTGCTTGGTCGTCTTCTATGTTTGACCTACTTAACTCGGAAATTGATTTGTTGTAAATTTACCATTGTTTAGAAGACTTGGATCCTAAGATTTTGATTTATATCAATTATTGCTATGATGAGAATGGGTTGGGGCACGATTGGCTCGAATACGTATTCCCTAGGCTCTCTAGGTCCCGTGATTGTCATACAAAAGGAACGATGTAAACTAAAAATCAGCAAAGTAAAATTAAATACGTGAAATATATCTATAACATATATAACTTCTATATTTTTGTGTTTTTATGATGGATTTATATGAATGAAATTGAAAGAGCAGCTATTTTAATATATCTAGAAATTTATAATTAGTCTAATGACAAATTTAAAATAAACAAAGTAACCGAGTATAGCTACTTGCCTGTGCAGTTGTAAATCTATTCTAAACAATGAAATAACTGATCTAATCTATTTGAAAGACTCTCAATCCTACCTCCGAAGTGAGGAAAGAATCATAGTCTCTCAAAACTACCAATCCCCATAGCTTCCCACTGCATATCGAAAGTAAGATTGATGAAATAAAGTAATTAACTACTCTATTTGATACGATTCTAATTATAAATTTGAAAGCTAGAACCTGGATTCTCGCAAAGCAACAAGTTGATGAATCCAATGGTGTGTGTGATCTTGTCCCCTCGGTGTGATCTCCTCGTTCCTTTGTGTTCACGTGTTTCTAGAAAAGTATGTAATGCTAGCATCAACAAAAGTAGATATTGGGACAAAGGCGACTTAGGATACGATCAATACAATGTGAGTAGGAGAGAGATAGCGCAAGAGTACAGAGCTTGGCTTATGTAATTCCTAGTGGGATTTATTGCAAGTCATGCAACATAAAATGTCCAAAACCTGAAACTATCCTATTTGAAGAACAAAACCTGCAACTTTAATGGCTTCCTATTGAAAACAAACTATTCTACTCTAATGGATTGGATAAAATATCAACAGTACTTACACAAGATGGATATGTGGCTTCCTAACAGCAAAACAAAACTAACTAAGCATGCAATGAAAGAAACTAAGAATTCTAAGTAAAATGAAAGACTAATCTATTGCAATGAGAAATTCAGAGGAAAATTTGAGGGGCCATTTGCTTGAGCACAAGCCAACTATTTATAACATTTGCATTTACCCAAGGTAAAAACCAAATTGATCTTTTAAACTATAAACAATGGCAAAACACTATTCCAGGGAACCAGAATCATTAATGCAAGCTTATGGCGGTGAAAAAAAAAGCTGGTAAACATTGAAATTTACGTGAGTCATGTTAAAAGAGCATTCTGGAAAACGCGTAAAGGATCATCACCCTGAGCAGGGCAGTGGTTACAAGACCGCCGCCCTACTTAGGGTGGCGATCACGAGACCACCACCCGGGCGGTGGCGGTTTCATAACTGAAGAGAAAAAGGCCAAGAAAAGAGGGGAAAAAAGAAAAACAAAGCACGTGGGGGCTAAGCGAGGCATGTGGGATGATAACGCATACTTGGAGAGACTTTTCGGATCCCAAACACCTTGCAAGGAGACCTGTATCATCATTGGGGTACGTGTTACATTGTTCCGATGGTGCAATACCCTATAATTTTGGGTACGTACAGAAACCTATACACTAGAAGTCATGACCAGCTAATGGTTGACTAATGAATCATAGAAAATAACTTCTATCCTTTTCTCTTTCTCTAAGTCTTTCCTAACCACACAAAAATTTCAAAATACATACATTCTTAAACAACATCCTACCTGGAAGAAGTTTTAGGTGATCACACAATCATGGTACAGTGGGCACCTAGCTCGTTGCTCTGTCAAGTCATACTTTAGAGTGAAGCCCGACCCCGCCATAACATTCCTGAAACCTCACCCTTTAGATTTCAATCTTTATAGGAAGCCTTCCTCACCAATAAATTCTATTGTTCTGTTCATAACAGTAAGTCCATACAAATAGCATAAGCTCAACAAACATAATAAAATAGGCACTCTAGGAATGTTCTTTCTTAGTGTTCTGCTTGATTTGTGTTTTGAGGTGAGAGCTTTTGATTATCCTTTTTATCTTTCCTTGCACACTCCCAATTATAGTCGATGTATTTGTACTCGGTTTGAGTGTGCCTGGACCACATCTACATCATCCTTAGACTTTTGGGTTTGATTCAACACCAAATTTTAAATAACAACCACTTTTCTTATTCTCTGTCTCAATTTCATAGTAACTGGCTATGGTTATCTTTAACCGGCATCGGTTTAACCCAACCGATGTCGGTCTGAAGTCTTCTTGGATACCCATCCAAAAGACACCTATTTCACTTTCTGAGCTATAAAAGGCTCCTATCACCTTTCATATCATTGTTACTTCAGTCACAGTCACCTTACGTCTCATCCTGTGTGAAAATTGTTAGTCTGGGACCATCATTTAATAGACTGTTACTCTCTCACAGTAACTAGAACCGGTTAAGCCTAATCGGCATCGGTTTACCCAAACCGACATCAGTCACCCTGTGCTATTTTACAGTTCACCAGCTGACCTAATTCACTTACCATTGACTATTTCCCTAGTTCTGTTGTGTTTTGTGCTAGTCAGACATAATACAATCTTGCCAAATTAGTTCCTACCCTCATGGTGCTGACCCGTAGTCAGGAGAATGGCCTCACATTTTACGCTAGTCAACTACCGCTTCCACCTAGCCCTTCACCACCTAGATCTTCACCACCTAGTTCTTCACCACCTTCCATCTCATCATCCATGGACCCCAATTAACCCATTACCATTCCTACAGGTGACATGGATTTTACATGACTCCTAGATCGAATCCCACTACTTTGAGCCACTACCCCACCCATGCCTCCACTCGAGATGCCTCGGTCAATTTATCTATAGCATGCTTGTGTCCTTCTCTCCATCCCTAATGAGTGCTTCCGCCTCAACTCCACCTCCTACCATGGTGACCTCACTTGTTTTATCCCTAGTTGTGTCACGAGATAGGTCCATGCCAACTTTGACCACTACATTTGCCACCTCCACCATGTCCGCATGAGCTTCCACCATACCTTCATCCACCACCCAAAGCATAACATCAGCCACACCTATTATCTCATATATACTAGTCGCAACACTACCACCCTTGGTTTTGGTAACCTCTACCCCATTTCAAAACATTGTTCTTTTTATTCCCCAATCTCTACCTCCCATCTCTACCAGGGTCACTACAAGTGTCCCACCCTCACATACCTACTACCAGCCGCCACCTGTTTCATCAGTCATTCAATCTAGACATATACCCTCTATGTTTGTCTCTTAATTTCTACCTCCTTATTCGACACCACCATATTCTGGAATTTCCTATTCTTCATATGTCCCACAACAACCTCCTTTCACTCTGGGGGGTGCCCAATCTTTACAACATAACAACGATTTTATCAAGTTAATGATGGACAAGATGTAAATGTTAGAAGCATTTGTTTCCGACTCCCGCAATTCCCTCACCTATGACAAGATTTGTAATGAGCCTATTCACCCATCCATTCCAATTCACCCATATCCTGCATACACTTTGGGAGATGCCTAAGTTTAACCACTTTAATAGTAAAGAAGACCCACAAAGAACATTTGTGATCTTTCAAACATGGGTGTTACTTAATCGCCCATGATGATGCTCTACTTTTGCGAACCTTTCCCATGTCCCTAATTGGTCCAGCATTGACTGGTATAGTGGATTACATAGACATTCCTTCTTTTCATTCAACTAAATAGCCCAAGCCTTCTTGGATCACTTTTTGATTAACATCATCAAGAAGGTTACCATGACTGATCTTTATTCCATGCATCAATACGATGATGAATCTATCATGATTTTTTTTTCGCTCGTTGGTGTAGCCTAATCAACCAACTCACTTTTCAATTACCGCAAACTGAACTCATAGAACTCTTCACATGAGCTTGTGCTAGACATATCTCACCTACCTTACAAGTGCAAACCTTTTGAACATTTGATGAGGCTTTCACCATGGCGCGTGACCTTGAAATTTGTGTCATCGAAGAGAAGAAGATACAATTGCGAAACAAGAACTCCTCGTTTAAGACACATGATACTTCCTCTTCCTTGAAACCTCAGATAAGTTATTCCAAAGCCAAGGGAACCACCAACGTAGTGGTACTTAAGGCTGGCCCTTCCCATCCATCCAATCATGCTAAACCTTCATCCAATCTGTCACCAGTCCAAGCATTCCAATTCAAACGAGAACAAAAGAAATACACCTCAATTGGAGAACCATATTCATTTGTTTTGGAAAAACTTATTAAAGCTAATGCCATCACCCTTCCACCTATCAAACCACATACTGGTTTTGACCCCTCTCACCCTATACCAGGTTGGTACAAGGAAAATGACTATTGTAACTATCACCGTGTAAATGGCCACAATGATAGCAATTGTATCACCTTTAAAAACATTGTTCAAGGAATGCTCGAAAGTAGCGAGTTAGTCCTGGATAACCCGAATGCCCCTGCTAATCAAGACTTTCATATCTTCAAGAAACCATTACCTAATCATTCCCCATCAAATGATCAAACTAGTAATGCCTCGCACAACGAAAGTAATACACGTGAAGTACATGCTATATTTACTGACTTATCACTTGAATCCTAATTATCTCCTATCCCCTCTATTGAGGAAATCCTAGCCCAAAATCCTATACCCGCACAAGAACCTTCTTTAGCCATTCCTCTACCCATAGAGGAAAACCCTTCACCTCCCTGTACACCTACGGAGGAGTCTCTCATTACCACCAATATCATTTCCCCTTCAGCTTCCCTTCCCAATAGACTACTACCAATTGTACCTCCTCCACCCACAGAGGAGTACCTATCATCTTCTCCACCTATTCAGGACCCAATAGATTTGTCGTTACCACTCGGTGACCATTCCCCAATGGCTACCCAAGATCATACGACTTACTTTCGGATCTCCTACCTACAGAGGCCGAAGCTAGTGAATTCCCTATTTCTCAGACACATTTTATGGGAATACCCACTCATGCCACATCTACCTCATCTACCACAGTGGCATTCTCACATTTGGCTGACTGCCTGGATTATGTTGACAGGTCTCTACTTTGGGGGTGTCTATTACTCCCGGTCTCACCCAAATGCAATCATCTTCCACTGACACCTCTACCATTTATCCAAATATGTTTCAACAACCCAAACCACACATGAACATAACTCTTGATACATCTTCTACGGCGTCATCCTCATCTATACCCACCTCTCTACCTACTAGCCGATGTATTCCAACGCCATCTCTTTTATCTAAACCCATTAGTGTCCTAGGGGTCACACCTACATCAAACCTTGCACATCCTCCCATCAAGATACAATTGACCACATCTCCCCATATACCTATTGAACCAATCCCTCAACCCAAATGAAAAACCCAACCTTCTCATCCACATGCACCACCCTCGCCAACTACACCTTTATCACCTTCACCCCTACCATCTATCTTGGGTCCTCACCCCTCTACTTTAACAAAATCTACTCTCTCCAGGGGTAAACCTAAAATTCCTTTGACCCCTTTACCATAACATGTAGCTCTACCTAGGAAAACTTTGCATCCTTCATCACCATTTAAAACGTCTTTTCCTCCTATACCACCATTACCTTCTATACCTCCTTCACTACCTATGAAATTTTCTTCCACCTCACCTATACCTCCCTCTCGACCTCGACCAACACCTACCGCTGCACCTCAATTGTCCCCTTGGGTCACTCGTCCTCTCCCACCATCTACCTTGCCATCTACATCACGTGCTCCCCCTACACCTCTTCCTAAGAAAAACAACAATCAAAAAAACCATTAATTTCCAAAGAGGTGGTTAAACCTACTCCTCTTTTTGTTGTTGTACCTACACCAAAGAAATTACAACCAAAATCCAAGATTTTATTACCTCAACAACCACCATAACTACCCAATCTTCCAACCAAACTTACTTTCACTTTGCATTGTGATCCACTAGTGAGATCGTACGCCACCATCTTGGCTAACCTCTTGGAAATATCTACTATCATCCTCCCTCCTCTTCAACCTTATGACCCTCTCAAATCTAAACAATAAGGGTTTGATGATACTAAAATTTACGCTTACCATTGTGTGCCAGGATATGATGTTGAGAACTGTAAGGGTCTAAAGGCTGCCGTCATTCAATTATGTCCTTCTGACCCCAATTTTGATGATGATGACCTCCTGGATGATGAACCTATTTCACCCTCACCACCTTTTTCACACCTTCCTCCTACACCTATACCACAACCTCCACCCTCACAGCTCATAGAGCCACCCCCAAAATTTGAAATTAACATGGTTCACATCAGAGAACTTTCCACACCACCACCTAAATGTCGTTGCACCCAGCTGACCTCACAGGATTTTCTCATCCACTAGGTTTTTCCCTTCATGTCATTATACCACTTATCCTACAGCTTCTCCATTTGCTAAATTCCCTCAAATAAACATGATACACGTCACTATATGTGCAAAGAAGGGAAAAGAAAAAGCAACTAACTCACCAACCAATCCTATACCCAACATACCATCTGCACCCATACCTAAGATAACTATCTGTGACCCCACATACCCCATCTCTAATGGCATCACACATCACACCATGCTCAAACAACTACACCAATCTCCCCGAAAATTTCCTTATATGAACTTATCCAAACCTCGATTCTCATCGTGAAGCCCTCATGGAGGTCCTTCAATCTATTGAGGTTTTACCTAATGCCCCACACTCGTATCCTCCATCATCACACCCCATCATGTATCCTCTCTCACCAAATTACCACCTTCATCCCCACCTCACCTTCTAAGTGGCCTCCCTTAGCTTCTCAAAGGAGGAGATTTTCCCCCACCAAACCGATGACCCAGATCCCGCACTTTTCATCTCCATCCATATCGATAATATACGCGTTCGAAGCGTTATGATCAATGGGGGCGCTAGCATTAACATCATCTCCTCTCACACATTTGAACAAATGTGCCTACCCACAAACTACATGCATAAACATCCGGTCATGTTGTGCTCATTCAATGACACTATCACCTCTACACTTGGTACTATCATCCTCCACATTTGTGTAGGTCCCCGTACTGTTCCCGAGTTGTTCTACCTTTTGGAAGGAGAGTTTCAATATATTTTGTTTCTCGGAAGACCCTGGATTCGTGTCATGGGTTGTGTTCCTTCTACTTTACACTGATGTGTAAAGTTCAAACATGAAGGGCATTCCTATACCATTCCAGCTAACCCATCACCTTTCAAGACCTACAACATGCTTTACTAGCCTAATGATGTCCTTGTACCTGTTAAGGTGTCTACCTCCTTGCTTACATCTTCTTCACACATGACCCCATCCACCAGCCGCTGTCTCCATCTCACCTCCACCCAAATCTTCTAATCCTATTGTTGTTGTCACCTCTACCAATCACACTTTAGCTTTCCAAATAATCGACACCTCCATTGATCTAACTCCTAACATGTCCTCCATTCCACCACTATTATATCGACCATTGATCCCTTAGAAGGATTTTTTTAATGCCTCACTATGGGGGAGTATTACCTATACAATTTCAATACATTCCTTACTCCACAAGAATATGGAAACCTTCACCAACATCCTCACTATGATTACTACTCAGGTGAGCATCTCCTTTATGGTCCTCCCCATCTCTATACCCATCTTTATGGGGGAGTTGATATTTCCACTTACACACCCGAACCACCATCACAAACCCGACATTTTTCATTGACCTTCAGTCACTTACCAACCGCCGCTTTTCCCATACTTTCCTACACCACTATGCATGGAAGGGTTTTGGCTTTGGCCTTTATGAACAAGGTCGTCCACACAAGTTATTTCATGTACCACACATAAACACAATGATCGTAGTTGAATCGGTTTTACCGGACTACACCCGCCAAAAAGCCCCGTATTGAACTCATTGAAGACATTGACCTCTCTCCACCTTCTTCACCTACCCCACCTTCACCAACAGATTCGATGGATCTTGAATCTATCCCTCCTACATTTTTTTCATAAATACCATTTCCTTGGGGCCTCGACCTATCACCGCGATGACGAGGCTCCTTCCTCTCTTACTTTCTTGTATCCCGACATGATAGGAGACGGTACTCCTTCTATTAATGTCATTCAATGTCAAGATGACGAGTCCATACTCACCTAACTTGGTGCTGAAGACTCGTATATTCATTAATCGTTACCTTCTAAGATGTAAACAATGTTGAATGAATTGAGTATCGAAGTCAACATCCACACTCAGGATGACCCCACATTCTCAAGATTGGCCAATCTCTAGATGTTACTGAATAGGAAGCTCTAACTTATTTTCTTACAACTCATAGCCATGCTTTTTCTTGGTCCTATGCTAACATGCCTGGCATTGATCCCACTATCATGGTCCAGAACATTGTGACCATCCCCAATGCCAAACCCGTAAAACAAAAGTTAAGGAAAATGCACCCTCGCATTGTTCTTCTTGTCAAAGAAGAACTCCAATGCCTTCTCTCAGTTTCCTTCATCTTACCCATCAATTACCCCCAATGGATTTATAACATCATCCCTTTCATTAAGGTGACAGGGGGACTTCACATTTGGACCGATTTCCATGATCTCAACCTTGCCTACCCAAAAGATGATTTTCCTCTACCTAGTATTGACCAATTGGTTGACCTTACCGCTGGCCATGAGATGTTATCACTTATGGATGGTTTCTTGGGTTATAACCAAATCTTTCTAGCACCAAAGGATCAACACAAAACTTCATTCATTACCCCTTGGGGGACCTTCTTCTATCAATTCATGCCTTTTGGCCTTAAAATACTGGTGCCACCTATCAGCAAGCTGTGACCTACATCTTCCATGATATCATGCATCGCATATTGGAAGATTACGTGGATGATCTCTTAGCTAAATCTATATGTCGGGATAAGCACCTCACCATCCTTGAAACCATCTTTGACCACCTTATTAAATATTATGTCTGCCTTCAGCCTAAAAAGTGTGTCTTCGAAGTTCTCTAAGGAAAGCTCCTAGGATTTATTGTTTCCCTCCGTGGTATCGAAGTTAACCCTACTAAAGTCAAGGCCATCCTCGAAATGCCTCCACCCACTAACCTTAAACAACTTCTTAGCTTATAAGGTAAACTACAATCTATTCATCGATTTACTACCCAACTCTTTGATCGTTGTCAACCATTTCATCACCTTCTCAAAAAGGATGTCTCTTTCAAATGGGATGATGACTACCATAAAGCTTTTGAGGCCTTAAAGCAATACCTTCTCCAACCACCCGTACTTATTCCACCTAAAGACAACCAACCCTTCTACCTATACATCTCAGCTACCAATCACTCTCTAGGAGCCATGCTCACTCATCGTGACGAACAACATAGGGAGAAGGTGGTTTATTACATAAGCCATACCCTTCTAGACTATGAAACCTAATACACTCACCCTGAAAAACTTTTCTTAGCCTTAGTTTTTGTTGCCACCAAACTTTGCCATTACCTACTTAACCACAAAACCTATGTTGTGACCAACACTGACCCCTTACACTTCATGTATGCTAAACCCTACCAAAATCAATGTGCTGCACATTGGCTCATGCTCCTTGCTGACCTAGACCTAGAATTCATCCACCAAAAATCTATCAAGGGCCAGGCCATTGCTGACTAGCTCACTGATGCACCTCTTTCTGGGAATCAATCTTTGAACTTTGATTTCCCTGACGAATCCATTACTAACCTCTCTTTGGATGATGACCCTTACCAAATGACCTTATTCTTCGATGGTTCCAAATGTCAGCATGGGGGTGGTGCAGGTATTATCCTCATTCCTCTTGATGGTGAACCCATGCCCTTATCATTTAAACTCGACTTCGAGTGCACTAAAAATATTGCCGAATATGAAGCACTTGTATTGGGTCTTCTGACTACCTATGCCTTAGATGCCAGGTCCATTGATATATTCGGTGATTATCAACTGGTAGTAAACCAAGTCAATGGTGTTTAATAGTGTCATAATGAAATACTCCAAGAATACAAATGCTACATGAGCATCATGTTGACTACCTTTAACCGTTATAAAATTCAAACAGTTCCGCGATCTACCAATAAATTTGTGGATACCATGGCCTACCTCACTTCTCAAATACCCGCTTCACCTGATGATTCAGACATCTTTGTTACCATAAAATGCATACCGAGACCTTCTTATGAATCTTGTTGTGTTAACCTCGTCTAAACTACCTCACTAAATACACTAGACTTGTGGTATAAAGAGCTTGCATGACTACCTTTCCCTTTCTATATTGCCTCCCGATCTTACACGTAATGGACATCGTGCCTTTCTCTATAAACGAGGCTTTGATGGTATTCTCTTATGATGCCTCACCAACTCTGAAATCCCTATACCATTAAAGAAGTTCATGATGGCATATGTGGAGGTCACTTCAGTGGTCTTGTTTTTGCTAAGCGTATTCTTCGCCTCGGCTATTATTCGCCGACCCTTAACCATGATTGTTGTGACTATGTCAAACGCTACATGAAATGCCAACAACATGCCAATCTTCATCACACACCTAGTCATGACTTATAGGTTGCATGGGACCTTTGGCCCTTCTCTCAATGGGGTTTGGATCTTGTGAGAGAGATCAATCCTCACTCCTCTCTAAGACATCAATGGATCATCACCACTACCAAATATTACACCAAATGGGTTGAAGTCGTACCCCTCATCTCCATTAAAGCCGAGAAGATATGTGAGTTCATCAATCACCACATTATTTGTCACTTTGGTGTCCCACATCGCATTATCACGATGATGACTTTCACCAAGATCGTTTAGCACAACTTGAGTTATTAGATGAACGTCTTCTTCATGCCCTCGATCATCTTCAAATCTACCAAAAATGCATCAAGTGTTCCTATGATAAACATGTCCATAACTACACCTTCAAGGTTGGTGATCTCATCCTCAAGGAAAATCAACACGTAACCAAAAGAAAAAAAAAACATGTAACCAGCAAACAAGGCAAATTTGCTCCTAATTGGCTTGGACCATACATAGTGACCCATGACTATGGATCAGGTGCTTATCACTTATATTCACTTGATGGTAAGCCTGAACCTGAGCCCCTCAATGCCTTGCATCTTCGACTATTCTACTGTTGACTTATAGTCCTACATCACTATTTATCTCATTCATTCTCGTCCCTTGAGTGCCATTTACCTTTTCCTTTTCCACACCTCATCTCCAATGACTAAATAAGAATCATGTGATGGTTTGTCACCATTTTTACCTTATCTTAAATATGTGTACCCCAACTCTGCACATGGCATGAATTCTCATGGATACTTTTCATCTACTTTTAGATGAGATCCCATGGTCATGTACCCTTTCCTTCTCAACAAGAACCAAATGCTTCGTTATAGTCTCGTCCATGACTTAAAAGCCAAAAAAAAAAGATGAATCCCTCAGAAGGACATCTTCCAATATAAGGGATAAACTCCTTGAGTAAAACTTCCAATATAAAAGATGAATCCCTTAAAAGGACATCTTCTACCTTCAATTGTCGCTATAAGTAGATTGCTCCCTCGAAGGACAGCTATAAATAGCTCACAACTCTCTACATAGTCTTTCTAAAAAGAGGACTATTTTCTCAAAAATCTAAATTCAGAAGCTTCCCGCATCGATCAACTTCATGAAGACCTTAAGGAGACATATACTCATCCCATATCAACTTCCCGCATCGATCAATCTATCTCAAAAAAAGAACAATGAAAAAGTAGTAACCTTTTTCGTCATGGACTTACCTATTGTGATCTTGGCTCTATTGCCCAAGGTATTTTACTTCCCATTTTATGACCCACTTATCACAATCACCTCCTTACTCATTGTCTTTTCACTTCATGCCTCAATGGATCTAATGAACCTATAACATTTGGTGATTCTCGTGACTATTCTTTACCTTTAGAGTAATCAATCATGTAATGTCTTTAGGGTCTTACATTCACTAGCCTATCTCTGTGGATGTGTTTCATACATTTCGATCCTTGCCCGATTGGGTGGCTTTCTTACCCCCTCTTATATTTTCTCTTCTTCATTCCATTTTGATCTTCCCGTATAGGACTAGACCCTCGATACCTATCTTTTGGGATTTTCTTCTCACACCTCACTCAACCTAAAGTCACCCATACCTCTCTACCTATATTCCACCTAACCTAATCAACCTTGACCCAATCATACCTATGACCTCAAACCCAACCTAACTATCCACCTCAATACCTATTCTTCTATCTTCTCATATTCTTTCCTAGATTATGGGAGAACTACATCGATCTGAGGTCCCTTTTCACTGGGACTATGTAGGCAGCACTTCCAGGGCATGGGGCCCTGGAAGGTTAGCTCGGCCACTCTTTACCCTAACCATTTTCCCCCACCTTTACCTGATTTCCTGTTCATATCAAAAGCCTCAACATCTAAACCATATACCACATAAATTTTTCCACTTATATCATTTCAAATTTTCATACATAACCAACATTTTTCACATTTTACACTATCTCATGTGTTTACATTGCCATTTGTTACCAAAATACCGAAATGAACATCCATGCCTATCACCTGACTCAATCCATGCCTAAACCAACATGTAACCAACTGACTTGATCCATGCCTATCACTTGACTCTATTCATGCCTAAACCAACCTCGACCAACCCGACTCGATCCATGCCTAAACCGACTGACTCAATCCATGCCTAAACCAGCCTGACTCGATCCATGCCTAAACTGACCTAACTCATCATGCCTAACTCACCTACTTTCCATCCATATCAAACCAACAAACCCATATCTCATCTAATACAAAGTACTAAACCCATATCTCATCTAATACAAAGTAACAAATCCATATCTCATCTAACACATGTCATAAACCAATATCTCATAAAACACATTAACACATCACCAAATACCATGAATCTCATCATATCAATCAATAACTGTGTATCTCAAAATCCATGTTTGTCTCATCATGGCCATCATCTCAAAAAAATGTCAGCATGTAGGCCGATATATAATATGAAATGTCATCGGCACGTAGGCCGGTCTCATATATACAAAAAGAATGAATGAATCAACACAAATATCTTCAACTCATAGGCTGGTATCATGTACAAAAAATAAATACAAAATATCTTTGCACACATGATGGTCTCAACTATAATACACACAAAAATGACTTCAAAGACGCAGTCGGTCCACATCACATCAATCATCTCCCCATATGATATCGGGGAATGCTCCCTAAGACTGTGTCTCTCCCGACCCCTCTACCACACCTGTCTAGGGCCTGCACCTACCTCACCACCTTTTGATGGCCTCTCACCTAGGACTGGCCTCCGCATACTAGTGGCCTCACCATGATCCTATCCCTGGCTCGCCGGCCCCTTGTACTCTCCCCACTGTGAGTGCAGGATTTGGTCCTCTCACTGGAGGACTGTTGTGCTTTGTACTTGGCATAAGAGGGCACATCTAGCCCGATAGCTAATAAATGATCTTGATAGTACCGTGCCTCTCCTAAGGCATCTCTAAACTTGGCCATTGGCATTGTATGTGGCGGTGTCATGGGTCCTGCTACCTATGTGGGTACTGCATACAATGGGACCACTGTCCCCTGAACTCCGCACTGGGCACTGTGCTAGTACTAGAGCTTGAGTCACCTTAGGAATCTATGCACGTGCCACGTATCTAGGCTCGCAAGGTGGTAATCGTGCTATGCTACTATCACCTAGCCTCGCAGGACTCCGTAACCTGCCCTATGTTGTGGCCAACTAATTAACTAGCCTCGTAAAGTGGTCATCTCCTCTCCATCTCCATCTCTACCTATCTCCATCTCCCTATACCTCCACCTTCGCGGTACCTATCCCTACCCTACCTAAGCTTGTAGCATCGCTATCTAGGACTGTAAGTTGGAAACCTATGCCTCTAAACCTATAAGCTGCCCCTGCATGATCCCAAGCTGCATCACCAAAGTAGCCAACTATCCCTATAGGGCATCTCTCTAAACTATGATGGTAGCCAAGTCTGGTTTCCTTAGCCTTGGTGGTACAGCTCTTAACTAAGCCACCCACCACTATATGTACCCATCTGTAACCCCAACATCATCAATCTGTATATCTACCAACATCTCCTCCTGCCCAATTGGCACTATGGGTCATGGTGAAGACATAGGTCTCTCCATGTCATCTCTCCTATACTATGGGAAGGGTGGTGGTATGCCCTGTACCAATCCAAACTGGCATCTAACCCACTCTACGGGTATCCACTCATGCTCTCCCACTCTCCTCCCCTCTATCCATAGATGTATCTGTAGCCCAGCTAGCTCCGTGGCCATCTGTCTGTATGAAGGGAAGCCCACATACAACCTCCAAATGATGTCCACCCTGAACAGCCCCTCCAAAACCTCCTAGTAATAAGCTACATCATGCGTAGCTATGGAACCTCAAGCATCTCCCATGGCCAATACCCACCGCCTGTATCCCACTCTCAAAAATCTCCATGGGAATGCATATTCCCGGGGCATCCCCACTGTTCACACACAAACAATGTGGTCGTATGCCTAGCAATGTAGTAATACAACGCAGCAGATGTTGAACCTCCACAGTCACCCATAGGCCCATAGCTCTCTATACACCTATGTCAGCAATGCAGGTGCCCATGTGAACCATGTCTGCATTGTATCATCATATCATGGAGAACTCCCATCGCTGATCTCGGAATATCCCCCTCTACATCCAGTAGTGAAAGCAAGCACACTACCTCCATTAAGAGTACAACTAACCTCATCTCCCCTAGATGAGCTCTATAAATCACTCCATAGCTTAGGCTCATGCTATGGAATGTTAGGTCCACTACACCCTCATCAAAAATGGGTGCTAGTAGCTCCTCAGACACCTCTGAAGAGATGGAATATACCTGGCTCCCAATATGGGCAACCGCAAGATCTCAGTAGACGTCCCGCAGGTGATCATCATCTCACCCATCGGTAAATGCAAGGTGTTGGTCTCCATGTTCCATCTATTGATGAGGGAAACCATAAGACTCACCTCCTGAATACATGTCGAGTGCGCCGCACACCTATCAATCCCACCTTGGCCACATGTCTTTGTCCTCCTGTGTCATGATTGCCCATATTGTCAATAACAAGGGTGGCACCTGGGCCCTCATTTGTAACTCGTCTCGGGCCTGCATCCCGCCAAATCATTGTATTAGTATACCCTTCCCAACTTACCTTATTTTACCCCACATCTTGCACCTATCTACCCCAACCCTCACCCATACCTACCAAAACCTATCTATCCTACCTACCTACTCAAATCCATCTACCCTACCTATCTACCCCAACCCTCACCCACACCTACCCAAACCTATCTACCCTACCTACCTACCCAAACCCATCTACCCTACCTATCTACCCTAACCCTCACCCACACCTACCCAAACCCATCCCCCTGAAACTCAACCTTACCCTCACCCAAAACCACCCTCCACACTTACCCACTTACCCTACTTTTTCACCCTAAACCCTTCCCCTCTCACCTAACTTCTTTCACACCTTACCCTTACTCTCTCCCTTTTGCTAGCCCACTTTACCCTTTAGCCTAACTAACCCCGGTTATCCCTAGACTGACCACGGACTTCCCTTGACTGGGATCGGTCACTATTCTTGTGACCGATACCGGTCTCTAGCCACCGACAACAAAGTCACTTTTGTGTTGCCCCCCTGACTTCCCAACCCTATTTTCTTCCCTCCTACCCATTCTACCCACCCAAATCCCTCCTTACCTCCTCATTTTCTCTCTTGCCCCCCTTTTAACCCAACTTCTACCCTTCTCTATCCCTATTTCCTTCTCTTTTTCCCTTATTTTCAAATTTTTTACCCCCAACCCCCATTTTAACATTTCCTATATTTTAAACCAAATTGACAACCAAATCAACAACAAAAGGTTCAAATCTTACCTGGTCCCACTGCCACCATCATGGTGGAACCTCCAGCCTCCACGCCGCTCCTCCCAATCCCTCACCGGCCTCCGCCATCCTCCAATCACCACCGAATCTCCACACCAATCAACTTACTCCACCTGATCTCCTGGCCCCACCTCCCACTCAACCAATCCCGCCTACGTGGCTCGCCAACCAAGCTCTTTAATGCTCTCTTTTGTCCTCTTCCTCTTCTCTCTCTTCCTGTCCTTTTCTCCTTTTCCAAAATGCACAAATGAATTTTCAAACGCGGGTTTTTCACTTTTTATACCCTGCCCACCTCGACTGATGTCGGTTTACCCTTGACCACCGATGGTCATGTGCCCTCGTCAACCACCATCGGTTTCCCTTGACCGTCACCGGTTCATCCCGACCGATGTTGGTTACCCTAGATAGTCATTTCCCTCCCATTTACCTAATTTTGCTTCCCTCCCCTTTCTTTTGCCTCACCTACACCTACCTAGCCCACTTTACCTTCCCCTCTAGCCCTCCACTTTCATCACCCGTCTCTCGTTAGCTATTGGAGCAGCCTTACCTATGTTGTGACCTATCTACCGGACTTGGAAACTTATTTGTGACCTTTGACCTCATGTGCTCAATATACCTTGCAACACCATTACATGTGTTGTTGAACCTACTCGACCTTGCCTTGCCTATTGCCATGACCATTTATCCCGACCCTACCTTTGGTGTACCGAAACATACCTAAACGTCCCCGCACCTAACCTACATTGTGTTTCCTGACCATATCCTATACCTTGATACCGGAATTGCTTCACCCTTGTTTGGTTAAACCTATCGACCTTAGATGATGTAGATTTTGCATGCTCTTCACCATGATATCGTGTCATAGTTTATACATGTGCGTGCATTCCACTGCCACTACCTTTGACCTTGGCCCGTTTACCTGTTAACCTATATGCCTGATTTTCCATTTATTCCTTTCCCCATTTTTCACCTATCCTTTTTCACACCTACTTTTATCAAACCCCTCACTAATTCGCCCTGTCACCTCATCGCCTCTGGTTTGAGGGGATCAACCTCATTCCCACTTGGGGCAACCACACTCTATTATTGTTCGTGTCACTTACCAATACAAGCTACGCAAAAAGAAGGGGCAAAATGTAGACACCAAAATTGTGTCGTAATTACCTTATTCCCCTACCGCAACCCTATAATCACCTACCTCCTACACCCCACACATGTTAATTTAATTACTTTAATTAAATTAACACCATTTAATTACCGTGATTTGGTACATCATCGGGCGGTTCTAGAGCTGTTTTTTGACGGAGCTCTGTATTCTGTTTCTCTTTTGGTTTCTTTTTGAACTTGTCTCCTTTGCTCTAGATCTCTGTATGTTTAGATCCACTCTTCACCTTTATTGTAATATCTGGCTACTGAGCCTTTCTTAGTTGACTGTTTTGCCCTTCTCTGGGCTGCTTTTCTCATGTTTATTATCTGGCTTTTGAGCCCTTTTGTACACAGGGTATAGTCCCTTCAAAACTATTTGCCCTTAATAAAAAAACACCATTTACCTCCATACACATTAATTTAATTATTTTAATTAATTCAATGACCTTTACCCACACACATATTAATTCACTACCTCACACACCTATTTAATAAAAATCACCTTTATTAAATACACTTCACTTAACCACCCCCATCATTTGACCCATTAACCTAAACCCTAAGCCAGTACCCAAAACAAACCTAACATTTCACCCATACCCTCACCTCTCATTAAAAGCCTCTTAACGTTGGTTTTTCATCCCACGAAAAGAAGAGACTCTTACCAAGGAGCGAGAACAAATTCCTAGGCAACCTTTTGAACAACCCGAGATATCTCCCCCAAACCACCATCGGTTCACCCTAAATCGATATCGGTTCCCCTAAACGCAGACACCGGTTATACCGGATGGACCAAATGCCTATTTAGACCCATTTACAACTCTGTAATAGGGGTTGGTTGTTGATTGTTCATGGTTAAACCTTCGACATCGGATTTCCTTATTGCAAATTTGATCTTTTTAGACACAGTAACAAAGAAAGGATTAGCTTTTGATCAGCCAAGATAAGAAGGTTCACTGCACAATAGTAAACTTTCTACCCAACATTCCCTAACACCGCAACCTCTTCATCCTTCTTCAGATCTGTACCTCACAGAAGAGTAAGTATTCTCCTCCAATCTATTTCATTGGCTTATCTCATATTTACACCCCTCTGTGATCACCCAACACCTTCTACCAACTCCATCCTTGCCTAAAAACCTTTAAAACCTGGACTGTGTGAGTCCACCACCCTGACCTAACCACCGTTGGTTCTCCCTAACCATCACTTTGGTTACCCTCAGACCGACATTGGTCTCTGTGTTCCCTACCTTGACCCAAAACAAAATAATGAGACACCTTACCTATTGACCCATTTTTTCGAGATCATACCACGACCTACACCTACACTCATGACAAGATTACTTTACCTCCCTGGATCTCCTTCGATCCTATCCTCCTATTGGATTAGATGTGGCCTATTACATTTTTATGAGATGCCTAAATCATATTAAACTATAGTAGGACCATATTTACTTTATTTACAGCATTGAATTGTTTTAAACAATGGATTGAAAACCATCTAGGAATTATCTTACTTCCAAGATCTAACACTTGCTAGGTAGTCCACTGCATATATTATTTAACTTGTTTTGGTGATCTTGCTTTGATTCTTATACGAGATAGTTCCTCCTAGCCAAAAGGAAGGTCTCACAATCACTTTGATTGGGAATTCAGATACGTGCACATACAACCTTCAACCATCTTGAACCAGGTATTCCTCTTACCACCTTTACCTTATTTGTTTCATCAAGTACTTCTCAAAAAACTAAGAAATCAGGTGAAATACCTTATACCATTACAAGTTTCTACATGATAGACATAATCCTACTTCACACTCACCATAAGACTCGGGATAATTCTAATAGATCAATCAAAGTAAAAATACATACCTTGGAATATCATGATACCTAAACCTTGTCATCTCAAAACAAGAACTTATGCAAGCTCCCTCGATCCTTTTAGAATTCTAGCCGTAATGTCCACCTCCTTCAATTTTATATAAGCTAAGAAAACATGTCTCTCTCTTGAAGATCTGAACTAGGCTTGGCTAATTTGTCTTCATCTTCCTTAACCTATTTTTCATGATAATTCTTCTTGGAATCCTTTATTAAACTTGATTTCTCTTTGACTTCCCTTGGCATCCATACCTCCTTAAGATTGGGATCTTCAACCTTCTTGACATGCCTTGATTATTCATGACATAAAAACCCATCAATATGTCCATTGTAGTGACAATTATAGCAAACAACATCTTGCATACCCTTTGACTTATGAAAGTGTGATCTCTTCCATTGCTCCATGGATACATATAACTTAAAAATATCCTACAATCTATTTCTCTATGACCAAAACCATTAGAAGCATAACAATAACCATCAAATTTTTCATACCTCATAGCATTTTTCTGTTTCACATATTTTTTATTCTTGACATTGACCTTTCTTGTACCTGCACATTTCTTTTGATCTCTATTTGAACTAGACCAACATATTCTTTTCTTGAGTCATCATCTAGAGCCTTTCACATATTCTCATAAGATTCCAACATGCTAGATACCTACTCCAATTTTGATCTCAATGACCTCATTTCTAATTCACATCTGATGCATTCATCTTCTTTGTCCTTTAGGGTTTCTATCTCCTTCATGAGCTTGACACACTCTTCTTCCTTGTACTTGAGATCAATGGATAATCCTTCAACTTGATATTCCATTTCCTTGATGCTTGACTTCAACTTGAGATTATCCAATCTTTGATGCACTAATTCAGCATGTAAATCTACTTCAGCCTCTTCATTACCAAGATCATCATAAGCATTGTTGTAACATAGCTTGGACTTCAACTGATTGCACTCATCTTCCTTTGAACTCAGACCTGAAATTTCCTTCTCGAGCTGAATCTTGAGACACTTCATGGTTTCTTCATCCTTCTTGGCCATGGATCTCAACTCCTGGTTCTCTTTCCTTATTTTTTAGCCATATTTTTCTTCTAGTATCTCTTTGAAACTATTAGACTTGTTTCAAAAGGACCTAGCTCTTATACAAATTATTATAAGAACAATGGAATGAGAGGGGGGTGAATTAGTCCTACAAAAATTTTACTTAAATTAATTATAATTGTGTGATCTATCAATTTTAATCATTCCTTAACCATATATGTGTTTATTATCCATTAAAAAACCATACACAAGAATAATATGTAAGAGAGAACACAAGAAAACCAAATTTAAGTGGGAAACCCTTAAGGGGAAGAAAACCCATTGAACATTTGTTGATATTAATCAAAATAAAGTACTTATATGAATATTACACATCACATAAGACTTCTTTAGTGAGGCACCAACCCCTAATTTAGTAAGGAACCCACCCTACAAGGAGGATACAACCCCATAAGATGACCAAGCACTAACTTAGCCACCTGAAGATGAATATCACTACTGATGTTTTTCTCTAACAATTGACGGTGATCACTAATCCAACTTCATGCACTGAAACCCCTCTCAAACACACCTTCTTCTTCTTTTCTCAAAATCTTCTCTTTTTCAAGATGATTTCATATCTATCCTATCTCACCATCACCTTATCTTTCTAAAACACAAAATCAGACACTCATTTTCCTATCAACAAGGTCACATGGACCTTCATCACAATCCTTGATAATCCTCCTAGGTCACACTTTTTCAACCACTCTTACGACTAGTTATAATGAGCCTTCTAATTTGATCTTATACCTATTTCTTTTCTGCAAATTACCTAGGTCAGCATTCACATAGTAAAAAAAAATTAAATAAACATTATAAAATCATCCAAAGGACCAAGTAGGTTGCCACTATCACCAAGACCCTTATAGACCTCCATAGAGACACAATAATTCCTAAAACCATTCAAGAATCCTACTCGCTTAAATATGAATATGCAAGACCAAAATTAACTTCACCAAGGAAAGAAACACACTTAGAATTTTTATAAGCCTTTAAAATCTCCATAAATCATGAAACAAACTTGTAACAATCATCACGCCATGACACCCTCATTAGACCATGCTCAACAAAGCACTCTCGAAATTGACCTTTAAAGAACATGTCATAACTTTATCATATATTAGAAAACACTCAAGTGTGATCTATCATTAGAAATATATTGAAGTGGTGATCATGAAAAAAATTAAACCAATTCAAAACTATACCTTTAGCATCTCCAAAACTACTATTTTCCCAATGCATCGCTCAAAACGCCCCAATACTACTTAAAACCCAATCCTCATAAATAAGGAACAATTTGTATTCTAAAGGAACAACCATGACCTTAAAATATCATGGAAATGTATTATAACTCCCATGATTCAATAAATGGTAAATTAGTCAATAGGTTACAAGAGAAACTTTTACACAAATTGAAACTTCCCATAAACTTACCTTTTTAGGTGGGGTCCACATTCAACTAGAACCTCTAAATCACACCTGGATAAATATGGAGGAGTCCTCTATAACCTCCAATCATCACTTTTGAAAAAAATTCAATTATGGGTCACTATACTCAATTTCCTCCAATTTTCTCCAAAGTTAGGGTTTCAAGAGGGTTAAAAACTAGTTTACCTTTAAAACAAGTGTTCATAAAAATGTGGAAATAAAAATACCTCATTATTCTTGGAAAATATTCATAACTGACCTAATCAACTACCCCCAAGATATTTTTTCCCCATAGAACTCACACACTCCCCAATGAGCATCTAAAAGTCAAGATTTAGCCTTGGTTTCTCACCTTCACAACCCAATTTTGGTAAAAACTCAATATCTTGCACATACCTTCAAATCAAAACCTAAAATTTAGAAAAATCTCTAAATAAACCTACCACACACTCTAAATATATTAATTTTATGCCACCATGCTGGAAATGTCCCAAATCACTTCTCTAGGGCATGCTTTCTTAAGGATTAGGTCTAAAACAAACCTAGAAACCACATCAAACACTTGTACCTACACTCTTAGACACTTATGAGTGTATATAAAAATCATATAAATTATTTCCATACTCACACATCTGCTACATTATTCGCTTCACCTTCTTATGCCTCATATTGCTTATTAGGACTCCAACAAACACCTAAAACATGTTTATTTCGATTAACTAAAATAGAAATATTCTAGTGTAATCTAATAATATAGGAGCAATAAAATAAATGAAAATAAAATATAGAAAATACACCCAAGAAATATAAGCAATGAAATGTGAAACCCTAATGTGCAAGAAGGGTTAAGAAAATCTTTAAATTTTTACAAATGTCGTGTGACTGTGTCGTGGTGTACACTAGGTGAATAAGATGAGTAAACAACCACATAGAAGCTTGAGAAATCATAGATATGAGTTATTTAACTGGAATGGGGTTCCTTGAAAGGGATAATGGTGCCTAGGGTGCCCTATTTTGAGATATTGGAGCCCTAGTCTACGAGAATGGCTAGAAAATATCCTCTAGTGTGTCATTGGATCTTCACCTATGTTCACTTCCTGTCACACTAATTTTGTTATATGATCATCAATTTCACCGTAAGTCTTGCGGTAAAGAAATGCTTACAAAACCCTAAAAATAAATATGCATATGAAGGGGTTGGACTATCATCAGATGTCAAAATGGTGTTCTTACTAATTGATCATTACACTACATCTTAGAACCAATGTTGTTTTAGGTTTGCATGTGTGTAAATCGTTCCTAGGTTTCTCTTGTGCCACTCGCACTTTGTAAAGTAACTAGCAATTAACTAGATGTAGAATGTAGTAAATGTTTCCATGGAAACAATATACTTCCCTCCTATTAAATATGATGCAAATGAACCAAACTTGTGTTCCTCTTAATGTAGCTAGATGGATGAAAATGTAGCTTTAGGTTCCTTTGATGGATGTAACTCTAGATGGTGATAGTAGATGTTTAGTGTTTGGTCCCTCATAATGGTCACATAACTTTATATTTATATGGTTCTCTTGTTCCAATTTCATAATTAATTCTGAAAAGGTCAACCACCAATAAGATAGAAAGATTAAAAAGATAGAAAGTGCCCAAAAGGTGAGATTAAAGTGCAAAGAGGATTAGGGCTCCCCAGAGAGGACTAGGGAGCACAGGGAACCCTAGTCAGAAATATGAAAAATGTAGAATGACAATACAAACTGGAAAAGTGTAGGTGTAAGATCAAAAATATGAAAGCAAGCAATGTAAAAATGGAAAAATAGATGGGTTTATTATTACTCTTTTCACCTAAGAACCATATGAATAGTAGTATGAGACCGGGGTTAAATAGTGACTCAAAGTGCATGATTTTGTGTCTACATTTTCCCCTACTCTATGTTGTTGAGCATAAATCTCGTAACATAAATTAGATAGAGATGCATGGATGATAATCCATGTAGAGTGATGTAGCATGTGTGCCAAAGTAATAGACACAACATGGATACTAAATATAAAAAAGTGTAAAAAGTGATGAGAGTGAACCTATGACGGAAGCGCATGTGTAGATGTCAATGTGTGTGGTGTACTGTATGGTTAGTATGTTACATCTGATGCATATCAATGAAGTTGTTAACTAATTGTTTCCCATACAGACAGATGTAATCGCAAAAGAAAGATGATCAAGTAGTTAAATACACATGTATATGTGAAAAAAACATGTATATATGTAAATAAACATGTAAAAATAGTACAAAAATGAAAATGAAAAAGGAACATGTGCACCTGATCCGTGATGAGAAAAAGGGTGTAGAAAGGATATCCTGTAACTATCGATGAAGTGTAAGTTTTTGGGTGATCTCATGCCACTATGGCCGAAGAAGTGTAGGGAGAAAGTTGTGTTATTCTCCAACTTGTAATTGCTTCCCTGAGATTGGTGAAGAGATCTCTGTACTATCTGGTTTTTTGGGCGATCTGACACCACTAGCCAAAGAAGTGTAGGGAGGAAAGTCTAATGTTCCTCCAACCTATAACTACTCCCCATAATGCTAAGGATAATATGTCATATTAAATTCACTTTGTATACGGGGTTCGTATACTAGTTTGAACCCACTCGTTGTATAAAATAATGTTTCATGGATGAAAAATATAAATTGAATCGTATGGGTATTGTGTTATGTAGTGTGTAAACCTAGATGATTCCCCCTCTTTGGGGGCACATGTGATGTCACAGATAGGAGAATGTGGCCCCGAAAGAGGACCGACCACATATAGTGAAAATATTCCCTACAAGAGGAAGGTAATGTGCTTGGTAAATACCAAGGCACACACAAACAAGTGGCTAGGAAAAAATTGTTAGTACGAACAAGCATGCATGTATAAAATAAGTGTAAGATACACAGATAATGTGTAAGCTAGAATGCAAGTAAACACGCAAGAAACCAACATAGACCACAAAAAATGGGTTGTATATATGGGACATCACTCACGATGCTTTGTAAGACACTCAAGTCCATAGTGGCCATATACAAAAAAAAACAAGTGTACACACCAAATAAAGGGACAAGACCACATACAATAGAAAACAAGAGACAAGAAAGTACAAATAATGAGACAGATAGCCATGCTAGAAAATAATCTTGCAAAAAAAATTTGCACATAAAGCACCCATTATCATGTTATAAATATAACCCATATGTCAAAAGAGTGAATAACCAAAGAATTTAAAGTTTTAAGTACAACATGAAACAATAAGACTTGTAGTGTATGAAAGGTGGATGCCCCCAATAACTTCTATGAGAATGGTAGTGTGTCAAGCATTCATGTTGTGTGTAGATTCTCTTTATCTACAATCACAACTAGAAAAGTGCATGAATTTGCATGTGTTTATGGTAAAGATAATGACATACAAGAAATGTATCTAGCATATGTAAAAGATGATCATGTACAAACAAGTGTATGCAAAAGTAGAGGCAACCAAGATATGCAAAATGTTGTGGATAGATGGAATGTCAATGGAATGCAATATGGATGATGGGGTTGCATGCCCTAATTGAATGGAATTGTATGAAGTTATTCATTTAATATACCCCCTCAAAGATCAAGAATGAACCATAAACAAGAGTGTGTCATTTGGAAATGGTCAAACTATGTGTTATGTATAGTGCATTGTGATGAGTGTGTATTGATGAAATGTGACATAGAGATGAATTGTGCATGACTCTGTATCCTAAGTGTATATCACGACAAGATGAGTAGAAAGGAGTGGTGATTTATCCTAAAGCATATACCACTAAACAATGTAAGTGAATGTGATGATGTAGCTGATCACGAGATGATGCTAGAAGAAGTGACCCTATAGCCTAAAGTGTATATCACTAATCCTAGGAATGTTGCATGAGAAAAATAAGATTGAATGATGAACATGTGAGTGTGATGAGGTCCATTTGTGATGTATACCCTCAATAGTCCAGTATGGACCGCGAGACTAGAGTGCGTCATCGAGTAGTGAGTGCACACATAAAAGTGAAGATCCAAAATGTGTACTATGCATGGTATGATGAATAGTATGTAATACAATATGTGTATATGAACTAAGATGTGTAGATGTGTGATGCCCCAAAATTTTCAGCTAAAAACAAGGTAATTTTTTTTGTTTCATGATTGCGTGACTAACTTGCACATGGACTATGCTAATCTTATATGTATCATTTTAATTTTATCAGATGTCTCCAAAGAGACACTATGATAGATTTACTTCGTTTCATTAATTTCATTATACAATATCTCATTACATGGTATAATATATATCGTATTATAAACACCCTAGTTATATTACAATGCGATGTTGTTATTATTATAATAACATAAAGATATATAATAATAATATTATAATTTTATAATAACATCCAAAATCCATAACCTTATAAGTTCAAACTAATGTGTTCTACTTTTTAGCCTTATAAACATCACCATAAAAATTCACTATTATAAATAATAAAATAATAGATGTAACGACACTATTGTATAATTGATACATTGTTATCTCATTATAATTAGTATACCCCTAATTATATTATACGAAAACAATGTTATGTCTAATAATAAAAGTTACTCTAACATTATAAATTACATATATTATATAAAACAATTATATATATATATATATATATATATATATATATACACTATTCTAAACTACCCCTTCTTTTCCACGTATGGATTTTCCATTACCTCTAAGTAAAATCTTATATTCCTCCATATAAAACAAAAAAAAAAACTGCACTTTATTAAACATACCAAATTTCCTATTTTTAAAACTAAACCCTAAACTATACAGGGATGCTCCTTTCAAAACTTCCACGTATCTATACTTGGTATTTTAATTTGTTTGCTTCTTTGTGCAGGTCAGCCACCAGGGAAGGATGTAGAAGAAAGATTTAATGGGGAGGAGGAAGTGACCAAGTATGGGGCGGCCAAAATTACCGAGGGGTTGGGTGGATCGGCCCAACGGTCCTTATAATAAATTTTGTTTGTTTGTTTATTTAAAATGAAATGTACATATGTTAGGATTGTAGATTTATTTCTATGTGCAGGGTAGATTCATTTATTTTGTTGTTTTATTTATAATAAAATGAGATGTGAGGATTACATATTTATTTCTATGTGCAGAGTAGATTTATTTGTTTTGTTGTTTTATTTATAATTAAATGAGATGTGAGGATTACATATTTATTTCGTGTGCGAGCAGATTTAGATTTGAGTTTGTTATATTTATATTTATATATATATATATATATATATATATATTTTGTAGAGTATATAGAAAATATTTATGTATGCTATTATTTATATTTATTTATTAACATACATATGTAATATGCATACCAAATTTTATTACCATACAACTACAATTTCAAAGTTGCAAGAAAATATGTCAGTTCACTATGCACGAAATGGGAAACCGGCCATTTATCAATTTAAGAAGTTGGAGATTATCAACAATTTGGTTTCAATGTATTACTCCATTATCAACAACATTAAAGAATCCCTTATTTCAACACTAATTTTTTTAAATGTTAAGGAAAACTACAATGTTTTAATGCATTAAAACTCTACTATCGAACTGAATACAAAAAGAGCCATAAAATTTTAAATCCTTATACGAAATCATATTATAAATTTTCCAAGATACTTAACAACAATAGAATTTTCTTTTCCAGCCACATTAAAATTTGTCATGAAGCAAAACAACAACATTCCCTAGTTTGTATTGCTTCAAACAGACATGCTTCCAATATAAAGAAGTTGAACAAGATGTATGTTTCATTCCTTATAATGCAAAATATTTCAAGATCATTAACCATCTAATTTATAAAGAAAAATATCTTTTACATACAACAGTAAGGTAAGACAAAAGATTCCAAGATTATTACAATTCAAGTTGCAAATAAGAATTCTTACCAAATTTACAAGACCCATTACACAAAATATATTACATTTCCAATGCTTCTTTACAAGGCTTATAAATTGAATAATACAAGAATTCTTCATGAGGCCTACAAAACAATTGATACATGTTTACAATAGAACCCATATGGAGCTAAAATTCTCCACCGCAAAATGAAGATTGTTGTAGGGTCCATCTCTAGTCTTCTCCAACATTCTCAAACACACGAGGGGGAGCCAAGCAATGCTCTCTGCCAAACCAAAATCCATTGGGGAAGGGGAGCTCTCCCACAATGGCCCCCGAGCCCCAACATGCGAACAATAAAATAACTAAAAACCCCTTGAGCAACAGAGAGGGTCTTGCTCCATGAGACCCAACATACAAGCACAACACACACACAAAAATGCAAACTACAACAAGAACAAAGGTTTGGCATACAAACCAAGTGGGAGAGGGAGGAATGTGGGTTAGTCTCCTTTTTCTCCAAATGGGTAGGGGAATTGGCTTTAAACCTCCAAGATATCAAACCCTCCTTATACCTCTTCAAAACTCCCATTTTCTCTCCACCAAATCCAACCCCTATCTACCCTTAACTCCCTCCAAAATAAGTGCCAAAATACTACATTAACAAGCCTAAAATAACCCTTTTCCCTCCACCAAACTAACCCCCACATTCTCCCCTCCAACACCCCAAAGCTATAGGCTTTCTACCCATCTAGCTTATTCAAATGAACAAGAAGAAAATTTAAAAAGGAGAGAAAATGATCAAAAGAATCAAAACAATGCAATCAATCCATCTCACCATTTCACCATACAAGAAAATAACAACAAGGTAGAACAAAGATTTAAACCCTACCTCAAATCCATTGCTCAATCCTTCCTTTGCTCCAAACTTCTCTCTTGAAAACTTCTCAAGCACAAGCAATCTCCCAACCAAAATACAACCAAGATCAACTAGTCCCAAAATTCTAAGCATGAGTCTTATTTATGGAATAACAAGGGGGAAGGGTGAGTTGGCTCCACATGGGTGCCAACTGGGGTCACTTCTCCAACTCACCCAAGGTATAAACCATTAAACAAATTAAATCAATTTTAAAAGTCAAAGCATGTGCAACAAAATCAAAGATAAATGAGACAATAATGTTCAAAATCTAAAATGGGCCCTCAAAAATACTCCACCCATGATGGGTTAAGGATATGAGAGCATTTTAGGCATAAAGGACAAGGTTAGGTGCATGTAGGGTTGGCCAAAAATGCCTGCAAAGTCAAAATCCGCCCCTCCATAACCTTTATTGGGTTTAGGGTCTCAATAATTAATTTTCTTACTACCCAAAAGTCATGACAATGGGTCACATCATCACATGGGAGGTGAAGAAATTTCATACAACTACGATTTATAAAAACAAACCAGGGTAAATAATAAAAAGGGCCATCAACAAAAATAAGCAAAATTAAATTAATAACCACAAGCAAATAAAATGTCTAGCTACTTTTCTAAACTCAAAACATTATTGCTCAAGGTGTCTAAGGGGTCTTAGCCCGAATATTCTTCACATGTTGGTCTCTTGGTCCCCAGGTGTGTTATATATACATAACCTGTACAACATTGCACACTACACACGCACATCAAATCTGTCCAAGATATTTCCAAACATACATTACTTATAGTAATATAATTGAAATCAAGATACATGAATATTCATCATAATTAATTGATCTTAGAACAATTACTTGTACAATAATTTCAAGCACAATGGTGTTAACAAAAAATTCCATCATTTAATCTTTTCAAAATATAAACATTAGAACATTTTCATAATAATCAATTAATCACATGATCAAGATAACACAATAATATTGTAATCCTACATCACAATATTAGTGTCATCGATGCATATAATATATACACATATATAACCATCACTCCATCTAATTAAGTATGTCATGTAATGCTGATATAAATATGTTCAAATATCAATGTACCCTAACAAAGGTGTCCAAAATTAAATAGATAACCAACTAAATCAGCTAGACTTATATCATAAATAGGGTCTAAGGAAGTGGGAATTACAAGATGTATATTAGATGTAAGAAGCAATGTAATATGACATGTATAAGGTGTAAAAACATACTATTTGCAATAGTTATGGGGTGATGTATGTAGGACGAGATGTAGGATGCAAAATGTAGAATATATTAACACGTGCAATGTCTATAGCCTATAATGTGGTGTGCAATACATAGATGATGAATTGATGATATGTGATGCCTAATGTGTAGTGACTAATGTGCAGTGTGTGTGGGGTTCATGTATATATAATTCCCTCAACAATCGTGTAATGTCGATGTAGGAGTGTGTGTTACAATGCGAGAGGTTAGAATGTGTGTGTTTAACGATGTAAGTGTAAGATACATGTCGTGTTAGGTTGGGGGATATGGATTCCATGCCCCCATGTTTGTAAGTGATGGAGTTCTAGTAAAAATACACTAAGTGGATCAATGTGGGGAGTAGTTTCCTTAACAACGGTGATGGGATGTAGAGGAGGTAATGCATGAGATAATTTGAGTGGAGGGGTAGTTTCTTTGACAAAATGAATGGGAAATGGAAGTGGAGTGGGATGAATAGAAATATTGAATGGTGGCATATTTTTAGTATTGATGATGCTACCAAAGACTTGATATGAGAAGAAGGTTGATTGATTTTGAGAGACAATTGCGTACTTTGACTTGGTAAGGTTGTAGATGTCTTGAGAGGAGGACATGCTATATTGATTTTGAGAGGCATTTTCTTAGGTAGTGCTTGAATTTCTATAGAACACCCATTAGAAGTGGTGTGGTGCTCATTAGACATAGATGAGAACTAGATTTAGGATCCCATTGAGATGGAGCATTTGTAGATGGGCACGCAATGTAATGTTGTGACTCAATGAGATAAAGCCACGATGCTCAAGATGTTTTATTTTTCATTGTAAAACATATAAATAATTGTCGTTATGTCAATTGATTTGATGATAATTTCAATATGGATGACCTTGATATATTTCTAGACGATAAGGAGGATAGTGATTAGTATGTGGTAAACTGATCAAATGATGAATAAGGAGCTTACTAAGGAGGTCATGTTGCTTAGTATTGTGATCAAAGATGAGAGGCTCTGGTAATGGTATGACTTGAGGCTCACTGATATGAGCACATATAGTGAACATGGAATGTGGATGAGATGGAGAGGGAGAAAAAAATGATCCTGAGAAGCATCCTTAAGATGTTGGATTTTAAATTTGAGAGATGTGATCATGGATTCCATAGTCATAAATTTGTCTTGAAATAAATAGTGTAAAGCTTGAATTGACTCAAACATGGGTTGATTAGATGGAGAATCATGAAGACTAGGGTTGTCAAGTAAAAGATGAAAAATAGGGCTTATTTCATGTGCGGGGTATCTTTAGGAAGATACATGGTGTCTAGGCATTTTTGCAAAATAGTCACAAAATTGGGATGCGTATTAAGTAAATTAGACAAATAAATTTTACCCACAATAGAGGGAAAATGAGAATCCTAAGCTTGAAGATCAAGTTTGGGTTCACCAAAATTATTAAACTAAAATGGAAATATTCTAGCGCAATCTAATGTTATAGGAGCAGTAAAATAAATGACAATAAAACATAAAAAATACACCCAAACAATCTAATAAATGAAATGTGAAACCTAATGTGCAATAATGGTTAAGAAAAGGCTTAGTTGATTCACAAATATCATGTGATTGTGTTGTAATGTAGACTAGGTGAACATGAGGATGCAACAACCACACAGAATCCTGAGAAATCACATATCTAAGCTATCTAACTGGGTGGGGCACCAAGAAAGGGATAGGGGCACACAGGGTGCCTATTCTGAGATCTAGGCACCTTGGTCTATAGGAATGACTAGAAAATATCCTTTGAGGTGTCATTAGATTTTTTTCCTATATTAAGCTTCCTATCACACTAATGTCGTTATATGATCGTCAATGTCGATATATGACCTATAATAAAGAATCACCTATAAAACCCCAAACAAAGCATCAAAATACTAAAAGGAAAGGTGCATATGAAGGGTTCATACTATCCTCAGTGGCCAAAATGGTGGACTTACTAACTGAGCATTACACTACATCTCAAACCCAATGTAGTTCTAAGTGTGTTAAATATGTGCATGGAAAAAATAGACTCCCCTCTTATGAAGTTTTATGCGGATGAACCAACTTTGTGTTACTTGTGATGGAGCTAGATGGATGCAAATGTAGCTTTAGGTGCTCTTAATGGATGCAACTCTAGATGGTGATAGTGGATGCTTAGTGCTTGGTCCCTCATTATGGTCACATAAATTTATATTTATATGGTTCTCTTATTATATTTTTATAATTAACCATGAAAAGGTTGGCCACCAACAAGATAGAAAGTTCAAACAATAGAAAGTGCCCAAAAGGTGAGAGTAAAGTGAGCAGAGAGGATTAGGGTGCCTAGATGGGACTAGGGCACTGGGCACCCATTTTATAAATAAGAAAAACATAGAATGGAAATACATACTTTTGATTATTTTGGAAGTTTACTTATTGATAGGAAATTTGATCGATGAGAGAACATTTCCTATGATGCTTTTGATTATTTTGAATTTTATATGAAGGATGATCGATGCAAGAAGAATTTTTGTAATGATAGAGTATCCATCCTTCATGGGAGTGGTCTAAGATTTTTATTTTTATTGTAGATATTTGTCCTTTGAGGGATCGGTCTATATTTTATTGGAAGTTGTCCTTTGAGGGATCGAGTCTATATTTTGATGGTGTGATTAATAGCTATCCTTCGAGGGATCATTCTATATTTTTTTGGTAATGTGCATCAATTTAGATATATTTGAATTTTACTTGTGCTTTGAGGAAATCCTAGTAGACCACTTAAGGAGGAAATACATGTGTAAAAACTACACCTATATCTTTAACATGTTTTCAATTAGTAGATAAGGGAATATGTGAGTAATTATTGTGGGGCTCCTACTTATGAAGTGGAACTTTTCCATGTGGAAAATGCAATGATATGAGCCATGTTTCTCATCTTTAAGGTTGTATATATAGGATGTCGATGGAGGAGCACATAGTTCGAGCTCATTATGATAATAAATGATAGGTTAGTGGTGGAATGATATCTTTTGATGTGACTAATGTCATGAAAGTAGATGTGTTAACAATAGAAAGTCTACAAGTGCGGGGCATTTAAAAGTCCATTTTCAGGTTTACCATCGAGGGAGGATAAGTGATAGGCTCCAAACCCATATTATTGAGTATTTACATATGGGACAGGTTCATTTTTAAGACCCCCTCCAAAAAATTAGTTTACATTAGTGGCGAGATCTCCAAAATTGACTTCATGCATAAATGGAAAATTTCTAGAAATTATTTCGTGGCAAAGTTGATGGGTTAGATGGTCATCCATTGTGCATAGATGTCAACCTAGGTTGGATGCCATCCAACCCAAGTTATCTGGTAAATGTTGGATGGTCATCCATTGTTTCTCGTCTAACCCGATCGTCCAACCCATCCATCCAACCTGGCTTGGATGACTATCCATTTTCTATCGTCCAACCTAGGTTGGACGACCATACATTATTTTTTGTCGAACCTAACCATCTAACTTGGGTTGGATGACCCTATATTATTTTTTGTCCAACCTAGTTGTCTAACCTAGGTTTGATGACAGTTCATCGTCTACTGCCCAACCTAGTTGTCCAACCTGGGTTGGATGACCATACATTATTTCTCTTCCAGCCTAACCATCTAACTTAGGTTGGACTATTGTACATTATCTATCATCCAACATAGGTTGGACGATAGAAAATGGATGACCATTCATCATCTGTCATCTAACCTAGGTTGGATGACAAACAATGGTTGTCCATCCAACCTAAGTTGGATGGACAGTCACTCTTTGTTGGATGTCTTTATTAAATGGGTACCCCCGCAACCCCCAAGATATGTATTATACCTTAGCGAATACATGCATAAGTTAATTTTTACATATAAATAGTAGGCGAATTGACCCATACAAATGACTTGTCGGCTGAAATTTTTGGCAAACTACGCGGCAGCTGACTGCTAAAAATTCACCATTTCCAAATTCCAAAATCCCTAATATTTGAGAGTTTACAAAAATTCGCCATTAAAATCTTCCCTACATATTGGACCAATCCAATTAGGGGAAAATTTTCCAAGTTTACTCCTTTCCGGAGTAGTGACATTTTGATTTTATTTAAAGACAAGATCACTAATATTAAAGTCACATTCTTTGACATTTTTATTATATGCATATTTTATGTGTTTATGATAGATAAGATGATGTTTGAGGGCTTTTAGGTGGTGTTTTTCTAATAATTCAAGTTATGCTAAACATTCTTAAATCATATACCATTCAAAGGCTTCTAAAAGGAATTCAAAAATGTTTTTATATTTTTGCAAAACTTCATTTTTATATTGATAATTTACTTTAATTATATTTATGACAAGTTGAGAGTCTCAATAGATGTCAAGGAATTGAATACTAAGCATGACTGTGATTTGAAACCCATGATGAGGTCTTCATACTTAGCCATATTATTAGTGCATTGGAAATTAATTTTAAATGATAGAGGGATAGGAGTCCCCAATGAAGTATGATGATAATACGAGAACTTCCCCATGCCAACATTTAGAACTATTAAAGAAGAGTTTCATTTTGAGGGTATTATATTCTTGATCGATAGTGTTTATGGATTCGTCAAGAAATTATTTGTGAGGTAGTTGATTACTAGGAAGGTAAGCTTCTACAAGCTGGTCTATGATGGCTTATCACTTGATAGTTTTCTACAACATGAATTCTAGGTCAAATTCATTCAAAATCATGATCCATAGAGTGATGCAATCACTATGATATATTTTAGAATGCATAGATTTGAGAGGATTGAAATTGGTGATGACATAAGTCTTGTGATTAAGGATATAGTGACAAATCTTAGAATTCATGAAGTACAAGGCACAACATAACTTCTCTTCTTTGGTGTAACGAGTTTCATAGTTATAAAGAATGTGTCTTATTTAATTAATGTCTTTCTCTCTACCATGCTCATTTTGATGTACTAACATACCACTCAAGGTATGGTTAGTAGCAGAGATATATAGATAAAATGGATCCCCATCATGTAGAGGTGTGAGCACGGGTGGTGATAAGAGGTATTTTTGAGTTCTTCAAATGCCTTTTGACATTTTGATTCCATTTGAAATGGACATCCTTCCAAAGGATATGATGGAAAGGTTGATAGTAATATAAAAGTTGAGAGATGAATTAGCAAACTTATTGGAGTCTACCTTGAATACTATGAATTTGGTTGACAGATGGAAGGAGGTATCTTAATGATGGATTTGATTTTTGCAATGTCTACTTCAATACCCCTAATAGAAACCATAGACCCTAAGATTTTATTGATGAAAAAACTAAATACACACTTGGTCAGGTTAGGGTGGAGGAAGTATTGGATAAGAGGGGTGAAGATGATGTCGAGGACGATAAGATGGTATCTTCGGTGTTTTTATCTATCTAACGAGGCCATTGATGTAGTCTTCTACAATATAATAATTGATATCATGGATGATTTAGGTCTTAGCTAATTTATAAGTGTACCCTACATTTTTACTCTAAATGGCTTGATGTGTTAGAAAAAGGTCTCCCAAGGGTAATGAAACACGTCTTATATTTTTTGTAAGTCACAATGAGGATTTTATCGTAGCCAAGACATACATCCATAAGGGAAATCATTTATTGGCCTGTTGTGAGGTTGAAAATTGTATTGATGTTAAGAAGAGCGAAGTCATCTTTAGGAAAAGTGAGATTGAGATCTTAGAATTCTATGTAGATGCGTAACTTTCTAGAGGATTTGGTTATAGGTACAACATTAGAAACTCATTAAAGATAGTTAATGGGTAAGATGAATTTTGCAGAGAGAAGACATTGTAACTCTTATTTGATGAGGAGGGTTATGTGAGGGTGCATTCTATGTATTTTCTTTTTGAAATTTTGGGTGTTAGGGATTGTGATGATTTTTGGGAAATGATGATAGGGTAAAAACCCGACATGTAACTATATGACCATGCGAAGGCCTAGCTATGATTAGAAAGGAAGGTGTTAAATTCATTTAATTCTTATGAATCTAAAGACTAGACAACTTTAACTATATGAGGGTATTGCAAAGCCCCTATGTTGACGTTGATGGTGGATATATTAAGGATTTTCTACGTGTCCTATGGTATAGTATTTTGAGGGTAATGGTCATCTTCCCCCATATAGGATAGGATGGATTTATTGTCATGGCATTGAAGAAATTAGATTATAGGGAGTCTTCCTCTATCATCTTAGGTAATATAAGTGGAAGGTTCTTAGTGTTTTCATTAGTCGATAAGATAGATGATCTAAGGAGATCATGTTGATTAAAAATTCAAGGGGGTGGAAACAACATCATCTGTGTCAATAGAGTGGTCATGTGAAGATGAAGAGGATGGATCTATTTTTGCTACGGATCCAGATGCGGTGATCATTGAGGTGTCGAGGATGGTTTGTTAAAACCTAATCCATATTTTTCATGAGGTTTGAAGGACTGGTCAAATACCAAGTCGTGTATACCTTTTTCATAATGCCTTAAGCCAAAACCTTTCCAAGCATAGAGATGAAGATACATTTGTGAAAAGGAATGGTTGTATAAGAATTAAAAATCAGATATAAAAGGTTTAACGATGTGGAGAAGAAAGATTGACCCCTCCATAAAGGAAGTTAGTTTTAAGGTGAGGAGTACCAAATGCAATGATATATACCACATTTGGTTTGTACATGGGTTATTTTTCATGTCTCCCATTTATTTTCGGTGTTGGAAGTGAGTTAAGGGCTAGAATGTAGTACTCTCCCAATAAGAGACATTACATGACATCTTCAAAGGAGCTATTGTCTGGTAGCTTAGATGAGGATATGGAAGATATGGTTGAATCTTTGTAAGAAGAACCTGATTTTATCTTGGGAATGAACACATTATCAAGTCGATGAGTCATGTGACATGTTTTGAAATGGTTTAGATTGGTGAGAATAGTAAATTTCTGGGCCCAGAAGATAAGATAGTTCAGGGATAGGGACTACCGACTATCGCTGGAGACTAACTATGTTATGCCCCAGATAGAAGATATAGAGAGGGGGGGGGGCCATGAAGACATGTGTTCTATTGGCCATGAAGACATAGATCATTTCTTCAGGGTGACCCCATCTCCCATCTCCCATCTCTCTATATAGGATAGGGTGCGGCCCTCTCCCTCTCTATAGATGGGCCCATCTATCTAGGGGGTCCCGCCTCTCTTAGTACCCGCCCCAGAGAGATCCATCTATCTAGGGGGGGCCCGCCCCATCCCCCATCTAGTTATAGGGATAGGGATAGGGATAGGGGATCAGTCGAGGGCCTATCTAGATATGGACCCAGATAGATATAGAGGCCCGCCTCTCCCTCCCTATATAGCCGTATGGGCCCGAATGAGACTAGGGGGGCCCGCCTCTCCATTCTATTGGGGATCCCAAGACAACTATATCTATATTGTATATTGGGGCTGGGGCCCTTCCACTCCAGATCGCCAAGAAAGATATGGGATATGGCGAATGGCTATAGTTATATATGGACATACATATAGAATAGAGATCTTAGATCTGAGAGTCGCATCTTAGATCTGATAGCTATCCATCCATATCTAGATCAATGGCTAGGTAGATATAGATTAATTTTGTTCGAGTATAGATTGATATGGACGGGACGGTCTCTTCTCTCTCGGTCGGAGCCATACCTTCATGTTCATATTTTAGATAGCGATGTAATGTTGATGGGATAAAACGCATGGCATGTCTCCATGGATGACCTAACATCATATTTTACTAAAACTCTCCTTCTACGAGATAGAATAACTCATGAAGGATTTTGACACCTACTTTGATGGGTAAGATGACCATGCCTAAAGTAGGGGAAATGATGTCGTTAAAGGCACACATAACGAGAAGGTGATAGGGTGACGATAGTGTTAGGTAACTAAAGCTATTTGAAGGCATGAGAAGATATAATGTCAATTTTATCACCATTGTTGATCATGGTCTTTAAGTTGTAAGGATGGGATCTCAAAATCATTAAAAGTGATAGCAATGGACATTTTGAGGGTGCCATGGGTTCGAAAATGGTTTAGGGTCATTTGATGACTCGAAAATAATTGGAGAGCCTCAATCATCATTTTTTGATGTTGTGGGAAGTTTGAACATGCTCGTAGAGGGACATCTTCACAAAATATTGATGGAGTTGTTTAATGATGGTGTTTTCAACACGGGTGGTAGATTGGGTGTGTGGAGAGGAGAGGATAGACACCTTAGCCTTAGAGGTTGATATATTAGATGATTCGGGAGATAGAGAGATGGAGACTTTTGGAAAGTTTTGATCCGAGGCCTTAGGGTCTTATGCACATGCTCTTGTATTTATATTAACGAAATCTATTTGATGGAATGGGATGTTACTAAAAGAGGCCTCACTCTTGTTGGACATGGATGGGGTTTTGGATGATGGTTCAGGACGTGTGGATTTAGAGGTTATATGAGTTAGTTTTATTTGCTTGGGATGCTCTAGATATTTAGGGAGAATCCCTTTGCTTAGCAAGACTTCAAATTGTAGTATGGTCATCCGTAAACGGCCAAAAAAATTTATTTTTCTTGACCACAGACCCTTAGAGGTAATTATTTCTTTTACCAAATTTACCCCTTAATAAATCAAATTTAATCAAATGCAATGAAAGAATAAGAACTACACTACACAAGGTTTGATAATGAAGTTTGGTAGAATTCCTACATCTCCGGGTTTGCAAACTAGTTTGAACCAATCCATTATAACATTCTGAACATAAGTACATAATAAAGTTACATAAATAAAATGGATTTTTAACAAAACTTGGTATTATTCGATCCTCTAAACCCACTTTTATTGGAAATTTGTGTGCTATAACATAGCTCCCTAGGTTTAACACCTCCGTAAGACCTACATGCCTCTGTTTCATAGAAAAATAACCTCTGCATGGTACTAAGTCCCTAGATTTATGATAAAGATCAGGTATCACTCTATTGTGAGGCCTCAATCAACCTCTACATAGAGAAAATATCTGACTTGATTTCAAGTTTCAACAATGATCAACTACCACTCTATTTTACGGCCTCATTATCCTCTATGCATAGCAAAGATCCAAGCCGATGTCTCGTCGATGAGCTCAACAATGATTTTTACTCTCCTCCACGGCATCCAAACAACTAAATTGGTGATATGCCATGCATACTAAGAATCTGAGTTTTAGTGCTTCTATGGTTCTTTTTCATGTCCCTTGGCTTCGAACGGCATCTCTAGGATCCCACGTGATAATAATGCGTTAATTCTTCCTTTACAATGTCGGTGATCTAACAAATAATAACTCTTGAATTTTTACTATATCTCTATTAAATAATAGGAATTATTTTATCATTGTGCCTATTAAAAATAATAATAGGTCTTGCTTCTCAATTTCCTATAAAAATAATATAAATCTTCTATATCTTCGATTCTCGTAAATAATAATATAGGACTTTATATTTTCTCCAAATATGTCTCAATAGGCATTCTTCACAATTCACTCTCTTCCTCTTGGCTTCAAATGAGAGAGGATTTTTTTCCTCTTTTATTATCCTTGGTTATTGAAATGGAGAAGCTTATTTTTTAAATGGAGGATGAGGGGGCCTTATATAGGCCTAAGTGGCCCAAAATGGGTGCTTAAATATTTGATCCACATCCTTGGTATAGTATTCCAAGTTTGGTGTCTTAATTCGCCCTATTATTTTCGAAGGGTTAAGGTTTGAATCCCCTTACCCCACATGTGAAGCCCTTATCTTCTCTAAATAATGGCTGACCCACTTCCATGTTATCCGCCCACCTTTGGTGGAATGGTTAGGTGCTTAAATTAGCAAATGGATGGTTGGGGATTCAAACCTCCTTCATCACATTCTCTTTTACTCCCTCCACATTTATTGGACTCAACGTGGGATATTTGGGGGTTGTTTAACTAGTTCACCCGCCACTACTTATCCACATTTGTGTGGATTATCCCACATGTGTGGGTATAGGGTCTGGTGGTATTCAAATATGTTAGTTCCACCTGTTTATTTATGTTTTTGGCCACACTCATACACCTTTTTCCCTCCATGTGGCCTCATTTTTTTTGTGGACTTTTTGGTTAGCTCGTTGGTTATTGGTTGTAACTTTCCTAATATAAATAGCTCACCTATCAAGCTCAATTTGATGACTCTCCCTTAGCTCATCCAATGTGGACCAATGGTGGTAGGCCGTGCGATGTCCTAAGGATCCACCATGTGGTAATTTTTTATCATATTAACATAATGATAATTATCAATCATTGAAGACCAGAGTCACAAACCGAATTTTTTCACCTTTCACCCAATTCCATTTTTTCCACTTGTCATTGTCAGATTCACCAGTCAACTCTATTGAGTCATGCTTTGTCCAATGCTTTCCCGGTGGTAACTTTGTGGTACACGGTCTATTTTTAGTGTTCTTATAGACGATGGAAATATCTCGAGTCTACTTATATACTATAGATATAATAGGAGGTTTTGGGAAACTCCATCCACTAAATTTTTCTTCTGATCATGGGAAGGGCTTTACGGTCCTTAGTGGAGTGTCCTGGTGTTCGATGATAGGCACAGAGAATGCTTTGAATTCATACGAATGGTTTCCACCCTTGGGAGGAGATGATTTGATAAGTGGTAATGCTATGATGGATAAATATATGATATTTGTGAGGGTTCTAGTAAAGTACCATATGAAAGTTATTTGAGGTGATGATGAAGGTGAAGGAATTTGTAGTTTATTTAAATATTTTGAGGCTTGAGCTAATGGGGTCATACTTTTTTGATACATTTAGTTCGGATCGGAGGCAACCTTAGATTTTGTAAAATTGACTATGAATTTAGAGGAGAGATGAGGCCCTAAGATAGAAGGCAAGGGTTGTTTGTTTTATGATAGGGTTTTTAGATGAGTAGGTGGCATATTTTTATTTTTAGATGAATGGATTATGGATTGTTTCTTGATATTCTGGATATGATGTCTGGTGTCGTGGTCTTTGAAATATATTTTTTTGATTTCTATGATAGGTTTCTTTAAAATGAATTTCGAAGAAGCTAAGTTTGAATCGAAGAGGGTGTGATTGATGTAGGATGGTTTTTGGTATTTTTCAAAGACAAGGATGGAGGATTTGGGTGATTCAAATGGTACTTCTATAGTAGAGGCACTAGGTTTTAAGGTTTTGAGTGAGATGTCTTTAACGGTGTTGATCGTATGATGAGTGTTGACAGAATTATATTTTGGTTGATTAGTGGAGGGTAAGTGTTTGAGAAAGGGTTTTTCAAATACATCCAAGTTTTGATTTAGAGGTGCATTCAAATTATCAAGTTAAAAATCACCTCGGTCAATGAGATCCTAGAGAACATTTCTAAATGAACAAAACTTCTCAATTTCATGGCCTCGGACTCGGTGGTATTTATAGTAATCATTGTCTCGATACCATGAAGGTTTAGAAATGGACGTGTTGATAGGATGGATATGAGGAATCTTAATCATGCACATAGATAATATTTTATCGAAGACTTCACTATAAGACTCCCTAATAGGTGTATAGTTACATTGAGGTTAGGCCTATTTGAAATATAAAATACCTTTGCATGCAGATTTTACAACAATGAAGTTGGTAGATCCTTTGGATTTATCGTTAATAGTAGAGGGTTTGAACAAGGACTTAGGCTTAGGTTTCTTTAATCCAAGTATAACTTTACCATCTTCAAGGTTTCAAAGTTATAATTTATGGGTGATGGCAAAGGCTTCGTCAAATGTTTTGAAGGATTGGATTTGAATTGTTGATGATAAATGTTTAGCAAAAGAATAATCGACTAACTAGATCAATTTGGTTTGTGGGAGTGAGAAGGATATTTGATTTATAATCTCACACCTACAGTGACGAAATATGTAACAGAGACTCATCTTTTAACTATTTAATAGTGTAGAGATCTAGAATATAAATCTTACGAGCCATATTTATGGTAAAATGGTCTAATAATAATTGTGCAAATTGTGTGAAAGAAAAGATTGAATATTGTGGGTTATATATACCACTCATGTGTGGTCCCTAATAAGGACATGGGAAATTTCCTCAACATAAGGTCTTGATCATATGTGATGGGATAGCATGTGTGATGAAAGGCTATAATTTTGTTCTTGAGGGTCCTTCTTATTGTAGAATTTAATAAATTTCAGGAGATCCCAGTGTGGGAGATAGGATTTTAAAGGTACTTGATGGGTGAATGCACTCATTACATATATGTTTGTAAGGGAGGGTGTTTTGGGACCAATGGTAGAGGCTTCAAGACTAGTAATCATGTTCATAAGTGTTTGCGGGGTCATTTTGAGGTTATTGTATTAGGTTTGAAGATGATTATCTAGGTTAACTATAGATATGGGGTTGAATTTTTGGTATAACTGATATGGTAAAGGGATGTTATGATGAATATGAGTACTTTTAGGAATGTTATGGGGATGTGGGATACTAAGGGTTGGGTGGGTTAGATATATTAATAAGGGGTGGGAACAAAATTTCTTTTAAGTGTTTGAGATGGATGTGGTATATACTAAGATAAGATAGAAGTGTTGATAAAATATTGAGATGGTTGTGGTGTGTAATGAGAATGGATTTTTGATACATGGGAAGTGGAGGCATATTGTGAAAAGGGGTGAGTACTAGCAATAGAACTTGTATTAATAAGGGGTATATGTATGGGGATAGACAAGAATAAATTCTATATTGAGGATGTGGGTTGTTGTGAAGGGATGGATTGAGACACAATAAGGGGAATAGAAACGAGCTCACCCGAGGTATAGGAGAAGAACTAGAGGTTGTGGGACTAGATGTGGAAGAAGATGTGTTAGTATTGATTTGAGAGGTCATCAATATTGATAAGGGAGTTGACAATGGAGATGGTGGTTGGCTAGGTGAGTCTTGTGAAAAGACAATGTTAAGATTGAAACTAATGAAAGAGATTGGTAAAGAGGGGATTGATGCACCCGATCCACCGTGGTGGTGTAAGGATGAATTTAGTGAATTATAGGCTCATGATTGGAATCGATGAGTTAGGAAGGATCAAAAGTAATAATATTGATAGGATGTTGTTGTGCAATTATGATTATTAGAGGAATACACCTCAAGAAGCATAGTAGACATTAAGGGCCACTTGGGTTAGAATCTAGAATTTTGTTAAAATTGGATCGCCGTTATTAAAGAACCATGGGATAGGTGGATCTAGGATCTCTTATGTGGTTGATTGGGTACTAGGATAATGTGAAAGTTCTTGATTGATCAATGAAGGTGATCGGAGTTACTCAATTATGTTGGGAATGTTTTGAAGTTGAGTCTCAAGATTGTCTAGGGATTATTGAAGATGGCTAGACATATTATCGGTGTTTTTAGATAGGACTATTACCTGTAAAAAATAAATTAAACAAATAATCAATGAAGAAAAACAAAATTGGAACTAATTAAAATAACTGCAAAAAAATCACACGATAGATTTTAATTATCTTGATTACTTTAAGAAAAGTGTGAAATATGAAAAAGGTTGAAAGGGTACTAAGAAAAGGTCATCTAAGGTTGGTTTCAAGTAAATTAAAGGTTAGGGTTCTTGATATACCCGAAGTTACCTGAGGCATAGATATTTGTTGGATTTGGTACGAGGCATGGTATAGGGGCCTACCCTCTCATGTTATAGTCTCGTAGTGATAAGGGTGTCAAGTGCTTAGCTGATATACCACCCACCAGATTGTTTATAATCATCCAGAACATCGATTCACCTTATCCTCTTAGTGATGAAATCTAAGTAGGTCCACCTAGGAAGGATTTTTTAGATGTAAGTTTAATTTGATACATGATTTGGTTGTGTGTGAAGGGATTTTATGAATGTAATTCCTTGAAATCCTAATTAGACTAGATGAACAAGAAGAATGAAAGTTTATTTTTAGATCTAAATGAAATTTTTAGTTCAATGAGAACAAATCACAAAAATGCAATGCTAAAAGAAATTATGAAAGAATAAAAAGAGCTTACTAGTAATCACTTTTCCTTTTTAGTTTTTTTTTAATTTTAACCACACTTTTGAAATAAAGCAATGAAGGCATTAAAATCTGAAAAATTAAGCAATATATCAAGAAAAGAAACAAAAGATATGAAATATAAATGAAAAAGGGACTAAAGAGGTCCCACCGAGTGTGCTTAGGATGTTTATGGTGAATTTTAGTTAGGTGTTATAATGTTGAAATACCAAAAACTCAAATAAGGCAAGGTTTACCGATACCTACATTGATAAACACAATTTCAAGATGATCGAGTACATGAACAATGAAAGAGGATCTTCCTTCATCCAAGTGAGAATACTTTCATACAAAGACAACTAAATAGATAAATATCATATAAAGATGTAATGAGTTGCTCAGATACATCCGATCCCAAGAATCCAAATGGATTTCTTGAAGAAATCATTTGATACAATTAATTTGTATATTAGGTTAAGATAAATGACAATTATAATCAAAACATGAGAGGATAAGAAGGTCCTACTCCATGTTGTAGGCATCCCAGGAGAGGGTCATGGCAAGATTAAAGTCCTAGAATTAATCAAACCATAACGCTTCATAGCTTCATGCTTTTTTGTATGATCTTAAGTCGATCCTCGATGTCTTTGACTTCTAGTTCAAGGGAAATGGTGCATAAACTCAGCTCATGTGCAATATCAAATTTCTCCCAAAAAATGGTTTCTAGATGACCGAACGTTGTATATGTTGGTGATAGGATGTGATGGACCTGAAACAATCATTTAAATAGAGTACATCTTAAAGCAACTGATTAGACAAAAAAATAGATTGATAAATATATGAGAAATGTTAGAAATGATTAAAAAATATAGGGATCAACAATGATCATGAATCGACGGAAATCGGGGTCAAGATGCTTATTTGATAAAAGTTGATAAAATAACTAATAATAAATGTCGATGAATATTTTCAATGCTAAGGTAAACTAGAAGGACTTTAGAATCTTGTGGTATTCAAAAACAAAGATTCATATGTATCTGAGGGACTAATGAGAAATAAAGAGGCTATGAATACCAATTTATAGAGATCGTGAATTGACGAAATCACAATTGAAATTATAGATATTTTAAAACCTAGGCAAATGATCCAATGGAAGAGTGAATTTAAAACGAGTGAACAAGATGAGATAGATGACTAGTTATATGTTATAGTAGATGTAAAACAAGATTGATAAATATGAACAATAAAGTACTAACCTTTTTGGTTATGTGCAATGATGGAAAATATCCAAGAAGCTTGACTAATGATTAAATGATATTCCTTTGAGATTATGATAGCATGATGTTGATACTTCCCAAAGTGAAATGAAATCGTACAAAAAAGTGCAGAAATTTATTCCAAAATCTAGCTTCTTACTAACTTTCCTATGTAATTAATAAAGTGGGCAAGAGGGTGATTTAAGTAAAATCAATGACATCTGCAATGATCACCAACAATCATGGATTGTCGTCAATATTCTCACGATGTATAAAACCAACAAAGGAAATATGGAAAATGGTTGAAACCGCTTTTCATCCGAGGATTAAGGTTTTTTTCTAAATGGTGAGATGTTATTGATTTGTGTGGGAATAGGTTAGGGAGTTAGGATGGGTGGGATAAATTATGCTAGGTTACTTTTAAGTGTTTAAGGGAGGCTAAATGAGGTTTTATGATAGTAAGTGAGAGTTTACAATGGTAATTTATAATATACTTAAATTAGGGATAATAATGATAATTTGATTAATGTATATCGATTCACTTAGGGGTGAAAAAGTGGTGTCTACAAAGTGAGGTACGTCATATGAACCACACTATGAAGAGGAATGGATCAAAGTGAATTAATGTGTGTGAAATATAGCCACTTGGAAAATAGGTGAAATCAAGATCATCATGAGTTCTATGAAGAATTATAAAGATCAAGAACTTAATCCTAATTGAAGCCATCACGGAAATGGTCATCAGGATCATGATAAGAAAATATCATCATGAGTGATGTTGATAGTCATCTCAAGCTCACAAACAATCCACATATCATGGAAGTTTTTTTAAACACTTAAACAATGCTTTGTAATGTACTCACATATTGTAAGTCAAGGAGGTGACATTTTTAGTATCAAGAACATAGAACTCATTCTCATATGTTCCTTCTAGTTCCATTCAAGTATTAATCATTCTTTCTAGTGAAGGAAACATATTTTCATGAGGAACAATTAAGCGTGTTTGCATTCAAGTGACAACTTTTTCATAAAGGTTAAATGTGAAACTCGAGAGGGTAAGGTGATTAGCTTTGATTGGAGTACCATGTTTACAATAATGGGAAATCATCTCCATTTCACTTGAAAGTGTTCTTAAGCACACGTTCAACACCTTATGGGATCACATCTCAAAAGAGGAGGCACATTGTCATCACCTCATTTCAGTTCAACAGAGGGCCATACGAAAAGAATCTCATTCAGGAGAAATGCTTCCATATGCATGATGAGAAATTATTTAAGTAAGAAAAAATAATCACAAAAAGGTTTGAGCATCTTGGAGTTGATTTTTGGTCATGAAGGTGAACTGTGAAGGCCTAAAGGAGTAAGGAATTGATCCTCATTTCCTAACTCCTACCTTGCAAACAAAAATGGTCATCATGTTCCCATCACAATATAGATCTCATAATAGTATTTCTAAGGACTGCTCGATGCCTTGGAATGTTTCCATATCTCAAAGAAGAAGCAAATTGTGATCATAGTTCTCCAAGTTAGGAAGTTATTCATCAACAAAATCTTTTTCTTCATCATATTGGCCAACCCTTATCTCTCTTTATCTCCTTTCTTCTCTATCCACATTTTAATTATTCATTAAGAATGTACTTTTTTATTTCATCCTATTCACTTAAGTTACCTTCAACATTAACATTATAAGAGTCATTTTTCACTAAAAAGGAAAAGACTCGATTTTGTCTCCTAGGAATATGGAAGGTCACAAGTGATGAAGATAGGTGAAAATTCATGTGGGGGAGATGAAAATATATATTATGATGTTATAAATTAGAATGGCTTGTCCATTCCAAAGGGTTGGAAATTGTTGATTGGTGTATGTTGTTGAGATTTGTATCACTACTACATCAAGAAATAAGAGTTACATTTCCTCTATATCATTTTCTATGTTCCTTTATCTTCTCTACTCTCTAACTTCACAAGCATAGTGATCTTGTATAACCAAGAAGGAACTTTGTGTCCTTAATTAATGAATCTATAGAACTTTGCATCTCTATTTTATTAGTATCGTTTATTGCTTACATTCTTTTGTTCTTATAATTGAATATAGACCTTCTTTGGTTAGTGTTGATGAGAAGCTGATAGTGCCTACTAACAAAATTAGCCTCTGTCTGATGAGGGTCGTCAATCCTCACCATTAATAATGTCAATCCGGGTTGGTGTCTAAAGGTTGTATGCATTAAGAGAAGAAGATCTCGGAAAGTGGCTCCTTTAAACACAATCCAAACTTGCATAAAATAAATCACACATGTAGAAATTTAAAAGCACACTTGCATAAATGTAAACACACTTGCATAAAGGAAATCACACTTGCAGGAATATAAAGGCATGCTTGCATAAATGAAATCACACTTGCATAAATAAATGTTGCATGAAAGAAATGAAACTTGCATAAATGAAATTGTTGAATTAAAAATAACTAAAAGATAAAAAGACACCTACAGGTTCACAACAAAAATTGTACTGAAGAAGGATCACATAACATGAAATCAAAAGTTTACAACAAAAGAAAAATTGTAGAAATAAAGAAACAAAAATTAACACATTGATCCATCTTCCTTGGAATGAGTGGATAGCTCATTCCTTGGAAGAGGACTTAATTCATACTTTTAATTCAGAACTTGCAGAATAACTTTACTTCAAAAGATTGGAAAGAAAGAACAAATCTTTATTTCTTAGGAGAAAAGGATTACATATCTAAGTGTGGAAGGTTGCATTTATAATTTATGCCTCCAAAAACTCCTTATTTTTGTAGATACAATCTGATATTATCTTTATTCTAATCCTAACAACTAAGTTCTCCATCTCCAAAAAATATGGAGGGAGATATTATTGGAGTCAAAGTCTTATCTCACTTATTTTAGGAAGATTTGCTCCCAAATCTTCTCCTTAATTTTCGGTAACAAGAATCATAATGATTTTATTCCTCTAAATTATTGGAAGGAGGATTTTCCTCAAAATATTATTTTGACCAAATACCTTTCTCAGATTTTCCATTTGACTTTGTTGTTTTTTACTTGTGGAACTTTTGACACTTGTCTGATATGTTTTTTCCTTGGACTACAGTTCACTAAAATTTAGATTTATCTTCATTGGTAAAACCTGTTGCAAATATGAATGAGATTTTTGTTAAACACATTTCTATGAATAAAAACTCTCTCATATTTTCCATTTGACTTTTCTATTTCTATTTATGGAACTTTTAGTGCTCATCTGATACACTTTTCCTCAGATTGCAACTCACTAAAAGTTAGATATATCTTCATTGGTAAAACTTGTAGCAAATCTGAATGAGGTTTTTATTAAACACATTTCTATGAACAAAAACCTCTCTCATATTTTCCATTGGATTCTTTGATCTTTCACAATTCCTCAAAAACTGTCAAAATCTACGAGTTCCATGATTAAGTCTGTGAGTTCTGGAACTAACTCTATGAGTTCTAGAACTAAGCTTTGTGAGTTCCATAACTAACTCTACAAGTTCTGAACTAAGCCTACGAGTTCCAGAGCTAAATTAAAATAGCTATAACTTTTGCATATGATCTCGTATTGAGATGATTCTTTTTTTGAACTTGCATAATTTTTTGAGAGGAATCTGAATATGAAATCATATTTGATTTTAGATATACCATCCATGATCAATTCCAATTTTCCCAATACTAGCATTATCTTTCCTTTATGGCCTGCATACACAAGACTTTGCATCTTTTCCCAAATAATCAACAGGATTAGTCAAATAAATAAATAACAAAAGATTTCTAAAGAATAAACAAGATATATATCCTATATTCTGTCTTAAGAAAACTAGAAGTTCCTAGATTACATTTAAATCCACTTTCAAAGTTAACTTGTAAGGACAAAATAATGGTAATTTATGGCCAATTTATGTTCTCATCACTATCCTTGTTTCTCCACCTCCCCTTTACCTCCCTTCACAACAAATTTCTTCCTTGTACATTATACAAGCATTTTTCCATAGATTTACTAGAGTAAGCTTGTGTGATCCTTGGCCTAATGGCCACCAAATATTTTAGTTAGTTTACATTCAATAATTGGAGCCTCCACATACCCAAGAAGGAGGGGCTTAGCCCCGTGAAAATGGTGAAAACCAATAATTCATACTTGTAACAAATTATTTCACCAACATATTGGTATAATTATTTAAGTTTTTGTGGGATATACTTTTAGTAGCCACTAAATCATGCACTTACTATGTACATATAGCCTCTAAATATATTATTTATATGCATGATTCCTAAGAAAGAGAATTAGTCATTAACAACATTTATTTTTCTTTGATATTGTTTTCATCCTTTTTATCTTTATTAGTTGTCTTTTCTAGATTTACATCTTACAATTTTGAACACTAGATGACATCCTATTTGGCTATAATTCCATGGTTTTATCTTTTTGGCACCTTGTACAAAACCATTCATTAGGTGTAGGAGCACCTAGGTGCTACTGTCCCCTATAGGTTCTTCTATCCTCCTCCCATTTTCTAAATTTTTTAATGTTACATATTTCATGTTTTTATTTACTACCCTAGGTTGTTATTTCACTTGTTAATGATGAAAATTAAGAAAAGGAATTATATATATATATATATATATACACATGTCTTATTTAACCTCATTAAGGGGGAAAGAATTCAAAAGGCACACACTAATACAAGGAGATAATATTTTCTATCTACTACATCAAAGGCTACATTTTGGGAATGCATACTTCATTGCATAGGAGGATCTATTATGAATTCCATACCACACATTTTGCATTGGGAAAAATTATTTGTATCCCATTATTCTCTTTGTGAATGGAATTAGGGAATCCTATCTAAAGACACACTATTTCAATCACACACTCTAGATCTACATTGAGTCTTAAATGTAGTTTAGTGCTTGGTGAAAATCACATTAGGGTGACCACTAAGGTTAGTCCGACTAAAAATATGCATATTTTATTCATGTAATGTGTTTAAGTATTATGTAGGTAGTTAGGGTTTCTTTTGTAAGTATGGGTGTTAATAAGAAAAATTTTAGCAAACCTGACATGACCTACAACAAACTAAAGTGAAAATAAGTGACATAGAAACAATAAATATCCTAACTATCCCATGACACCAGTGCCCAAAATAAATGCTAGCTCCCAAGAAGCATGTCTCATTATAGACACTTCTATCTTTGAGATCTTCAACTCCTATTTCATAAACAAAGATTTCATAGTCTATAATTTTCCTTTCCAATCTATTCATTATTCTATACATATAGTTATAATTTGAGTCGTTATACAAACCTTGTCTATCACTCTTTCTTATACTTATTTAGCTAGATCTTATATGTGATTGTTATATTCAATTTATCAGCAAAGTGTCCTTCTATAGATTTAAATTTAATTAAATCATTTAGTGAACCTAATACTTACATGCCTATTATCGTACCTTTTATGGTTTCTCATACCTTTGATTCGAATGATTCCACATTCTATATTCAATTTTAAATTCATAATCTCCTTATTAAATATGTCTTAGTTGATCTTAGATATGGTCTTAATATATGCACTCTATCCTTTCTCCATCAAATAGGACTTTCTGTTACTCATCTCAATCCATCTACTCTTTTTTTTGTGGCTTTGATTATACATATAAAAATTATCAAGCACAATATCTCTTCCCCTTACTGTGGGATCTTTCACTCTTGATGTTCTATGTTGTGTTATGCCTCATGATATCCCTTATACTATCCTTTTAGGCCATCCTTTGTTGCATATTATGCATACAGCTTATTTCTACACATGCCCCTACTACACCTTCTTCCATGGATACCACTACAATATATTCTACACCTCATGTTGCTACTACTGTGTGATGTTCCCATCATACATTTTGTTGAGGACATTACCTACATTACACATCCTTCTCCTCTTGGGATGCACCTTAGTATTATTGATTTACAAGATCAATTTTCTATTGGCACCTGAATACTCCTCACATTATTCCTCACTCTCGATGCACTTTTATTGATCATATGTTTATTTCTTTCTAATGTTACATCTCTCCCTACACCTTCCTCATCACAAGTTAGAGTAAATTATTTTGATTTGACAATTATTTCTAATGCTTTCAATTTACAAGATTCTATGCATGATTCATTTAATATGTTTGTTCCTTTTCTTGTTACATCCATGGGGGAAATAATCCCCCTCCTTCCAAATTTTTGTCTATGGTCATAGGGGCTAATCTGTACTACTTTATTGTTTCTGATATTCCCAAATTACACCTATTGCTTATTATGATTCTTGTGTCTCTCCCTCCATTACTTGACATTGATAATAATTAGCCTCATATCATTGCATATGTTACACATATTTTGACTCACATATTGATCCTTATGTTTGCACTTACTTTTTCCACTATTTCCAACACGCCCAATGTTACACCTATTATATTTTCTCCTAATGGGTACATTCTTATTGCTTATACACTTCCTACTCATCCAGTTGGGATCTTGGACTCTATAGGGTTTTCCCCTCACCATGTTGACATTATTATCCAGTAGCTCTTATGTTTACCAATGTTCTACCTATTCTAGGTTCTCCACATGCATACCACAATTCTACTCCACATGTTATGATACATGTACTTTCACACAACTCTAGATCCTTACATCATGTTAAAATATGTTCATCTTCTTTATCAAATCACTATTCTCATTGTATAACTCATCTTGGCATCCACATTTTGGGGCATCCTAATTCCCCCACACTATCTAATTATGCACTCTTGTTCTTGGTTCATACTTGACTATTGAGGGCATCCTTACCTCCATGGATCTCACTTTTTACACACACACGTGCGAGGGGAATCTTGATTCCTCCTTATATTTTTTTCTCTTTCACATAATTACAATTAAAAATCCAAACATTTGTTTTTAGATCTTTATTGGATGTACTCTTGCTTGATTATATTACTATATGTTACACCTTTTCTTATCATGTTACTACGGTTCATAGTATTCTTTATCATTTTTCATAAACACATGTGTGTTTGCATGGTATCTTGATGTGAATGCATGTCACTTACAGTGTTGCCACACGATGTATGATTCTTATTCTTTTCTATTATCAGTCCCACTAAGGCCTCTATGTTACACCTTTTCCCACTTACTATCGTGTTTTATAATAGCAATATTTTACATTTTCCTTCCTACATTTAGATCTTACATTTTGGCATAATATTTATCTTTCCTAACATTATAATGATTTGTTCATCTGTAGAATTTACCTTACAATACTCCTTTCAATCATGGTTGTCTAATTCTAGTATATCTTGATTGCTATTATTTGCGAGCTATGCCCTATATTTTCATGTTTCCTTTCTTGCACAAGCCTTGATGGATTTTATTGTCTTGTGAAATCCTGAGTGGTTTCCCATGTATGCGAACATCTCCTTATTGTGTCATTATTTTTATTTTCCTATATGAGATCACTAGTTTTTATTTCCATGTGCATTACTTGTTTCTCACTAACACTTGTATGCTAGAATTTTCCAATTATTTTTCTTATGCCATAGTCACCACCATGTGGAATCCCTATTCCCCCTATAGGAATCCCAATATCAGATATACATATCAATTTCATACTTCCTCATTTAGGCTCCATTCACTCTTGTTCATCTCACGCACCCCAAATGAGTAGGGGAAAACATCATGTGAATATTTTCACCCTCCCAGAATTACGAATTATAGTCATCATGATCGTGAGAAGAAATTAGTTATATAACAGGGCTATAAATATAATTAGAAACAAAAATAATCCTAGACAAAACCTACCAAGACAAACAAGAGCGTTTTTGCTAGTGTTCCACATGGGCACTCTTGTCCTAGTGGGAAAAACAGCTTACATAGTAGTTTTCCATAGTTACACAAATTAGAATATTCTCTAGTTCCAAAAATTACATAGTCAGTTTCAAATTCTAATCAATTAATAACATGAACTAAATTCAATGGCACTTAACAAAACACTAACTCGGATCTAAATTACGAACAAATAAGGAAGTTTCACCCAAGTCATATGCAGGATAGTAATATTATGGGAACAATGTGTCACCCAAGGCAAGTTACAACATTGATTTTTTGATCATTTGTAGTGGAAATTATTTGTGGGGAAGTGTTCATGATTGGAGGGAAAGGCCTATGAGCTCTCCTAATACACTTTACCTTAGTGACAAAAGGATGCCTAAATTTGAAGTTTAGGGTTACGATGCTCAAATCCCATGTTTGCCAACATGATGTTGAAAACGTTCGTATTATTCCAACCAGCTCCTAAGGAAAAATTCTATAAAAAGAAAAAAATTCTACCCCTTTCTCTTTCAACATTTCATGTGTAATCTAACCCCTTGATTTAGATTTTTCCAATACACATTTCCAATTTTACATGTTTTTCAAGTTAAATTTCAATTGCATTTACTATGAGAATTGACTACACATGTTTTCTTTTTCAATTCCTATCATATCCCAACAAAGAAAAATCACACAAATAACCATGAAGCAAATTTTAAGCACGCTCTGGAAAAGATGATATTTCAAGGAACTACATGCACACATCATTACCACTCCATGAATGAAAATTTCACCCATAGGATCCTTATCTTTCCTTTCCCTTAGAATTTTTCTAGCGTACACATTTTGCACTAGTACATTCGACACCTGCAACACTCATATGACACACTACTAGGTATAAATTTCTTTCAACTCCCCAAGGTACGCTTTTCTTTCTACTTTATGCTAGAGAATCCTTATTCACTAGCATAAATTAGGGGAAAATATAGTCACTAAATCATGCACTTACTATGTACATATATCCTATAAATATTTCATTTATATGCATGATTCCAAAGAAAGAGAATTGTCCATTAACAAAACTTGTTTTTCTTTGATATTACTTTTACCATTCTTATCTTTGTTACTTGTATTTTCTATATTTAAAACTTACAATTTTTCACACTAGCCTACATCTTATTCAAATCTGATTCCATTTTTTAATCTTTCTAACACCCTATATAGAACTTCCCATTAGGGACAAGAGAACCAGGTGCTAGTGTCCTCTCTCCGGGTGCTTATGTCCTCTTCCCTTTTTCTAAATTTTTGGATGCTACATCTTTCATGACCTTGTTTACTACCCTAGGTTAGCATTTCACTTGTTAGTGACAAACATTAAGGAAATGAATCATATATATATATATATATATATATATACAAGTCTTATTAAACTCATTAGGGTGTAAGCATTCAAGAGGTATATGTTATTACAAGGACCTAATTTTTTTATCTACTACATCAAGGACTGCATTTTAGGACTACATAGGAGGGAAATTTTGAATTCCATACCACATATTTTGCATTGGGACAAAGTAGTTGTAGCCTACTATTCTTTATATGACCGGCACTAGGGAATCCTAGCTCAAGGGACACTGTTCCAATCACACACACACACACACACACACACACACTGAACTACGCTGATTTTGAACTCAGTACTCCAACACTCGTGGAAAATCACATTGGGTGACCACTAAGGTCATTCTAACTCAAACATATGCATATTTTTATTCATCTAATGTGTGCTTGAGTATTGTGCAGCTTAGCTAGGATTTATTTTGCAAGTACATGTATGACTAAGAAAACTTGTAGTGAACTTGACATGACATAAAGTGAACTAAAGGTTACAAGAAGCGACCCAAAAAGAATCAAGATTGAAACTATCCTACAAAAACTAGTGCCTAGAATAGATGTCAGCACCTAGGCCTTATCCCATTCCAAGAATCTTCTATCCCTAAGATCATCAAATCCTAGTTTCAAAACAGAGCTTACACACCCAATATTTTCCCGTCCAACCTATTCATGAGTCCATACCTATAGTTGCAAGCCAAGTCATTATACAAACCCTATCTATTATTATTTCTTGTATTTCTTTAGCTAGATCTTGTATGTGGTTGTTATATTTATCTCGATCGTAGTGTATTTACATAGATTTGAATTTCATTAAATCACTTCCCTTCTAATATTCATAAAACTCTAATAGTTAACTTAGAGTTTATTGGGTTGTGGTGGAGAAGTGGTTAAAACGTCATTTGGAAGATTTAAATTATGTAGCATTTGGAATATTTAACTTATGTAATTTAATGAGAATGTTATTTTGTCTCCAATAATGTTAAAAAATTATCATTTTGTAATGGAAATATATTTTATGATATCAATGTAGTACAATTTGTTTTTGTAATGAATAAATTATTTTTGAAAATTTATTAATTTGATGAGGAATATTTGGTTAAATTAATTGATTTTAAGCATTTATTTAATTATATATTAGTTATTGTTTTTTACATTTTAAAATTATAAGCTATAGAATATAAATTTTAACTATAATGAATATTTAATTTTCAGAAATTTTTATTTTTATTAATAGATTGGAGATGGTTGATGGAATTTCGTGGAGGATTTTTTTGAAAAAATTGAAGATATTATTACAAAGTTAGCAAATACATTGGCATCTTCTATTACAAAGGCCTCACCGTAAAAATTTGTTGGCTATTAAAACTAATTTGGAACACGTGATAAATCACATTAATCACGTAATTTAAATATTTGGTATACCTCATTATCTATTGACTTTTCAAGTCACCTTGCTAATTTTTCTTTTATTTGATTACTTCCTGGAAAAAATTCCTTTTACCAAAAATCTAGTTCGAAATCTTGAAAAATTGTCTAAGTATAAAAAAATCCTTTACATTTTGGATTTTGGGTTCAACAAACAATTTAAAATTTGCATGTAAATTGTTCCTCAAATACTGAAACCTGAAATACAAAGGACTTGGTGTATTTTGGGAATCGGGTTTCAAGTTGTAATTTGCATAAATTGTAAAATGAAACTCGAAACCCGAACTTTTAAGTGTATTTTGCGTTTGAAGTTCCGATTTACAATTTATATGTAAATTGAAAATTAAAACCCAATTCCCGAGAACCAAATAAATTAGTGCATTTTGGGTTTCAAGTTTTCAATTGCATTTTGATTCCTAAAACCAAAACCCAACCGAGTTGTAAAAGGGGATCAAGTTCCGAAATCCATTCAACACAATAAATGTCACCCACTTGTGCATGTGACCTATGTGTAATTAATGCACCCTTTTTTATTTTTAGTTATATTTTCCACATCATTTTTGCTGGACATTTGTACACTCTAACTTGTTGACAACCTTCCAACTTCTAACCATAATTTTTTCAATTTCTCAAGTGTTTTTTTATGTTTTTTTCTTTCAACCCACCAGATTTTTGGTAAGATCTAGTGTCCTAATGGATTTTGTCAAGATTTATGTAATTGTTTCAGGATTTTTCTTCATTTCTTGAGGCATTTAGGGTTTTCTTAGTTATCCTTTTTTAGCCTTTCTTTTTAGGGTTTTCCTTTATCATTTTGTTTGGTATCCTTTTGAGTACTTTCACTAATTAATTTTGGCCTAATCTAATGTTAATTTTTAGGTATAGTCCAAGTTTTCTAAAAGGAATGGATTTTTTTCCATTGCAAGTAGAAATTCAGATATTCGCAATTATTTTTCAAAGTGTGAATTCCTCTAAGTCTATTTCGTAAGTTCACAAGTGTAAAACAAGTCCGAATTATGCTAAAAAAATTGGGGATCAATGATTGCATTAATAAGGTCAACTTCCACTAAAGACCATTTTGGAAGTTAAATATTGTAAATAAATTCCCGACCTCCACCAAAGACCATTTTGGAAGTTATATTTTGTTTTGCAAGTCTTGATCTCTAATTTGTGTATTTTGAAAGTCTATAATTGTTTTTCGGTCCAAACTTCCAACCACCACATTTAGGTGTTTCTAGGGAGTTTTTAGAGGATTTTAAATCTAAACAAGGGATTCCTCATCAAAAGGAATGATAAAAAGTTAAATAAATTTTCCAAGGGGTGTCTCCCCCTTCAAATATCACGTCATATTTCAAGAATAACGGGACACTGACCTTGGCCATATTGATCTTCCGAGTTTTGGGATAAAATCGAGAGATCCATCCATGTCTTCTTGGATCAAATGTATCTACAACAGTAGTATTTATATGTCATCTATGTAAAAAGTTCTATGTAATGCCCATAATTTGTATACATTGAAACATATCAATATGATTCAGATTCTCAAATGGTAAAGGATCAAGATGGAGAAGTAGTAATCATATTGGATATTGAATACTTTGAGGACTTGTTCAAACTCCCGATGTTGAGGGTTATGTGAAATTATCACCCAAATTATCTCTTGGGCATTTGAAATGTAATTTAAAAAATCAAGATCCTCAACAAAATTTACCTTAAAAATTTGAAGCTAGTGGTAATAAGATTTCTAAAGATTGTTCCCCATTCGAATTCATCCAAGAAGTCAATAACTTTGATTACTTTACTAATCTAAGCGGTGGGAATTCCTTCTTCAAAGGATTTTTCAAAAGTGGATATACCATTCCATCTCCACTATCTATAAAAATACCAATCTCATCTAATGGGCTTATCATATCGGTGATGTCGTACACACTCAATTGTTATAAATTAAAACTATATGAAATTTTTACAGGACTTCCTATCTCGTGTATACCACAACAAGGATGAGAAATTACTCAGGATTGACATCTGTTGGCTCAAGGAATGAGGCTTAAATTTATTATTATTGTCCCTAATTGATGATGAAAGAATGGACAAAGCACTTTAAAAGAGTGAATGATGCCTTCTTATTTTCCCTTATGTGTGTATTTGATAGAGACCTATACAATCGTCAGATCATAGTTAGTGCATGGAATGTGGTCAAAATATGGGGATGTATCTTCTTACAATTCCTAACTTTCACATATCTCAAAGTTGGAGGATTTTTGGATGCTCCTTACAAGCTGCCAAGGTTCCTAATTGATAAGTGGTTTTTGATCAAGTTAGTCAATAAATTTCTCAACCCGCACAAATATCAACAAAACAAGCATAAATCGGAGTTTAGTTCCCTAGGACATTGGGCCGGTATGCATGTGCCTCATCCTACATGGCCAAAAATGTTGAGAAAGATATGTAACAAATGACAATCAAAACCTTCCACCCATGGATTAGTTTTTATTATTGGGGTGTCGTTGGTGGAATCGGACCAACTGGTGTTCACATACCAAAATTTGAGGATATTTAGATTGATTGTAGGGATGAAGTGGCCATAAAAGAGAAGGATTATTATAGGTTCACTCTTTAGGAAGTCATCAAATATAGTATTGCATATGTTCCCGAAGACCTCTACGATGATGAGGAATTCCTAGACCCCACTTATACTCAAAATAATAAAAAGGATCATATATTTACCTCAATCAATTAGTCACTTCAAGAATGTGCAATCTCCAAGGAGAGTGTGAAAAATATTCTTAACTAGACACACCAATGGTTTCTTTCATTGGGATTTCCACCCAAAGATTTAGAACACACCTATGTTTCCATAACTCAAGTACAACTAGTGGTAAGCCAACCTACTACTATAAAATAAGAAAGGCCCACTCCCAAGCATCACAAGATTAAATTTGTGAGTAAAAGTGTTGGACCTTCTTCTTCTACTCCTTTTACAGATGTGATAGAATTTATTGTTTCTCCATATTCCACCACTAATGTGTTGTAGTCTTTTCTTCCACATCCACTTCCTTCTTCCCTATTTTCAGTTCCTTCTCTTCCTCCACCTTTCACACTTCCTCCACTCACATATTTCATTCCTTCTCCTCCCACTTCCTCTTCTCCCATATTTTCCACCTCCTCTCCTTCCATGGCCCAAGTATTTTCTTCCCTTCCTTCCCTTTCATCTAGAGATAGTCTAGCATTGAGTTCTCCTTTAATAAATCCCCTTTCCCAACCTTCTTTTCCCCCTTCTTCTCTCATCATCCTTCTCATTTCATCCTTACATGTAGTTATATTTTCTATTCCTTCCCAATTTTCACTCCTTCTTTATCACTCATGAATTTTATGGTAATTATTACTTCATAACTAATTCTTTCTACCCCCATGGGTTCCTTACCATTTCACTCCCCTTGGAAAATGATTTCTTCTTCCACTCCTTCCTAACTAAGCAGGGAAGACCCCAAATAAGAAAATATATATATCCATTTCTAATGAATTCAATCTCAAAGACTCAGATATAACTCCCAAATCCATCGAAGAAGACAAATATTATTTCTCATCTATCACTTGATAAATAAAGAGAGAGATTTTTGATATCACAACACCTATTACAAATAAATCCAAAGAATACATCACAAAGATAAAATTATCATATTTCTAGGATCTCCTTGGGAAAGGCCACTCATGAAGGGGCCAAGCAGGATGCCTAGATTTTCATTGGAAACCTTCTGGAGAAATTTGACAAAGATAAGGTTACCAAGGATGAGATGAAGAATAAATTGGAAAAAATAACGACTATCCTTCACAATATCACACATCCCACTCATTCTATAGCCCTCATAATTTTAACAATATTTGACACTACCTCCTTCTACACATTGGAAAAAATTGTGAATAGGAGCAAGAAGTCGGACTTGGATAGATCGTTTGATCCAAGATGGAGAATAGGTGATCAAAGATCTTATGGCTATGTGCAAGGATATTGAAATAGAGAGAGAGATAATATGGCCAAGATGGGAACTATTTTGGGGATTGAATGTGATAACTAGGAACTTACTATGGAAACGTGGAAGGAGTTGCAAAAAAGGAACCATGATCTCCTTGTTAATGAAGGAGTCACTGATGAATCTTCCAATCTCTTTGAATATTTTTAGGCCATCGAGTTATGTATTCAAATGTTGAAGGAAGCAACACATAAGTTGGATGATGTAAGAAATGGGGGGATTGATGCCACTGATGAATTTGAAAAAATTCATTGTAAATTTCAGGATAATGATTTGAACATACCCCATCCAATCGATAGTTTGTGAATTTAAGAGACTGGTTGAGGAGGGTACGAGAGTAAATCATATTTTTGATCTTTAATTTGTTGACATGATGGTGTTATATAAAGGATTTTTACAAAACTTAATAAAATTATGAGTAGATTCAATAAATTCCCGAGAATACTTTGAGTCATGTAGAAAACTCCACCTAAATTTTGAATCATTGAGCGTGAAGTACCAACAAAAAGGAAGTGAAAAAAATCATCAAACGATGCCAGGGAAATTCACCGGGAGGATACGAGAGGAAATAGATACATATCGGGTGCATGAGATAAAGGATTACATCGCTTTTGGATGATTTTTCCTTCATCATTTCCATTTTTACATAATCCTCTAGCCACATTCCACTATTTTGAGTTGTAGGTTTGACTGGTACAATTTTCACAACCGCTTGGCTATTTTGGAGTAGGAATTTTCTATATCCTTAAATGCATCCTATTTTAGAATGTAATCGATTAAGATGATCAACTGATATTTCTCAACCTCTTTATATATATAATAGGATGCATAAGGAATTAAGATACCTTTTAATTTATTATATAAGGATATTATTCCCTTTTGAGCACCTGTATATAGGCTCGGGCCTTAATATTATATATAGAAATGAAATTTAGCCTTCATCCACTTGTATGTGTTGTGTATATTGATGGTTGAATATTGTACTTGTGAATATTTCTTTCCTAGTATTTATATGATCCATTTTACCTTCATATGAAGTTAGTTCTTCTCTTAGCAAGTTGTATGTTGTGAAAAACAAATCTTATTTGTAATAGTTTTGGAATCACATGTGAATCCCTTATGTTATTATTTAATTTTCTAACCTTCATACAAAATACTTATGTTAAGAGGTTAAGATAGGAAGTTGTGCATGTTATTATCCTTCTGTTAAATATTTTATGCTCATATAAGCCGATCATTTTGTTTTTTGACTATTGGTGCATCACCACATTTTACTTTTAGTTATCCTTCTGCCCCTTTTCTTTAAAATGTTTTGAATAGTTTTATTTATTTTATTTCCAGAATTGTATGTTTTGCAACATGATATTTTATCGATACACATAGTTTACTATTAATATTATCTATTATAGAGATTCATCCCAAGGAAAAAATGTGCCACACCGTAGGATGTTCCCATGTTGCACTAGGATCATTTTATGATCTAGCAGATGCATGATCCAAGTGACAACATTTTTGTCATCCCCGATGGGATGAGAGAGCTAAGAGTCATTACTTCTAATAGTATTTTCATTAACCAAAGGTACATGGTGAATCCATATCTCTAAGTTTTTTCAAACAACAAGACATGCACTTATGTGAAGCATTAAAATAAGGTATTATTCATGAAAAGGAAACCAACAGAACACCGATCTTTCCTTATCTCTTTAGAGAAGAAGAAAAGGGAGATTTGCATCATGTTCCTTTAGAGCATAGTCAATGCCTCCATTTGGAATATTTCCCCCTCGAGAGGAAATTAACCATAGTTAATTGTAATGGTGGTAAGGAACCAAGTCTTACCCACCTTCAATGGAGGCAACCCTCTTGTTATTTCTCAATGACATGATATACATGTAGCATCTTTGAAAATCACATCTTTTTCACTAGAGAAATTAATGTTACCCCGATAGTGAATATACAAGATGTTGCTAGTATTTTTCGGTTCATCATATCATGAAGAAAATTTGGTAGTCGAATAATCACTACCTATCTCAAGGGAAGATCAATTCAATGGTATCGAGTCTTGAATCCTAATTCCATAAAAACTAGGATGATATGGGGGAGTAATTTTCTTAAAGCAGGTTTGAGGATAAAATTAATCATATTTCTTTTAAGGAACGGATGACTACTATCAAAAGATATCCTCAAGAACTCGTGGGATGTTTCAAATTTTATTTTTAGAAGATGTGGGGTAGGATCCCACCCTTAATTAAGCCCTCTCCAAATAACATTTTTTTATTATTTACGGTACTCAAATAATGACATGACAAGCTTATGATCTAATCAATGGGTGGAACAAATCTCCCGTGATGCTTACAAAATTGCTATTAATGCGAAAATTTCTTGATCCAAGCAGGGAAGATATGTCCAAGGCTGCTAATGCCCATAATTTCCCACTAATCAACCTAGAATTACTCTTTTTCCTTCAATCTCTTATCAACCATCTCAATGAGTCCCTCCTTCAAATGATCTCTATGAGGTGAAATATTTTCTTCAGATATTTGGTAATGAGTTAGTTATCCTTAAGAGGAAACAATCCAATATATTCATCCCAACCAACCTCCAAATCATCCATACTAACCCAATTAGAACTATTTCCAAATCAATGCCGATCCAAGGTTGAATTGCTAATGTAAAACCTTTAAATACCAGAAGTCCCCTTGCTGTAAATTATTTTAAAGCGAGTATACCCATCTAAAATAATCTTATACAATATTATGAATGGTGTTACCCTTATTCTCAACCACACAATAAAAATATGTTCTCCAATAGAGTTCTTATCCAAAACTTGTGGTTCAAATCATATCTACATGTACAAAAAAACAAGAGGAACCTTCTCTACAAGAAGACGTAGAAAAACACAAGCACAAAGGGAGTCTACCTTGCTTAATTTACATGAAGAGGATTATTTTGGAATTAATGTGGAGTCTACAGTAGTAATGGAATTTAGTACACGATCAAAAAAGAGATAAATCAAAATTGAACCATCCAAGGTTGATCAAGCATCTACTTCCCAATATCCTCTATAAGCATCCATAAAGAAATATGTAGTGAGTACACCCCAGGAGTATATGTTAATTAGGTTATAAGAAATAACCATAAACCTATTACATTAACACCAAATGTCCAACCTCGAAGGATGTAGTGATGGAAAAATCTCAATCGAAGGTGGGCAGATTCCTTTTTGCATAGTAGAGAAAATGAAGAGGACAAACCTAAATGTCACCATGTGGGAGGAACTTTGTATTCCTTCAAAAAGGAACATATTACAAGAATATTTGATGTTTTTTGATGTACCAAGGGAAGTATATAAACGTGGTCTATCTACTTATACTAGCATGTGCCAACCTAAGGAGAGGGATTTGTTATAACCAAAACGCCACCTCCTTTATACATCTCTCTAATAATTGGTAAGCATCTTGTACATAACTTTATGATTGATTCCTATGATAGCATCTCTGTGATGCCCAAGCAGATCATTGATGTATTGGGTATTCAATATACATTGGTGTCTAGGGGATTTTTCCAATTATATGGTACTATTTTTCAAACCATTGGGTGATAAAGACTTAAATCTTACCATTCATGCATGCCCAAGCCTTTCTATCACCCGAGGTATATTTGTTATTGATATTCCTCCTTTCTCCACTATATACCTTTCTATGGAATTCACAGCCAAAATGGGCAAGCATTTGTCTATTGATTGTTCACACATGCTCCTTAGGATTAGGAACAAGACTAAAGTGGACATAAGAGCTAAGCCAATCTATAAATATCATGTTTAACCCTACACTCTAAGTACCATCAATATGAATTTCACCTTGCATGACCAAGAAGAGGATGTTGAAGATGATGAAGCCACCACCCCTATTGAGGAAATCCCGGATATCTTACTTCATGACTAGGGTATCAAACTCCAGTTTGATCCATACATCCATGCTTTAGAATAGACTAGATTAGATACTGTATTCATGAATAAGGAGTTACCATACCCAGCCTCTTCAATATGCAAGATGATCTCAAAGGATTGTGGAAACTCTTCTTTGATGGCTCAAAGAGCATGAATGATGTTGGTGTCATGTCATCATGATGATTTCCCCACAAGATAAAAATAATTTCTCAGCTTTCATATTTGAATTTAGTTGCACTAATAATGTGGTTGAATATGAAGCACCTTACAGGGTATTCAAATGGCCCAAAAAGAGGAATCAAGGATTTGGTAGTTTTTGGAGATAGTGAACTTCTAGTACATCATGTTAAATCTCGAAGTGTAGAAAATAATAATCTGTTAAAATCCAATAAAAATAGAATATGGGACTTGATCAAATAATTTAAATCCCTTGGTATCCACGTGGTTCCTAGGAAGAAAAACCAAGATGTAAACAGACTTGTAACTATTGGGTCTGAATATGATGTCCCTATTGATATTATGAAGGAAGAAAGTGAGTTGGTCATAAGGCCAGAAATTCTAGATAATGCAACCAACTGGTATTTTTTACAATGACCAACATATCATCCTTTTTCTTCAAGAAGAAGCTGAATTCTCATCAAGAAATCAATCTAAGTTATAGGAAATCTACAATGATAAAATCATCTATTTGAAGGGTGATAAGATACCTAAATGTTTGGTCACACTTTAAAAGAGATAAGACCAACATGACCATCAAAGAGGATGATTTTGAACAAGTTGAGATTTCCAAAGATAAATGCTTGAAGGTTGGAAAGGTATGTACCCAAGCCAAAAGACAATATTTTTTGGCCTTTTTCAATAATATAATGATATTTTTGTTTACAACTACAAGGATCTAAGGGAATTTGATCCAAGCCTAGCCCAACACACCATTGAGCTTGATCCCAATGCTAAATTAGTTAGAAAGAAGAAAATGCTAGTAAAGACCAAGATTGAGTCATTGATGAGGAAGGATATTTGCAAACTCAATGAGGATAACAATATATTCCCAATCAAGCATTCCTCATGTGTATCCAACTTATTTCCAGTGAGGAAGATAAATGGGGAAATCAAACTATGTGTGGACTATAGAGATCTCAATAGAGATTCTCTTAAGGATCGTTATCCTCTCCCATACATGGAATAGATTCTCCAAATTGTGGCAGGAGTGGAAAATTTTTTGTTTCTTAATGGATACTCTGGTTATAATCAAATACTCATATAATCAGATCAATTTAAAATTGATTTCACCACTAAATGGGGAGTGTTTTCCTATAATAAGATGTCATTCAAGTTGTCAAATTTCAGTGCAAACTTCCAACAAGATATGGACATGGCCTTCAAAGGACTCATTAATTATATGACCCTTGTGTACCTAGATGATATAACAATGTATTCCAAGCATGCACGTGATAATATCGATCATCTCAAGGAATGTTTTGACAAGTACAAGGAATTCAAAGGTGCTTCTTTGAACTGAAAAAGGCATTTTTGTTATCCGTGAAGGAAAATTGTTGGTGCATATCACTTTGGAAAAAGGAATTTTGATTGATCCCAAGAGGATACGTGTTATATTATCCCTTTCTCTTCCAAGCCACAAAAATAGTCTCCAAAGTTTCTTAGGGACCATCACCTTTTAAGGAGGTTTATACCTCATTTTTCTACCTTAGCCAAGCCACTCGCCACTAAGTTTAAAAAGAACATACATTTTAGTTGGACTAAAGAAGGTAAGAATAGATTCAAGGCTATTAAGCATGTCATTTCTTAGGAACCTACATTGGTAAATCTTGAATATGAAAAACACTTCATCCTCTATGCCTTTATAGGATTTGAAATTATCTCTAGGATTCTGAACCCAACAAAAACTGATCATATGGAGTAGCCAATTGGCTTCTTTAGTCAATATCTCAAGGATTATGAACATAGGTATTCTTTCATTGAAAAATAGTTTTTTATTATTTTAAGGGCATTGAATAAATTCCAACATATGTTATCTAACAAAAATATTGAATTGATGTTATCGCATCCAAGCATGAAGGAATTTATGTTGAATAAGGATTTAAATGAGAAGAGATATGGATGAATTACCAAGGTCATGGAGTATGACATTCATATTAAGGTCACCTAGTTGGTGAGAGGAAAAGGTTTGTGTAGGGATCTTACTTCATATTTAGAAGAAAAAGAACATTGTGATCATGTGCTACACAATCATCATTTAGGTGAAACTCATACTCCTATCAATTAGATATGCCATGTGAGGACTTTATTGTAATATAGTGAATATCCTCTACATCTAGATAGAGCCCAAAAAGGAGATTTAGGATTCAAGTCATTCCTTACATTCTTATTAATGATGTTATCTTTCAAAAGCACTTAAATGTAGTTCTTCTCAAATGTATCTACCCATGTCAAGTTGACAAATTACGTGAAGAATTTCCATAATGAGTTATCAAGAGGCCATTACTCAAGAAGAAATACTACTACGAAGATCATGTGGGTTGATTATTATTGTTCTAACTTATTTAAAGATGCCCATAAGTGGGTAAGGAATTGTAAGGAATGCACAGTATTCATGGGAAAGTAGAAGTTGGTCATTTTTCCTCTTCATCTAATTCGATGACCAACATGTTGTATAATGGGGCTTGGATTTTATCGACATGATAAATCCTCCATCTAGCCCTAGTCATAAATGGGTGCTAAATGCTACTGTTTATTTCACCAAATAGATGGAAGTGGTGGAATTAAAGGAGGATAACAAGAATTCCATTATGGAATTCCTCGAAGGAATCATGACAAAAAAATTGTGCCCTTCACTATCATTTCGAAAAACTCCAAGGAATTTGTGGGCACATAGATTAGTGAATGGGTTGTGAATCATATTGTTTATATGAAGAATTTATCAAAATATTACCCTCAAGCTAATGGATTAGCTAAGTCTAGTAATAAGAATCTAATAAGGATTATCAAAAGGACTATGTCGAGTAACTAGAGAACCTGAAATACTCACTCAAAACTTCCCTCTAGGATGATATGATCACTTTAAAAAGAGCCATTGGGAATTATTCATTTATGCTAGCATATGGGAGGGAATATAATCTTCCTTTATCTTTAAAGTTACCAAATATGGAATTGGCATAGTAGTTGGAAGTTATAGATAATGTTTTTATAACTATAATATTTTTCGAACTAATGGAGCCGGAGAAAACATGGAACCAGTAATGAGGACCCTTAAGCTTCATCAATATAAAACAAAGAATACCTTTTATAGGAGTGCAACTGACATATATTTCTAGGAGGGAGATATGGTTCTTACATGGGATCTAGATAGGACCAACCTGTGGATGCATATAAAAATTTTTTCCCTTTGGAATAGGCCATATGTAATCACTAGTTGAAAGGAATAAAACTCTTTTTGTCTATCTAGACTTAATGGAGAAGCACTTACCATCCCAATTAATGGGACACACCTTAAAAAAAAATTATTGAGGTATCTTCATTTTGTACAACAGTAGTCTAGTTTCCCTTCCTCTAAGTGTTCTCGCACATTACATGTTTTCTTTTCTTATTTTCTTGTCTTGTTTTGTTTTGGTTTTGGTTTTCTAGTTGTCCTTCACTTTTGGTTGATTTTAGGTATTGATGACTCATGTTCCCAAATGGATTTATCAAGCCTAAAGTAATTTTTCTCAACACGCAAGCATTTCTTGGAGGTTTCTAAAAATGTTGACTTTAAAATTCACCTTGTCAGTTTGTATTTTTTTTAATTACTTCCTTGCAAAATTTTCACGTTTTACCAAAAAATCATTTTCTAAGAAATCTTGAAAAATTCCAAAGTATAAAAAAATTCTTTGCATTTTATATTTTGGGTTAGGTAAATAATTTTTAATTTGCATGCAAATTTTCCTCAATCCCCAAACCTGAAATACAAAGTACTTCGTGTATTTTGGGAATCGGGTTCAAGTTGTAATTTACATGCAAATTGTAAAATGAAGCCCGATCCCCAAAACCTTACATTCCAAGTGCATTTTGGGTTTTGGGTTACGATTTGTAATTGCCATGTAAATTACAAATTGAAATCTGATTCCCAAAAACAAAATAAATTAGTGCATTTTTAGGTTTTGGATTTTCAATTGTTATTTTATTCCCAAAACCCAAAACTTGACCGAGTTACAAAAGGGGGTCAAATTCTAACATCCAATGAGCGTATTAAATGTCACCCACTTGTGCATGTCACCTACATGTAATTAATGCACTATTTATCTATTTGTATTCAAATTTGCCACATCATTTTCACCTGAGTGTTTATATGCTCATACTTGTTGAAAACCTTCTGACTTCTGATTGTTTTTCTATTTCTCGTGTGTTTTTCATGTTTGTTCCCTTTAACCCACCGAGTTTTTAGTAAGATATAGTTTCCTAATGGGTTTTTTTAAGATTTATGTAATCATTTGAGGCATTTTTATTCATTTCTTGAGGAATTTAGGGTTTTCTTGTTTAGCCTTGTTGTTGGCCTATTTTTTTCAAGGTTTTCCTTTATCGTTTTGTTTGGTATCCTTGTGGGTCCTTTCTCTATTTACTTTTGGTGTAATGTGAAGTTAATTTTTGGATCTAATCTAAATTTTCTTAAAATAATGAAGATTATTTTCCATCATGAGTTGCAAGTTGGATATTTGTAGTTTCTTTTCAAAGTGTGAGTTCTGCTAAGTCCATTTTGGAAGTTCACAATTGTAAAATAGTTCCTAACTTCCACTAAGAAAAAATCAAGGATCATCGATTACATCATAGGGGTTGAATTTCACTAAAGACCATTTTAGAATTTAAAGAGTGTAAAGAAAAGGCTCAACCTCCACCAAAGACCATTTCTAAATTCATAGTTTGTTTTCCAAGTCTTGATCTCCGCCTTGGGTATTTCATAAATCTGCAGCTTGCTTTTTAGGTCCAAGCTTCCAACCACCAATTTCAAGTGTTTCTAGGGAGTTTTAATAGGATTTTTTAAAAATGATGAATTCCTCATCAAAAGGAAAAGGAAACATGAAATACATCTTCCAAGGTGACTCCTTTAAATATCATGTTATATTTAAATAATATCAAGGACACTTACCTTGGCCATATTGATCCACTAGAGTTTTAGGAAAAATCGAGCTCCATATAAACCTGATTAGATCAAGATTATCTAAAATTGGTGTTTCCTGGAAGTTTCCTGTCCACCTTATATGCAAAGTGCCCAATTTTTTTATACACAAAACCAGCTCAATATGATTCGAGTCTCGAATTGTGAAGGATCGAGACAGATCAATAGTAATCAGATTGGATAGTGACTACTTCAAGGAATTGTTCAAACTCCCTGATGTTGAGGTTTATGAAAAAATCCCACCCAAATCGAATCTTGAGCATTGGAAAGGTAATTCAAAAAATTTCATCAAGATCCTCAACAAAATCTACCTTATAAATCCAAAGCCAATGGTAATGAGATTTCCAAAGATTGTTCCCCATTCAGACTTCATCCAATAATTCAATGACCTAATTACTTTACTAAGCTAAGTGGTGGTCCTTCGTTCTTCAAAGAGTTTTCAAGAGTAGATGTACTAGTACATCTCCACTATCTAAAAAAATACCACTCTCATCCGATTGGGTTGATCATATCGGTGATGTCGTGCATGCTCAATTGTTGGAAATTAAAACTATAGGAAATTTTTTCATAACTTCATATCTTGTGTATGTTGTAGCAAGGATGATAAATTACCTAGGGATGACATCTTTTGTCTCAATAAATCAAGCACAAATTTATTATTACTATCCCTAATTGATGATGAAATAAGGGTCAAAGCACTTCAAAAGAGTGAATGATGACTTCTTCTTTTCCCATATGTGTATGTTTGACAGAGACCTATACATTCTTCAGATCACAGATAGTGCATGGAATGTGGTCAGAACGTAGGGATGTATTTTCTTACAATTCCCAACTTTCACATATCTCATATTAGGAATACTTTTGGGTGCTCTTTACAAGCTTCCAAGGTTCTCAACTGACAAGTGGGTTTTTATGGAGTTAGTTAGGAAATTACTTCACCTGCAAAATTATCAACAAAACAATCATAAAGTAGGATTTCAATTCTCTATGATATTAGGTTGATATGTATGTGCATCATCCTACAAGGAAAAAATTTTCAAGGTAGAGATGCAACATATGACAATCAAAACCTTCCACCAACGGGTTAGTTTTTATTACTAGGGTGTCGTTGGTGGAATCGGACCAACCGGTGTTCACATACCGTAATTGGAAGATATTTGGATTGATTTTAGGGATGAAGTGGCCATATGAGAAAATTATTATTGAAGGTTAAAGCTTGAGTAATTTTTCAAATATGGTATCACATATATCCTTTAAGGCCTCGTGATGATGAGGAAGTCCTAGACCCCACTTACAATCAAATGAATTTTAGAGATCAACCACTTCCCTTAATTAATTGGTCACTTTAGGAATGCATGGTCTCCAAATAGTGCACGGAAAAAATTATTAGCTACACACACCAATGGTTTCTTTCATTGGGAATTCCATCCAAAGATTTAGAACATGCCTATGATTTACCACAACTCAAGTACAACCAGTGGTGGGATAGCCTTTTGCTAAAAAAGAAGAAAGGAACACTCCTAACCATATCATAGAAATCAAATTTGTGAGTAGAGGTGTTATACATTCTTCTTCTACTCTTTCTACAGAGGTGGTATATTTGAGTGTTTCTCTATCTTCCAACTCCTCCTTCCCCATTTTTGGTTCCTTCTCCTCCCACTTCCTCTTCTCCCATCTTGTCAACCTCCTCTCCTTCCATGGACCAAGTATTTTCCTCCCTTCCTTCCCTTTCATGTGGAGATAGTTTGACCTTGAGTTCTTATTTAAGAACTCATCTTCCCCAACCTTCTCTTCCCACTTCTTCTCTTATCACCCTTCCCATTTCATCCATACCTGTAACTATATTTTCAATTCCTTCCCTATTATCACCCCTTCTTTACCACTTATGCTTATTATGGAAACTATTACTTCATCTCCAATTCTTTCTACCCCCATGGTTTCTTCTCATTGCAATCCTCTTAGAAAATGATTTCCTCTTCCAATCCTTAGCTGAGTAGGAATACCCAAAAGAAGAAAAAATATATATCCATTTCTAATGAATTCGATCTCAACACTCTAGATATAACTCCCAGTGCTAGCAAGCAGAAGAAGCCAAAGACTATTTCTCATCTATCGGTTGATCAATCAAGAGAGAGATTTTTTCAGATTGCAATACCTACTACAGATAAATCCAAAGAAGACATCACATCAACATATTATCAAATTGATAATATCTTCTTGGGAAAGGATGCCCATGAAGGGGCCAAGAAGGATGTATAGATTTCCATTTGTATCCTTCTAGAGAAATTTGATAAAGATAAGGTTACCAAGGATAGGCTAAAGAATAAAGTGGACCAACAAATGTATATCCTTCACAAGATCACACATCCCACTCATTATAGAGTCATCACAATTTTAAACAATATTTGACACTACCTCCTCCATAGTGGAAAAAATGGTCAACAAAGGCGAGCATTCAAGGCTTAGATAGATCATTTGATCCAAGATAGAGAACAGTGATCAAAGATATTGTGTCTATGTATAAATATCTTGAAACAGAGAGATATTATAACCAAGATGGGCACTATTTTGTGGAATGAATGTGATAATCTGGGAAATTACTATGTAAACATCGAAGGATTTGTGAAAAATAAACCTTGATCTCCTTTTCAATGAAGGATTCATTGATGACTCTTCCAAGATCTTTGAATATTTTGAGGCCATTGAATTCCATATTAAAATGCTAAAGGAAACAACACATAAGTTGTATGATTGAAAAAATGAGGGGATTGATTCCAATGATGATATCACCGATGAATTTGACAAAATTCATTGGATAATGATTTGAACATACTTTCATTCAATGACATAGTTTCCAAATTTAAGAGACTTGTCAAGGAGTGTATGGCGAAAATCAAAAATTTATCTTCAATCGGTTGACATGTTATTGCTATATCAAGGATTTTTGGGCCAAATTTAGAAAATTAAAAGTAGAGTCAAGAAAGTGCCCGGAAGACTTATTCATGCATCCAAATCTATCAAAATTTTGAATCGCTATGCATGTAGGCCTGATGAAAAGGAATTGCAAGAAATCATCAAATGATTTATTGATTGTTGATAAAGCTCACTAGGGAGGATACCAAGGAAACTAATACAGATTAGGGTGCACAGACAAAAGGTGGCATCAATTCTAGTTGATTCTTCCTTCATCATTTCCATTTCTTACACACCCTCTAGTGACATTCCACTATTTCGAGTTGTAGGTTTGACATGGTCAAAGTTTCACAATTGCTGGATATTCTTGAAGAGGACTTTTCCATATTCTTAAAAGTAGCCTATTTTTAGAATGTAATTAGTTAAGAGGAGCGGCTAATATTACGCAACCTCTTTAGCTATATATGCTGATTCACAAGGAATTAAATGACTTTTTATTTATTATATAAGGAGATGCTACCCTTTTTATTACTTATGTGTAGGCTCAAACCTTAATATTATATGGAGAACCGATATTTATCCTTCTTCTACTTGCATGTGTTGTGTATATTGATGGTTGAATATTTTACTTGTGAATATTTCTTTCCTAGTATTTATATGATCCATTTTACCTTCATATGAAGTTAGTTCTTCTCTTGGAAAGTTATATGTTTTGACAAAAAAATATTATTTGTAATAGTTATGGAATTGCATATAAATCCCTTCAGTTATTATTTAATTTTTTAACCTTCATAAAAATACTTATGTTGAGAGTTTAAGATAGGAAGTTGTGCATGTTATTATCCTTTTGTTGAATATTTTATGCTCATATAAGACAATCATTTTGTTCCTTGAATATTGGTGCATCACCACATTTTTCTTTCATTTATCCTTCTTCCCTTTTTCTCATAAAATTTTTGAATAGCTATATTTAGTTTATTTCCAATGAATCGTAGGTTTTACAACCTGATCTTTTATCATATGCACATAATTTATTAGGAATCTTTCCTATTCTAGAGGTTCATCTAAAGGAGACAAGGTCCCACACCTAGGGGATGTTCCCATGTTTCACTAGGATCATTTTATGATCTATAGAGTGCACAATCCAAGTGACAACTTTATATACTAGTGTGAAAGACACAACACCTTAGGAACGGGTTTAAGAATTAGTTGATACAATTAAAGTAAAACAATTTTTTCCAAGCCTTAGTGACAAAAATATTCAAATTTTATTTTGTGACTTCATGCAAGGATGAGTTGATGGCACCATTTATATACCCTCACTATATAATTCCACATAAGAGGTGTCTTATAAAGGGTGTAGTTTGTTTTTTTCTCGTAAATAAATTATATATTGAGTTCAATTTGGGAATTGATGGATATTATACAAGTATTCATCATTTTTTTGGTCCTAACAAGGGCCAATTATGTGAACGATTTATAGAATCGAGATAGACCTCCTCATGATAATAAAATGAAGAGGATTATTACAGGGAATATTGATTTTTTTTAGAGCATGGACAATGTGTCAATCAAGTTGAGAATACTTCTTTTGATTGTGTTGAGTCTTTTTGGAGAATCGCCAAACTAGGCTATAATCCACTTCATAGGGATTAAATGATATTTCAATGCAAATATTTACAGATTGTGACTTATTTATCCTAGTTGATTTGGATGGTATTACGAATATTTTAATTCTTTGATATGTTTCCCACCATTTACTTGAGATACTTTTGAGGACATAATTCTTAGTTAGTAGTGAGTTGAGTGTCCCTATCCTAATTTTCCACAATTTATAGATCATAAGATTGTGGGGATCCATGGGTGTGTGAGGAGGCTTGGCATTAATACACATTTTGTGCATGGTTCATTAGAAAATTTTGTTCAATGATGTGTTAGTGCTCCTCCTAGTTATATATCTTTAGGATTCTATTTATATTTTAAAGTAATTATCTTTAGGATTTTTGGAAGATGAAGTGATTTGAGGTGGAGGGATCACTTCATCTTCCCAAAATCATCCTTTTGCCATTTCAGAGACTGTTCACGATCGACGCCGACCGATACTTGGTCGACACTGATTTTCAAGTGGCACAGATTTCATCTCGGTCGTCACCGATTACAAATAGAAGGCCAGAATTCATTTCTAGTTAGACATAGACACAGAGAGATAGAGACAGAAAGAACGAGAGAGTTTTGAGCATTAAGTCTGAGCATTATCTATCAAGTGAGAGTGAATCCTATCCAAACCAATCCTTGAGAGGAGTACCATTACTTTTCTCCTACCACATCAACATCACGAGTCTCCATCGATCTCTTGGTGACTCATATCGCATCTAGCATAGGTGGAGTGTGTCGGTATCCCTACAGCTCTTGCAGAATCCAAATGAGATCGACGATCTAACTTTCACTGTCTATTTCTCAATCTTCCCTAATTTTCCCAAGTCGACACCGATTGTACCCAGTCAACACTGATTCTCTCTAGTCGACGCCAACCTATCTCAATCGACGTTGATTCTTCTCGGTCGACGTTGATTTTCCTAATCAGCACCGATCTACTTGCAGACAGGTAAAATAATTCAAGGAACACAAATCTAGCATTGTTTTCACACTTTCCTATTTTTTATTAGTTTATGTCTGCTGTTTACTTTTCTGTTTGTCATTTTTAATCAAAATATAGACATTTACTTACATCTTTTATCATGTATGTTTCCTTCGTTAATCGAAAACGTGGATCGACATACGCCGAGGGAGCTTAATGCTTCCTGACCCGCTTTTTGGGAAGTCCACCCAAATATATTTTAACGTGGTATTTTTCTATCAAGCATCTATGTCTCACGGTGTTTATTGGATCTACTTTTCAGGATCACTCGTGTGTGCCTGTCTTTTCTACATCGGCTTTTTTTCATCTACATCTTTAGATATTGTCTTTTAGGTATCGATTTCATTTGAGTTTTTCAAGGTTTTTGTGTTTAGTTTGGTACATTAACTTGGACAGGTAACAAACATGAAATTCTTGATCTACATTCTCGCATGCACAGTGGGACCTAGCCAAAGTCCCTTATTGGTATGTTCGTTTCTTTTCTAGTTTTGAGCTTCGTTACTGCTTTCTTCACTACTTTTCATCGATTCTCCATAGCATTTCCTTCTTTCATTTTGGTCTTGCTTCTTTCACTTATGATTTGTAAAGTTAAAGTTTCTTCTTTCTTGCAAAACTAAATTCCAATTCCTATTCCAAAGATCAATAAATCTTTCATTTGATTTCAAAATTGCATTCTTGATCCATCTCTTTTTGCAAAATTGTTATTTTATTGAAAGTTTTCTAGTTCTTTAAATAGAAATTTTCATTCTACTATCATCTGGATATATCTTTCTGGATTTGTTGGGTGTTTGCTTAACCTTTTCTTGCGGAGCACATTGCTTGTTCATGGGATTATTCGAGGGGAAGAACTCAAAACACACTTTTGAAGTCCACACACCTTGGAGAGCTAAATCTACAGGTATTCTTCTTTTACGGTGTTTTCTCCTTTTTAAGAACTTAAAAAGAACTTGTTTGTTTGTTTTCTATCACATTCAAACATTTCGATTTTGGTGCTTAAAAAGAATTTAATCGCATCTGAGAAAGAGTTTGTTTGACTTGTCTTCATCGAAATCCAACATTTCATTCTTAGTGCTTAAAAAGAACTTTTCCAGAGTCATTTCTGTTGTATGCTATTCATCTAGTTTTCTAAATAGGTTGGAAAAATTATTCAAAATCGGTAGAGACACTATTTGATTTTTATTTTTCACCCTTGCCCACAAAGCCAAAATCACTAGGTATAAAGCATCAAAACAAAAATTCCTCCCCTGGCCTCACCTACTTGGAAGTGAAATCCAAGAGGAAGAGCTTACGTGGTACTCGCCGTGCTATAAATTCACGAAAGTTCTGGTATATATTGGCAAAGCACCCGACTCCATTATTGCGGTGGTGAGTGAAGTGTGGGGGTAGGCCCTATATCAAGCCACATACTTGGTCTTTTATCAAGTGCCTTCGGACTCCTCACCAAAAAATTCCCCAAACCATCCTTAGTTTGGCTATCTCGAGTAGTTCTTGTTCTAAAAGCCTTCCCTAATATTTTCTTTCTAAAAGTAGGAAAACATAAAAGAGATAATCACCTACGCTACTTGAATTGTCTGTGCATTAGTTAGGTCAATCTTCTTTTTCTATATTTCTATTTGTTTATGATGGTCATCACTCGGTTACAATCTAGAAGAATGGCTCAAATGGCCCCTTCTTCCTCTGAGATCACCACTAGTGTGGATGTTGCGAAACCCTTGGGTCTTCCTCGGGACCGCTATTAGTTGGTTCCCCATCTTGGTTATATAATCCTTTCTATCTGCCTAAAGCAATCCCATCACGTCCAGCTTCCCCCAGTCCTTCAGAAATATCATTTGCTTCTGATATAGAGTATGTTCCTCATGGGGATCCTGAATTTTAGGCACTCCTTGATCATAATCCGGTAGCCCTTATGGACTACCTAGTACATAAGTCCATTCAAATATCTAATCAGGGACCACCAATCCAGCAAGTTTATGATTATCCTCATGAACCATCCCAAGCTTTTATAGAATAGTTAGCATCCTTTTTCTCACCTCGAACCATGGAAGAGGGTGGCACACTTGTGCCTCCTTTTTCTCTTCCACCGACCATGTCGACTAGTTCTCAAATAGTCTTGCCTATTCCTAATGTCGCAGTTACCTCGACTATTCCACAACCTACTTTTGAGAAGTCCTCTTCTATAGCTATAATGGGCACATCTACACACCCACAGATTTCTGTTAATTCTTCTATGTCGTCTATTATGTCCCGAGTGGTCAGTACTCTTTATGAGTCAACCCCCTTCAACAAGTCAGTTGGTTCCTACTTCTCGTCCTCCAGTTGGTCTTTCTTCCAATGTTCCAGTGACAATGACCTTCACCCATCCTCTAGCATCGGCACCCTTAATAACCAATCCAGTAGTCAAAAGCCTCATTCAGACCTTGTTCCCCACCATGTCCAATCAAATCAATACCCATGTTCCTCAATCCATTCCGATTTAGTCGACAATTTTACGATCCCACCAATCACAGGCTCTGGCTTTCATTCAACCACCTTTTTGTCAACCACTTGTCATCTCACAGCCTATTTATACATAGGGTCCTTCATAGCAATTACCTCACCAGGTGTCACCCAGAACACCTGGTTATTCCTCTTACCATCATGTTAATCAACGATGAATCCTGTTGATGCCTTAACAAAATCCACCATTCGCTTCTTATGTAGGACATACTAGTATGCCTCCTCCTCAATCTGACATGGTCCAAATTATTTTCAAGAAAATCAAAGACTTAGAAGCTTTCACTAAAGGGGCTCGGCCTTCATACTCTTTTGAAAAAGTGTGTAATGAACCCATTCATCCATCGGTGGCTTTTAAGCCTTATCCCCCCAATGGGAACTTCCTAAGTTCTCAAAATTTCATAGTTGGGAGGATCCTCAATAGCACTTGTGAGTATTCAAACATGCTTACTACCTGATAGTCCAGGATCAGGAGCTTATGCTCCATAATTTTCTTATGTCTCTAGCAGGCCTGATTTGGATTGGTACAATAACATTCCTCAACATTCCTTGTTTTCTTTCTCTCAATTTGCCCAGATGTTTGTTGAAATTTTTTCAATAAACATCACACATAAGATCTCAATTACAGATCTTTATAACATTCGTCAATTCGATGATGAGTCTATTGCATAATTTGTTGCTCGTTGGAGAGGGATAATAAACCAATTGTCTATCTCCCTTCTTCAATCTCAACAGATCGAGTTGTTTACCCGATCTTGTGCTAATCATATTTATTCCACTTTAAGGATCCAAACTTTTCATACATTTGAAGCAGCCTTTTTACAATGTCACGTAAACTTGAGTCCCATGCCATTGAACAAGGGAAGTTAAAACTTCTCTCTAAATCTAAACCATATTTTTCTCGGTTTACAAAATCAAACCCTTCCACTTCTTAAAAATCATGGATCCACTAACGCTATCATATTAAAAACACCACGTGCCGATAATAATTCTAATCAAACACCATGGAGAGACTCCTCATCTTCTCGAAAAGGACCCTCATCATCTCGATCTTTTACTTCGTTGGGGGAATCATATGCTTCTATCTTAGAAAAAATGTTGGAAGTTCACATGATTGAACTTCCCCCCATTAGAAATTTCGATGAAAGCCAAGAACGTCCATTCTGGTATAGGGAAAATGACTTCTGTCATTATCATAGAACCAAAGGCCATGACATTGAGCGATGTCAAACCTTCAAAAATCTTGTCCAGAAATTCATTGATAAAGGCGAGCTCATTCTGGATAACCCAAATGCTCCCCCAAATCAGGTGCTTGATGTTTTTAAACAACCTTTTCCTAATCATTCCCAAACCATGATGCTTCAGAGTCTCAAAAACCAAACACTCATACTATCAGCTTCATTTCTACTGAAGAATCTTCTTCTAAAACTAAGCCATCTATGAACACATCAACTGAATCAGAACCTCCTGCCGCTCCGCTAATCGCTGGGATTCCATCATCTTCAGACACCTCATCTTTGAATATTCCCACCTTGTTAGAGACGGATTCATCTCCCTCTACCTCTTTATCTGATCTTCCATCTATTCCTGAGACATTGTAATATTCATCTATCTCATTGTCAAATATTATTTTGATGCTCAAGGTAATTACATCTCTTCGAGTTTCCAACGTGAATACATCTACTTCTGTTTCTCCCATCTTTGTTGTGACTATGCCATTGGTAAACATACCTATAGTTGTACCAACTTCAATGGAAGCGTCTTCAATTTTGACTCTTCCCATTTCCTTTCCCACAATAGTTACACCCACAATTACTGTACTAGAAGTACCTCCCTCGCAAGGAACTACTCCTTCATCATCCACTTCTTCCATCACCGATACTATTTTTCCTATTAAGGGAAAATCTAAAGAAATAGCATCGGCACCTACACTCTTGGTTCCTGGACTCAAACAAAGACAACTAAATTCTAACGTTACATCATCAGCACCCCCTCATCTCCTTCCCCCGAAAAGGCTACAATCACCTTATGCGGTTGAAGTTGTCACCATCCCTGAAAAAGGAAAACCCATATTTCGGACTATTAAGACTCTTGGTGCCTTCCCTCAAAAATCTCTTTCGCACCTCATAAAAGATTGGATTTGTCAACTAGGAAGGCATATTCTTCTACAATACCATCAGAATCATCATCCTCTTCTTCTACAACACCTTCTTCGTTGGTACCTTGTAAAGTTAATTCACAAACTAGAGAGGCATCACCTCTTTTATCAGGACCATCATCTTCATCACCAAAAACTAGGGTACCCTCTGTTCCTCCGATCGACCTATTTTGGGAGCTCCTCCTCGCTAAATCAACATTATCTAAATCATCATCTATTTCAATCAAGCAGCCTTCCCTATCTTTGAAGACCACGACACTTGTCACATCTTCATCTTCTTTAAAATCTATCTTAGGAGCTCCTCCTCTGTAGAAATCAATCATGCCCGACTTTCTTCCATCTCAAGTGTCCAAGACCACTTCTTCCAATGTCCAAAAAGTAAAATGATCCCTAAAAAGACTTTCAAACTAGATATGCGGTTCTTTTACCTCAGCAATCCATGGAGGTAAGAGATTCTCCTCTGTCATCTTTGTCCTCATCTTTTTCTACCGGATTCTATACCGAGATTCTTCGCTAACTTATCCAGTCTTCATCCATATCCCTTCTTCTGATAAAAACCTATAATCCTAAAGGAGTAAAACCTTCCTGGTTCAACTCTGATTTGATTTGTGCTTACCATTGCACCCCAAGACATGACACCGAGGGATGTAAGGCCCTTCAATCATGTATTAATGTCTTTTGGAAGAAAGTGATCTTCTACTGGAAGAAGAGGAGGAACAAGTATCTCCTATCATCTCAACCACATCCGAGCCTCAACGATCTACTCGGGCCTCTAGCTCTACTAATTCCATGCCGGTGGTCTTCCACCTTCTCAAATCGACACTAGAACACAACAATATGATAATCTATCATCATCTCACCATGGGCTGTCATTTTCTCAAGACCCCGAAGGCATTCCTCCTTCCACATCAACCTTGAGACCTAGGGTCTCTATTCGTGCTTCACCTCGTGCTCGATTCCCATGTCGGTGAGGAGATTGTTATGAAACAACTTACTCATGCTCCGGTCAAAATGTCTCTTTTTGACCTCATTCAATCATCCCCAAAGCATCGCTAAGATTTGATTGATAATCAGTGTCGTATCTTAGTGAATTCAAATGAGCCTCAAGATTTCGAGATAATTTTTGGATTGAATAAACCGTCAACCTCCATTTATTTTGAAGATTCAGAAATTCCTTCCCTTTCTTCTCGAGGATTTGGAGGTTCCCCTCTTTATCACGCTTCAAATCAACAATACTATGTTAAAATGCACTATGATTCACAGTGGTGCTACACTTAATGTCATTTCCTCGCACACATTCGAGTAACTTAAGTTACCAAAGAACGTAATGTCACCCCGCTTTCACCCTTTGATCATTTAATGATCGGTTGACAGCCTTTAGGACCGTGGTTCTCGCCATTCGAGTAGGTAAGAAGTCGCTTCACAAACTATTTTACATTGTTGAAGGGAAATTCCACTATACTATGATCCTTAGACACTCCTGGATTCATGCAATGAATTGTGTCCCATCAACCCTCCATCGATGCTTAAAATATCAATATGAGGGCAAAATCTATACTCATCCAGGAGATCCTTTTCCTTCTGCACAGTACGACATGACCAAAGGGTTTTCCCCTCTAAAGGAGAATGCTTGTTCTCCTGACGAGGCTTCATCCTCTTCCATACCTACAACAAAACTACCAGATTTACAAAATATAGAAGAGACATTGCAGCGTTTCTCACTAGGAGAGCTTCCTCTTCTTTCTTTTGATGCCCATCTCAAACCTAATGAGTATGGTAGACCAGACAAACAACCTAAATATCAGCCAGGTCTCGGTCATGTCATCACCATTGGTCTGCCCAATCAATAGACTAACTTCATTTATAGTGGTCTTGATACACCTCACTATCACTCAAATTCTCCTCCTAGGGCCAAACCCTATTCAGCAAGGTTTGATTGTCTACAAAATCCCACGTTTGCAAAAACTTATTTATATCGATGCGCGTGGAAGGGTTTTGGCCTGGGAAAGTATGAACAGGGTGTGCATGACCTCGCGTCCATTCCAACTCTCAAACCACATCAAAAATTTGGTTTAGGATTTAAACCTCTTTCAAAAGCCACCATCACTATTCTCGATGAGCCTCTCCCCATTGAGGAACCATCTTTTCCCACTAGGTTAGAAGCATCATTTGATGTGGATGACGCCATTTCCATCCCGTCTAACTTTTTTTTAGTCAATACCATTTCCTTAGGGCCACTGACCTATAAAACTAATAACAAATCCACTTCCATACCATTAGTCTTCCCTGAAATAGTTAGAGATGACTCTCCTACTATCAACACTATCCACTTTGTGTAGATGATGATTCTATCCTCACCTATCTAGGGCGGAGGATTCCTATCTTCCTAAAACCATTCCTTCGACACATCTACACTTCTTAACGAACCCACTTGTCGATCTTAATATAGGGACTTCTAAAGACCCTCACATCATTAAGGTCGGCCAATCTCTTAATTTACAGGAGTTAGGAGACTTTACTACTTTTCATTCCAACCATCGTCAAGCCTTCACTTGGTCATATGAGGATATGCTAGGACTCGATCCTCGATATTGTGGTCCACAGTATCGTTACTCTTCCCGACATCAAACCGGTTAAATAAAAATTACGTAAAATACACCCTCGAGTAGCCTTTATTGTTAAAAGAAGAGTTGCAACGTTTTCTTTACTGCTAACTTTATCCAACCCATCGATTATCCACAATGAGTTTCAAATGTAGTACCAAGAACAAAGCTACTTGGGAAGATTCAAATTTTTATTGACTTCCAGGATCTTAATCTTGTTTGTCCACAAAATGATTTTCCTCTACCTAATATCGACCAACTCGTGGATTTAATGGTAGGTCACGAGATGCTTTCTCTTATGGATGGTTTCTCTGGGTATAATCAAATTCTCATCGCACCAAAGGACCAACATAAGACTTCCTTTATAACTCCTTGGGGGACTTTTTGTTATCGTGTCATGCCTTTCGGTCTTAAGAACGTAGGAGCAACCTATCAACGAGCCATGACCTACATCTTCCATGATCTCTTACACAAAACTATGGAAGATTACATTGATGATCTCCTCGGTAAATCCAAATTCCGTCAGGATCATCTTTTCATTCTTGCACCTCTCTTTGAGAGGCTCATTCACTTTTGTCTTCGCCTAAATCCATCCAAGTGCGTGTTTGGCATTCTCACTGGTAAACTCTTAGGCTTTATCATTTCTATTAGGGGTATTGAAGTGGACCCCGCAAAAATAAAAGCTATCCTTGAGATGCCTCCCCCTTCTAACTTAAAGCAACTCTGCGGTCTTCAAGGACACCTTCAATCAATACATCGTTTTATCTCACAACTGTTGAACTGTTGTCAACCTTTTCATCATCACCTCTGTAAGAATGTTCATTTTGACTGGAATGAGCATTGCCAAAAGGCCTTTGATGATCTCAAAGCTTATCTTCTTTCCTAATCAGTCTTTGACACCTCCACGCAAGGGGGAGCCATTCTATCTTTATATTTCTGTGACTGACCATGCTTTGGGAGCCATGATCTCGCATCGAGATGCTAACGGTAAAGAACATGCCATATATTACATCAGTCACACTCTCCATGAGTATGAAACATGTTATTCCAAAGCTGAAAAGCTATGTTGTGCTCTCTTCTTTGCAACTTCTAAGCTTCGTCACTACCTCCTCAATCACAAAACTTACATTGTCACAAGTGTCAATCCACTCAAGACAATGCATGTGAAGCCTTATCACAATGATCGTATCACTCATTGGCTCATGCTAATGACAGAATTTGATCTCGAGTTTATTCCACAAAAATCTATCAAGGGTTAGGTCATTGCAGATCAATTAGCTGATGCTCCTCTTCTAGAAACTCAAGTCCCCCTTGCTCAATTCCCTAATGAGTATATCCAACAAATTGATTTCGGTCTTTCTCCATTTAAAGTAAAACTCTTCTTTGATGGATCCAAATGCCAGCAAGGGGGAGGTGCAGGTTTCGTTATGATTCCTCCTTGGGGTGCACCTATCCCAGTCGCACACAAACTTAACTTTGAGTGTACCAATAATATGGCTGAATATGAAGCTCTTGTTTTAGGTCTTCAAAATGCTATTAATCTTGGCGCCCGCCATATCAACATCTTTGGTGACTCTAAATTCATCGTTAATCAAGTCACGGGTGTCTATCAATGCAAAAATGATATCCTTCAAAAATATCATGATATCGTTCTTTTTCAACTCCAATCTTTTGATAAATTCACTATCCAAGCTATTCCTCATACTGCGAATTAATTCGTAGATATAATGGCTTCGTTAGCCTCGCTTATTCCACCTTTTACCAAGGACTCGTGACTTTATGTGGCTGTGCAGCGATTAGATCAACCATCTCATCTCCGGCAACTAACTTCAATCAATGTCGTCACAACCAATACTCAAGATGAGTGGTATCAACATATCATTGATTATCTATCTCATTCAGTGCTTCCTCCGATCTGACTTCCAATGGTAGAAGATCTTTTATTCTATGTGCTAATCACTATACTATTCTAGGCGGAATCCTCTACAAACGTGGTTTTGATGGTATTTTGCTTGGGTGCCTCAAAATCCCTAAATCATCTAAAGCCATCCAGGAAGTCCATGATGGTATCTGTGGTGGAAATTTTAGTGGCTTGGCCGCCTAAACGCATCTTACCTTTAGGCTATTATTGTCCTTCTCTTAATCAAGATTGTTGTGAATACATTAAGAAATGTGTCAAGTGTCAACAACATTCCAATCTCACACATATCCTCAAATGTGCTTTGCAACCTGCAGTGGATTTGTGGCCTTTTTCACAATGGGGTCTTGATCTCATCGGTGTTATCAACCCCCACTCTTCACGTGTCATCATTCTATCATTACGCTACGTAGAATACTTTACTAAGTGGGTGGAAGCTATTCCTTTTTCATCGACCAAAGCTAAACTGATTGTTGATTTTTCTATCAACATATCATTTGTCGCTTTGGTGTTCCACAAAAACTCGTCATAGAAAATGGTAAATCTTTTAAAAACATCGATTTACAGAATCTCTATGACGATTTCAATATCAAACTCATATTTTCTTCTCCATACTATCCCCAAGCTAATGGCTAGGCCAAGGCTTCCAATAAAACTTTACGTAATATCCTCGCAAAGGTAATTAGTCGAGCTAGTAGGGATTGGCATTTACATATCCCTTTTGCTCTATGGGCTTATTGGACTAGCATTCGTACTCCTACGGGTGCTACTCCCTTCTCTCTAGTCTATGGGTCAGAATTTGTTCTTCCTTTAGAAGTCTAGGTCCCATCTCTTCGTGTTTCTCTCGAGAGAATTTTTCTCGATGAAGTGATCCCTCCACCTCAAATCACTTCATCTTCCCAAAAATCATCCTTTTTGGCCATTTCGGGACACTGTTCCCTAATCGACGCGGACCGATACTTGGTCAACACCAATTTTTTGAAGTGGCACCAATTTCATCTCGATTGGAACCGATTACAAATAGAAGGCTAGAATTCATTTCTAGTTAGACAGTGAGACAAAGCGATAGAGACAGAAAGAACAAGAGAGTTTTGAGCATTAAGTCTGAGCATTATCTATCAAGTGAGAGTGAATCATGTCCAAACCAATCCTTGAGAGGAGTACCATTACTCTGCTCCTACCACATCGACATCGTGAGTCTCCATCGATCTCTTGGTGACTCTATTCCTGCATCCAGCACAGGTGGAGCCTTGTCAGTATCCCTACAACTCTTGCAGATCCAGTGGAGATCGACGATCTAGCTTCCACTGTCTGTTTCTCAATCTTCCTACAATTTTCCCCAAGTCGATGCCAATTGTACCCAGTCAATTTTGATTCTATCTATTCGATGCCCACCTATCTCATTCGATGCCGATTCTTCTCAGTCGACATCAATTTTCCTAATCGGTTCTGATCTACATGCGGACAGGTAAAATAATTTAGGGAACACAAATCCAGCATTATTTTCACACTTTCCTATTTTTTATTGGTTTCTGTCTACTGTTTACTTTTATGTCTGTCATTTTTAATCAAAATATAGACATTTACTTACATCTTTTATCATGTATGTTTCTTTTCTTAATTGAAAACATGGACTGACTTCCGCCGAGGAGCTTATCACTTCCCGGACCCACTTTTGGGCAATCCACCCAAATATCTTTTAACTTGGTCCTTTTCTATCAAGCATCTGTGTCTCGCAAGTTGATTGGATCTTCTTTCCAGGATCACTCGTGTGTGCTCGTCTTGTCTACATCGGCTTTCTTTTCTATCTACATCTTCAGATCTTGTCTTTCAGGTATCGATTTCATTTGAGTTTTTCAAGGTTTTTGTGTTTAGTTTGGCACATTAACTTGGATAGGTAACAACCGTGAAATTCTTGATCTACATTTTGGCATGCCCAGTGGGACCTAACCAAAGTCCCTTATTGGTAAGTTCATTTCTTTTCTAGTTTTGAGCTTCTATTCTTTTTCTTCACTTCTTTTCATCAGTTCTCCATAGCATTTCCTTCTTTCATTTTGGTCTTGCTTCTTTCACTTATGATTTGTAAAGTTAAAGTTTCTTCTTTCTTACAAAACTAAATTCCAATTCCTATTCCAAAGATCAATAAATCTTTCATTTGACTTCAAAATTGCATTCTTGATCCATCTCTTTTTGCAAAATTGTTATTTTATTGAAATTTTCTAGTTCTTTAAATAGAAATTTTCATTCTACTATCATCTGGATATATCTTTCTGGATTTGTTGGGTGTTTGCTTAACCTTTTCTTGCGGAGCACATTGCTTTTTCATGGGATTATTCGAGGGGAAGAGCTCAACAACACACTTTTTGAAGTCCACACACCTTGGAGAGCTAAATCTACAAGTATTCTTATTTTACGGTGTTTTCTCCTTTTTTAAGAACTTAAAAAGAACTTGTTTGTTTGTTTTCTATCACATTCAAACATTTCGATTTTGGTGCTTAAAAAAATTTAATCACATCCGGGAAAGAGTTTGTTTGACTTTTCTTCATTGAAATCCAACATTTCATTCTTAGTGCTTAAAAAGAACTTTTCCTTTGTCATTTCAGTTGTATGCTATTCATCTAGTTTTCTAAATAGGCTGGAAAAATTAATCAAAATCGGTAGTGACACTATTTGATTTTTATTTTTCACCCTTGCACACAACGCCAAAATCACTAGGTATAAAGCATCAAAACAAAAATTCCCCCGGCCTCGCCTACTTGGAAGTGACATCCAAGAGGAAGAGCTTACGTGGTACTGGCCGCGCTATAAATTCACGGAAGTTATGGTATATATTGGCAAAGCACCCGACTCGTTATCACTTGGTCATATGAGGATATGCCAAGACTTGATCCTGATATTGTGGTCCACAATATCGTTACTCTTCCTGACATCAAACTAGTTAAACAAAAATTGCGTAAAATACACCCTCGAGTAGCCTTTATTGTTAAAGAAGAGTTGCAACGTTTGCTTTCTGCTAACTTTATCCAACCCATCGATTATCCACAATGGGTTTCAAACATAATACCAGTAACCAAATCTACTGGGAAGATTCAAATTTTACTTGACTTCCGGATCTTAATCTTGTTTGTCCAAAAGATGATTTTCCTCTACCTAATATCGACCAACTCATGGATTTAACGGTAGGTCACGAGATGCTTTCTCTTATAAATGGTTTCTCTGGGTATAATCAAATTCTCATCACACCAGAGGACCAACATAAGACTTCCTTTATAAATCCTTGGGGGACTTTTTGTTATCGTGTCATGCCCTTCGGTCTTAAGAATGCAGGAGCAACCTATCAACGAGCCATGACCTACATCTTCCATGATCTCTTACACAAAACTATGGAAGATTACGTTGATGATCTCCTCAGTAAATCCAAATGCCGTCAAGATCATCTTTTCATTCTTGCACCTCTCTTTGAGAGGATCATTCACTTTTTTCTTCGCCTAAATCCATCCAAGTGCATGTTTGGTGTTCTCACTGGTAAACTCTTAGGCTTTATCATTTCTATTAGGGGTATTAAAGTGGACCCCGCAAAAATAAAAGCTATCCTTGATATGCCTCCCCCTTCTAACTTAAAGCAACTCCGTGGTCTTCAAGGACACCTCCAATCAATACGTCATTTTATCTCACAACTGTCGGACCGTTGTCAACCTTTTCATCATCACCTTCATAAGAATGTTCATTTTGAATGAGATGAGCATTGCGCAAAAGGTCTTTGATGATCTCAAAGCTTATCTTCTTTCCTTAACTGTGCTTACACCTCCACGCGAGGGGGAGCCATTCTATCTTTATATTTCTATGACTAACCATTCTTGGCTAATCTAGCCTCTACATCATTTTAAGACACCCCTATAAAATTGAAGGTGGAAAATACCTGGCGAATATCCCCGTAACCAGTTTCAGCGAAAGGCGAATTTGACAGTATTAAAAAACAAAATTTTCACCTGGTTTTTCAAGGCTCCATCAGTGACGTCTGACAACACTAGTTCGTAATGACGCACGTCACTGGCGCGACACTTGTTTCGTAATGACGCGCGACACTGGAGCGACACTAGATAGTAATGACGCGCGACACTGGAGCGACACTAGATAGAAATGACGCGACACTGGCGCGACACTAGCTCGAAATGACGCACGACACTGGCTCGTAACGACGTCACTAGCCCCTGATGACGCACGTCATTTGCTCCTACTGACGCGCGTCACTTGCTCCTATTGACGTGCGTCATTTGCTTCTACTGACGCGCGACACTATCTTCTATTGACGCGCGACACTATCTTCTATTGACGCGCGACACTATCTTCTATTGACGCGTGACACCATCTTCTATTGACGCGCGACACTATCTTCTATTGACGCGCGACACTATCTTCTATTGACGCGTGCGACACTATCTTCTATTGACGCGCGACACTATCTTGTATTGACGCGTGACATTGTAATCAAATGACGCGCGTCACTGTAACCTGTTGACGCGCGTCAATAGGGGCCAGTGACGCCCTATTTAGGTTATAAATACCCTTGTGCCGCTCATTTTCTCATTTTCATTTTCCCGTTCTTGAATTTTTGCAGGTCTAAATCTTTGACAAAGACGCAATAACAGCTATAATGTCGACTTCACATGCTTCCCAATTGCAAGTTCAGCAAGAAAATCAAGAGAATCCAACTCAATCGATTTCCAAGATCAACTACAGGAATCCCTTATGCCCTCACATCCATACGGCTTTAAAGATGTCTTCAGAATATCAAGCTATAATGGAAGAGTGTGAATTTACAGGGCTCGTTAATATGCCCCATTTCGAAACAGATCCGGATATTTTGAATTACCTTCTGTCATGCTACAATTCAGAGGACGGTATATTTTATGTGACTCTGAACGATGGCCAAATGTTCCAATTCACTATTGAAGCAAATGACATACATCGGTTTACTGGCCTTCCTATCAGAAATTTACCAATTGTTACAACCAAGGCAACACTAGTGGAAGAAGACAAGAAATTTCTCGAATCAACGTACGGTTTCCATGTTGATTGTAAGTATAATTCCTTTTAATTCATATTTTTTAATCTGTTTTTATTCTGATACAATTTGTTGTTATAGATTTAAAGTAATTTTCACTGTTTCGCATTTGCAGCCCATGTCAATAAATCCAGGCGTGGTGTAGATACACAATCAATTGCACACCACTTTCTTGCTGCACTTATTTCATTTTTTCAAGCCAGAATTGTTTTGCAGGGTCGCCAAACGGATATACCAAATTGGGCCATTGCATATATTTGTGCCACTATCTCAAAACATAAATTCGATTGGTGCACATATCTATCCAAAAAAATAAGAACTGAAATAACAAATTCAAAACTCTCAGATAAACCTTTCATTTATTCAACAAACTATCTCCTCGGCTTCTACTATGAGGCACTTTTAAATTTAAAACATAAAGAAATTCTCAATTCCATTTGATGAACAACAGGTATAAACTATTTAGTTTGTAATTGTATTACAATTTTCGTCATTACAATGCACAGTTATTAAAACTTAAATTTTAATGTTTTGCAGAGAAGATATCTTGAAGCCATTCCAAGAAAAAAAAAGATGTCGAGAGGAAGAGGCCAACAACACGCGGAGGCTTCGGGGGACTCCCAATCTGAAATGGAAGCTCACTCTCCAAACCCTCAAGCGTTTGAACTCGTTAAACGCCAGAGAAGTAATACATTCTCATATATTATTTACAAATTCCAAAGTTGCATATTTATTTTTCAATTTAAATTTTAACCAAATGAATTGACAACATTTAATATTGATGAATTGCAGGGAATATGGAACCTTCTTCCCCAACTCACTCCATACAGTCGCATGCATTCATATCTTCTGAACAGCCACTGAGTTCAACTCCTACAAGGCCACCCGTGGCACCAAAAAAACAACCCCTCGACAACAAGGTACAACTTTTCTATAGTACGTTTAATTTCGTAGTTTTCACTTTATGAATTGTTTTAATATTTTTCATTTTTTTCTTATACTTTTCAGCACATGTCAGTCATGATCAAACCACGGCACCGACACCCACTCAACCATTAATTTTTAAAATGCCAACCAGAGGAACAGTGAAAAAGAACATTGGTAAACGCATGCCTTTTGCTCCGGCCCCTAGTGGGACACTAAACCTTGACACCTCGTTTCGAATTCCAACTCTCTCACTTGGTGGCTTGCCCAGTCTGGGCATATCTGTTTTGAACAATATAAATTTAGATGAAGATTATTTGGGCATTGATAGCAATGACCCAACTGGTTTTTTCGATACCCGCGAGATGATTCAAGGCCAGAAGGTATACTTCAAATTTCAATTTTAATATGCTTTACAATTTTGAATTACATTCTGATTTAAATTTATTTATCTAAATCTTGATTTATTTTTTCAAAAACAGGATCAGCCCACCCAAAGGCAGAAACAAGGAGCAGTTGATCTTTGTGAAAGCCCCCATTCTTCTCCAGCAAGATCGTCTGCATCAGATTCAGATAGTGAAGAGTTCCCACCTTTTCCTTTGGAGAACTTAATAGGTAATGATTGTCAATCCCATGTCAGTGAGTTTATTATTCCTCATATCCAACAGCTGATAGAATGGGAGAGAAGGGCTAAAGTTCTTATCAATGAGATTATTAGTCGTTATGAAAATTATTGGCAACGGGATAGTTTATACGCTGCAGTCCAGAATCAACCTGCGAAGATGGATTCCTTACTTACCCAAGTAAAATGTGGGACTGTCACGTTTAACAACAACTATAAAGATGGCATTTTAGATAAGGCACTAAACAAATTGGAAAATATTAGTGCCGAGGCCCAGGCATATTTTAACAAATGGTCCAAGGACAAGGATTTGGTATCAATCGCAAATGCCGAAAGAGATAGAGCGGTTGTAAGTACTATTACATTCAAACAATCATTTTTGTTAATTTGAAATTTTGAATTTACATTAATATTTTGAATTGACATTACTCTTTTTGTGCAGTTGAAATATGAAAATTTGAAGAGTCAGGCGAAGGTTTTGCAAGTTCACTTGGAAACAGCAAAGAACAGCTTATCCGCAGCAAAAAATTTGAAGCAAAATATTGTTTTGGTTAACAAACAAAACAATACACTAAAGCGGATAATTAAAGAGCATGGTCTCGACCCTGACATATTGTTCAAAGCCAAAGCAGCTGCTGATCCAAATTTGCTGTCGCATGGAGATGCAACAAATCAAGAAGAAAGAATTTTAAAAAATCTGGACAGCGCTGCTGAAGATCTTATAAGTTCAGGGGTTATTTCTGGTGTTGGGGAAAGAGGTACAGCCACAATGGAAGAAGCCGTTGGGGAAGAGAGCAGAGTAGAATTGTCTAAAGAAAAAGAGGGTTTTGAAAATTAGAAACTTTTATTATTGAGGAAACTTTAAATATTGAATTTGAAAACTTCTACTATTGAGTATGTACTATGGTATTTGAATTTAATTATATGGTGATTAGATGGTGATTATCATGAATTATATGTATGTTTCTTGTTTACTTGCATTGTCATGAATTGTATGTGGACGTAGATGATGAATGATGACAATTGATAATCAATGATAGATGATGATGAAAGACGATGATCAATTTAATGTGTATAATGTCAAATTTAGTGCCTAAATATCTTGTGGGACTTTAATTATCTTGAAAATTGTCTTTGGGGAAAAAATAGCAACTAAGATTTGAAACAGATCTTTACTATTTAGGATTTCTCCTTAATAGACTTATGGTGTCGGAAAATTCTATTTTAAAGAGATTCACCTCTATATTAGTGCATAATCTCTCATTACAGAGCTTGTTTGACATCCAAAATAGTCAAGACCATTTGTCAGAAAATAACGTTTTGCTGGAAACAATCATTGATGTAGAGGCTAGATTAGCCAATTATGAAATAGTTAAATTCCAGGCCATAAGAATTAGAGCTTGGGAAATAATCAAGACCATGGTTTAAAAGATATGGTTTTTATCATGGATATTGTTTTGTGTAGAGTAGATTATGGAGGCTATGGAGGCTAGATTAACCAAAGTTGGAATAACCATGTGATTAAAAGATAGGTCAAGCTCGATATAGAACTTTGAAGTTTAATGTAAAACATATAAGGTTTTTATCATGAAGATTAGTCTGTATAGATCAAGTTCATAGGTTGAAGAACTGGATCATTTTTTTATATTTGATAAGGGTGAAGAATAATTGTGGATTAGAACTGGGAGGCTATAAGTTGGAATAATTTTGAGTGTATAAGAAAATATTGAATTTTGCAAACATGATCATAGTAAAATATGTTGTATAGGATTCACATATTGAGATTCTCTCTTCGGGACTGATTCTTGGAGTGGTTGAATTAAAAAATCTCTTTTTTTTCAATTTTTAAGGTGGTGCATATGATCATAGCTCAATAAGGTTGTTTACATATCGTATTAGTTACAAGAAGGTTTGAAAGATACAATAAGGGTAAGGTTTTTACGGAAAGTTGTTTTTACTTTCTTCTAATTATCATTGTTGAGCTGATGAAATACTTGGTTGACCCGTGCAATGAGTATCAAAGTATAAAATTCCTGCTACCACCTTGTTTTGTTTTCCTTTGCTGAAGATACAATGTTCAAGTGTATGTTTGAAGACAATTTTCTTGAAGCTCCACCATTTCTATGCCTTGAATTGATTAATCATGATCTTCTTGAAGTACAATCTATAAAATCAAGTGTCTAAAATATTGAAAAAAATTTACAGCTCAACATAAAGTTCTCTGTGCAAGGTTGGATCATCTTAAAAAGGTAACATTGTGTAAATTTTGTCAAGAGTGCAAGGTTGGATCATCTTAAAAAGGTAACATTGTGTAAATTTTGTCAAGAGTGCCTTACTGGTACCTCATCTCAAACTCAGTCTTAGCATATATCATGAAGTTTCTTTATGAACTTATCAAACAAGACCCTATCATCATCAAGTACACACCAATCACTGTTTGTTTCTTTGGTCTGGGGATAAATTTGAAGTCTTCATCTCAATTGGCTGCATTGCAAACATGAAGGGAATTTCCTCTAGTGCAAAAGAGGTGACGCGCGTCACTTGCATCTATTGACGCGCGTCACTGGCATCTATTGACGTGTGTCACTGGCATCTATTGACGCGCATCACTGGCACCTATTGACGCACGTCATTGGCATCTATTGACGCGTGCATCACTAGCATCTATTGACGCGCGTCATGGCATCTATTGACGCGCGTCATTGGCATCTATTGACGTCGGCATCATCGCATCTATTGGCGTGCGTCGGCGTCGCATCTATTGACGCGCGTCACTGGCATCTATTGACGCGCGTCAAGTGAAGCCATTGACGCCCGATTTAGCCTATAAATACCCTTCAACCGGTCATTTTCTCATTTTCATCTTCCGGCTCTTGAATTTTTGCAGGTCTCAATGCTTCCCAACTGCAAGTTCAGTAACAAAAATCAAGAGAATCCAATTCAATCGATGTCCCTTATGCCCTCACATCCATATCGTTAATATGCCCCATTTCGAAACAGATCCGGATATTTTGAATTACTTTCTGTCATCCTACAATTCAGAGGACGGCATTTTTTATGTGACTCTGAACGATTGCCGAATTTTTCAATTCAGTATCGAAGCAAATGACATCCATCGTTTTACGGGCCTTCCGTTCAAAAATTTACCAATTGTTACAACCAAGGCAACACTCGTGGAAGAAAAGAATTTTCTCGAATCAACGTTTGGTTTCCATGTTGATTGTAAGTATAACTAGTAAATTTTCTCGAATTGTAAGAATTTTCTCGAATTTTTAGCCCATGTCCATATATCCAGGCGTGGTGTCTAATATGTAGCATTTCTGAGTACATGTAATTTTTGCAATGCTAGTGTCTAAGATGAGCTTTGTAACTTTGTTTTACCTGATGAGTGCAGTGGAAAAGTTTAAACAAAAAAAAGATCTTAAGAAAACTGATGGAACCAAGAAGGGGAAATTAATTGATGTTCCCAAACCTGATGATGCAAATCAAGCAGGGGGGAAGAATTCTGATCAATGTACTTTAATATTAACGGAGGGTGACTCAGCCAAGGCTCTTGCAGTCGCTGTAAGTGTTTGTGCCTTGAATCAGGGAAATGTGAATACTGAATTTGGTAGTATTGTGACATGTTTCGACATCACTTTCCAATTTAATTTTTTGTTATTTTAGTTATCTTTATCCTATCAGGTGGCAGGAATATCTATTTTTTGGGAAGCTACCACTCACCAACAAATGGAGAATAAAGAGATAGTAAATAGAAAAAAAATCCTTGGTCTACAGGAAGATAAAATATATGACAGCATTAAATCTTTAAGATATGGCCATCTGATGATAATGACAGACCAGGTACATGATCTTTGTATAGCGCTGTTTAGTTTCTGTAAATGTTCCCCCTGTATATTTGGTTGTGTTTCGAGACTTTTTATATTTGTTTTCTAAGCCTCCAGATGTTATGTATCTCCATGTCTAATGTCGGCACATGTTGATGTAGGCAACTCACAAAAATGGAAATGTGTTATCTTTCTACACAATTCCTGAGTATGAAGCTTGGAGAGAATCATTGAGTGGATCGATAACCGGCTGGACCATATAGTGCAACAAAGTAATGCTAGTTTGTTTTCTCTTTATATGTTTTCAAGTTCTGGTTTTGTTCACTTGCTGATTAGGTATCACTTGTTGCTTGGACCATACAGGGTTCCCGGTTTGGGCACAAGTACTTCTAAAGAGGGCAAGGAGTATTTCATAGATCTGGACAAGCACAAAAAGATTTTGTGTGGGTTGATGAGAAAGATGGAGATGCTTCCTCATATCAATCAGCTTATAGAATGGGACAGAAGGGCTAAGGTTCTTATCAATGAGATTATTAGTCGTTACGAAAATTATTGGCAACGGGATAGTTTATACGCTGCAGCTGATCCAAATTTGCTGTCGCATGGAGATTTCTGTGTTTGGGAAAGAGGTACAGCCACACTGGAAGAAGCCGTTGGGGAATAGTGCAGAGGAGTAGAATTGGATAAAGAAAAAGAGGGTTTTGAAAACTAGAAACTTTTATTATTGTGGAAACTTTAAATAATGAATTTGAAAACTTCTACTATTGTCTATTGTGTATGTACTATGGTATTTGAATTTAATTATATGGATTTACATACAATCTTTAATTTTAATTGCATTAGATGTTGATTATCATGAATTATATGTATGTTTCTTGTTTACTTGCAATGTCATGAATTGTATGTGGACGTAGATGATGAATGATGATAATTGATAATTAATGATAGATGATGATAATGAGGATATGATAATGATATGGTGATGATATGATATATATGGATGATGAGGAATTTTATGTGGACTTATATTTAAAATCGTATAATGTATTGTTTATCCCGAATTTTATGTGAATTTTATTAGGAATTTTATGTGGACTTGTATTTAAAAATAAATTAAATATAATTCTAAGAAATCAAGAAAGAATCATCACTGGTAAGAAATTAAACATAATTGCAAATATGCTAGGGTTTAGCTTACCTCTTGCGTATTGCAATCATCAAGGGTAACATGACATTGTAGATGGAGGGGTGAGTTGCCTGACATTGTCAGTCCTGAGAAGTGCCAGCAACATCTTTAAATATATAGACCAACAATATCTTTAAATAAATGTAAATATAAAGAATTAGACCTGTAACGTCTTTAATGATAACAAGAGCTGAAAAAATGTAAAGTAACAAACAATAAGATTATGTTGAAGAAGATACCTATTTAAAATTGAAATCATCACCGGTAATGTGCTATATCTTTGTCTTAAAAAATTCAACACAAAAAATTGATTAGTAGATAGATGGGTGAGTTGCCTGACATTGTCAGTCCCGAGAAGTAACAGCTTCCTCGGACGGATGTCAACCCACGTTTTCAAAAAATAAAAAGATTGTATTTAACTAAATGTAAATACATACACCTGTAACATCTTTAATTATAACCATAGCTGAAAAAATGAATAGTAACAAACAATAAGATTAAGGGGAAAAAGATACCTGCTTAAAGTTGAAATCATCACTGCCACTGGTAATGAGCTAGATCTTTGTTTTAAAAAAATCCAACACGAGAAATGGATTAGTAGATAGATGGGTTAATTGCCTGACATTTTTAGTATATAGACCTGTAACATCTTTAATGATAAAGATAAAAGATAGATAAAGAAGATACCTACTTAAAGTTGAAACAATCCATTATCAATAGCTTCATCAAAGTCGATGTTGTCTTCTGTAGAATGTGACGAAGAGCCAATTACACTCTCAAGGTTGGGAATATTTGTACTTGTAGCTGTATTATTTACACCTCTTCTTTCACAAAGGGAATTCCAGTGAGCAATTGCTCTGTCAAAAAATGAATAGAAACAAACAATAAGATTAAGGGGAAAAAGATACCTGCTTAAAGTTGAAATCATCACTGCCACTGGTAATGAGCTAGATCTGTGTTTTAAAAAATTCCAACACGAGAAATGGATTAGTAGATAGATGGGTGAATTGCCTGACATTTTTAGTATATAGACCTGTAACATCTTTAATGATAAAAATAAAAGATAGATAAAGAAGATACCTACTTAAAGTTGAAACAATCCATTATCAATAGCTTCATCAAAGTCGATGTTGTCTTCTGTAGAATGTGACGAAGAGCCAATTACACTCTCAAGGTTGGGAATATTTGTACTTGTAGCTGTATTATTTACACCTCTTCTTTCGCAAAGGGAATTCCAGTGCACAATTGCTCTGTCAAACGGAAAGGTTTCGAGGGAGTATCGAGAAACGTAACACCTCATGCAACTTTCCAGATTTTTATCCAACTTGTTTCTCAGTTTTGATTTTATAAATGACAATGCACTGAAAACCCTTTCATCCTCCACAGACCCCAAAATCATTTTCTAGCATAACTCATATAGTCTGAAATATTCACTGATATCTTCTTGTAAGATAGAACTTTGATAGATTCCTCACCACAGCCTTGTAATAGCACCACTTTCAGAAGGTTGATCTAAATTCCTATATTGGTTCCTCATTGTTGTTGCAAAATTTGTTGACTGAAACTTTAATAAATCGGCATTCAGTATACCTTTGATTTCCGTACCCTTGAGCTCTGACGTCTTTGTAAATTGTTCCATTATTGTACCCATTGATTTATGGAAATGCTTACTGACAAAGTCTGCACGGCCACCTTCTGTATTCCAAAAATTCGATTCATCACACCCATGGCTTCCAGAATTTTATCTTTACAGAAACGTTCCCTAATTTCTGATGACAAGGTTTCTGAAATTTTTTTAAGCTTTATTCTGGTTTCAACTATCACAGACTCAAACAAATTACGTGTCACGGGAACATCTTCTCATTCCGATCCTGTAATATCTTGACGTTTTTGCAAAATGTGCATTGGTATTTCCCTCCCATTAACAGAGATGCATAGGTGATCGTGGATATTAAATCTCAAAAAGGTGTTAGGATTTTTAAGATCTAATAAATCTTTCCAATTTTCAAAAACAGTGCATCAAAACTATCACTGGAACAGATCTGAATATATCAAGACTTTTACATACCATTTTCCTCATCCGTATAAAATCCACAATATAGATTAATCACTTACATGCATGCTTCATCGGTGTATTGATCTCCTTTAACATTAGAAGAATACCAACCAATGTAAGCAATGTCTCCAAATCAGTTAAGCGGAACAACAGGTCCCTTGCCCTATCAACTTCATGACGGTATTTGTGCATGAAACCAACCAATGAAGGATACTCCTCACGAACTCTGCATGCAGGTTCATACAAAGATATCCATCTAGTCTCCACATCCTTCAGAAGTTTTTTGCCATCTGTAATTCCAATTGCAAATTTTTGGAACTCGAGAAAATGCTTTGGGCTGCTTGACATATAGGCATGAAGTTCTCTTATGATGTCTTCTAATTTAGCAACATTTTCGTGGTTGCTTACCATTTTATATGCTAAATTCATTCTGTGAGCCATACAGTGAATTGGTAGCATATATGGGGCCACTGTTGTTTGTAATCTAACACACATCACCTGTTTCGGTGACCCCGCATGATTGATGCACCATCTGCTCCAACGCATACCAACTTCGTAGCAATTTCATAATCAGTCATTCCAGCAACATCTTTCAAATGAGAAACAACTATTTTATATAGGTTTTCAGCATTGCAGTTTTCAACCATTTTCATAACACCCAACAAATGAGGTGTCCTTATATGATTTTCTAATGTATAGATGTGGATACATACCCATGCGGTGTTGTCGACTGCTGTCACTTCATCAATTGAAAGAGAGATAAAGTTTGCTTTTTTTACATTCTCTTTCAAATCTTCCTTCTCTATCATCGAGAGGCATTTTTCCATTTCCCATCCACTACTCTCAGACCAATGAGACTGAGGTACATTCAGCATTCCATTAAATTGATACAAAACTTTGAAATCGAGGAAATCCGACATCGCTCTTCCTTTTTTAAGTATTTGAAAAAGAGTAGAGAATTGTATGAATTTTGCATGTAGATTTGTTTCTTTCATCTTACCAATATGCGATGTGATCGTTCCTCCCTTTTCCAACAGATGTCTATGTTTTTTCTGCTCTGCCTCATATTCCACTGCGTATCTAACATGCATGCACTCCTTTTCAGTTTTCCACCTATGTGTTTTGATTTTCTGGCCATCTGCCCCCGTTACAGTTAAATATTGTTTTCCACAATGTTTTTCTATAGTGTCCAGCTTCAGTTGCATTTTTTGTTGCTTTCCCAATTTCCACGTACATATTGTACATGTACATTCACATGGGATTTCTTCATAATTAGATGATTGTACAGGTTCAATAAATGGAAATTTAGCTGCCCAATCAAACTTGTATGTCCTGCCAATGGTCCACATATTCTTGTTCGTTTTCAATGCTTTACTTTTTTGAGTAGAATTTTGAGCAATATCACAATCACCTGGTTTCCTCTTTCTTGGACCAGAGTTTGATTTTGATTTCTGTCTTCCATTTTGCTGAGTGTTTATATCTGTGATATCTAGCTGCACTTCTGGTTGCACCCCAACAGGAACAATATCTTCAAGATCTGGCATATTATCGTAGGTTTCATTTGTTTGACTGTGATACTGTGCAGAATGCATGTCCACCTCAATAATACCTTCCACACAATGATCAAGATGTCGATTCTTTTCGATGGCATCTATATGATTGGTATTTACAATATCTCGTATCCATGAGTTTCCAAAATACTTGAAGAGTGATTTCTGAGATTTCTTCGTATTCTTTGAGCTGGCACCTTCCATTATTCTGAAAAGAGTCCTGCGTCAGCAAAAGAACCAAGAAGCGACTCTGTCCAGTCTCTGAGGTCTTGTCGCGCGTGAACTGTCCCGAGGTCACGCACATCAACTCGCCTGCCAAGTCACGCATCAACACTTCCTTCGCTGCGTCAACCCTTCCTCATCGCGCGTCACTTCCTAGCCCAATTCGCGCGTCGATCGCAAAGCTCTTGTTGTGCGTCAATCACGCTCTTGTCGCGCGTCGATCGTAAGCTCTTATCGCGCGTCGATGCTCTTTATCACGCGTCAACAATCACAAAGCAATAAAGAATATGAATCTCTGGTGCTCAAGGGTATGCGAGTTCAAATTTCATAGTATTGGTAATTTGGTAAGCTACTTGAGGTATACTACCCGCGAATCACATAGGTTTTTATAGGAGATGTTTTCAAATGAAGGCGAAGCCGACCCCCCAAAAAAAATATACTATATATTTTAGGCGAACAGGACACCGACCCACTCCGAATAATTCGCCATATTACCGTATCGAGATGCTAACGTAAAAGAACAGGCCATATATTACATCATTCACACACTCCATGAGTATGAAACACGTTATTCCAAAGCTAAAAAGTTGTGTTGTGCTCTCTTCTTTAGAACTTCTAAGCTTCGTCACTACCTCCTCAATCATAAAACTTACATTGTCACAAGTTTCAATCCACTCAAGACAATGCATGTGAAGCCTTATCACAATGATCGTATCACTCATTGGCTCATGCTAATGACAGAATTTGATCTCGAGTTTATTCCACAAAAATCTATCAAGGGTCAGGTCATTGCAGATCAATTAGCTGATGCTCCTCTTCCAGACACTCAAGTCCCCCTTACTCAATTCCCGATGAGTATATCCAACAAATTGATTTCGGTCTTTCTCCATTTAAAGTAAAACTCTTCTTTGATGGATCCAAATGCCAGCAAGGGGGAGGTGCAGGTTTCGTTATGATTCCTCCTTGGGGTGCACCTATCCCAGTCACACACAAACTTAACTTTGAGTGTACCAATAATATGGCTGAATATGAAGCTCTTGTTTTAGGTCTTCAAAATGCTATTAATCTTGGCACCCACCATATCAACATCTTTGGTGACTCTGAACTCATCGTTAATCAAGTCATGGGTGTCTATCAATGCAAAAATGATATCCTTCAAAAATATCATGATATCATTCTTTTTCAACTCCAATATTTTGATAAATTCACTATCCAAGCTATTCCTCATACTACGAATCGATTCGTAGATACAATGGCTTCGTTAGCCTCGCTTATTCCACCTTTTACCAAGGACTCGTGACTTTATGTGGCTATGCAATGATTAGATCAACCATCTCATCTCCGGCAACTAACTTCAATCAATGTCATCACAACCAATACTCAAGATGAGTGGTATCAACATATCATTGATTATCTATCTCATTCAGTGCTTCCTCCAGATCTAACTTCCAATGGTAGAAGATCTTTTATCCTATGTGCTAATCGCTATACTATTCTAGGCGGAATCCTCTACAAATGTGGTTTTGATGGTATTTTGCTTCGGTGCCTCAAAACCCCTAAATCATCTAAAGCCATACAGGAAGTCCATGATGGTATCTGTGGTGGAAATTTTAGTGGCTTGGCCGTAGCTAAATGCATCTTACGTTTAGGCTATTATTGTCCTTCTCTTAATCAATATTATTGTGAATACATTAAGAAATGTGTCAAGTGTCAACAACATTCCAATCTCACACATATCCCCAGCCAGGCTTTGCAACCTGCAGTGGATTTGTGGTCTTTTTCGCAATGGGGTCTTAATCTCATCGGTGTTATCAACCCTCACTCTTCACAGTGTCATCATTCTATCATTACTGCCACAGAATACTTTACTAAGTGGGTGGAAGCTATTCCTCTTTCATCGACCAAAGCTAAACCAATTGTTGATTTTGTCTATCAACATATCATTTGTCGCTTTGGTGTTCCACAAAAAATTGTCACAGACAATGGTAAATCTTTTAAAAACATCGATTTGCAGAATCTCTATGATTCTTTCAATATCAAGCTCATCTTTTCTTCTCCATACTATCCCCAAGCTAACGGCTAGGCCAAGGCTTCCAATAAAAATTTGCGTTATATCCTCGCAGGTAACTAGTCGAGCTGGTAGGGATTGGCATTTACATATCCCTTTGCTATCTGGGCTTATCGGACTAGCATTCGTACTCCTACGGGTGCTACTCCCTTCTCTCTAGTCTATGGGTCAGCGGATGTTCTTCCTTTGGAAGTCCAGATCCCATCTCTTCATGTTTCTCTTAGAGAATTTGTCTCTGATGAGGACTATCATCAAAATCATCTAGCGCAGCTTGAGTTGCTAGATGAGTAGCATCTCAATGCTCTTGAACATCATCAAATATATATTGTGTGTGTCAAACTTGCTTATAACAAGCAATTGCAACACCGTGACTTCAAAATTGGTGATCTTGTTCTTAAAGAAAACCAAAATGTCACTACTCTAGAACAGATTCAGCGTGGTAAGTTTACTCCTAACTGGATGGGTCCATACGTAGTTACTCATAAATATGGGTCTGGGGCTTATCGTCTATCCTCCATGGATGGTGTACCTGAAATGGAACCTCTTAATGCCTTGCATCTAAGGCCCTTCTACTGTTAAAATCTATCTTACATGATCTTAGTCGCAAAATAGATCTTTCATCCATCTAACAACCAGTCATATATTTTCATAGTGATTCGGAACTATGTGGTTCTCCACATTATGTATTTTCCACCTTAAATATGAGTATCACGGCTCTACTCATATCATTTTTCTTATGGATATGTTCCTCCTCCTAGTAGGGACACCTTAATCACTTCTTCATCTGTCCCAAGTATCTATCTTAATCAAATCTACTCGGGGCATGAGTACGTGATTTTTATATGTTTTCTTCCCCTCTATCTGATCTATCTGGTCTACACTCAGCTTCTTTCAAAACAAGCTCCAAAAGCTCAAAAAAAAAATCCCAAAAGATAGACTGATCCCTCGAAGGACAGCTATCTATGCATTTTCAAAATGAATCAAAAGATATAGACCATACCCTTAAAGGATGGCTACATTCGAAATATAGACCATGCCCTTGAAGGATGGCTACATTCAAAATACAGACCATTCCCTTGAAGGACAACTGTTTGTTTGTTTCTTAGCATCATTGAAATACTTCCCAGTATCGATCGGTCTTTTCTATATCTAGCAAACTTCCCGCATTGATCAGTTTGCTCTTCATCAAAAAAAATCATGAAGCTGAGACATAAGACCTTTTTGTCGATCATATGGAGAACCCTATTTTCCCAATGGGAGCATGTATTTTGTCCTTTGTAAATTTTGACAAGATAAATACTTACTTCTCCTTCCATTTACCTTCTAGATCTGGTTTGTGACTAGCTAGTGTCAGGTTTATTTTAACCTCATATATGGCCTTGTATGCATGGTCTTTTGGTTTCCTATCAAAGTCTCTATTTATGGTTGGTTAGGGGCCTAGCTTATCATTCTTTTTCTTATCTAGGTGTATTTCCTTTATTTCTAATCAAGGTCATTTCATTACGTCCTTGGCTCTCGCAGAGAGTATTTCCCATTATTATTTCTTATTCATCCAGTTAAATTGACATTTAACATGTTAATTTAATCAAAATCTATCTTCTATCTAATTTCATCTTATCTACTTTTTCCAAAACACATATCAAAGCATGTATTGTCAACACATGTGGATCTACCTATCTATTTTTCATCAAAATTAAATCCATATATCAATCACATCTATCCATCAAAACATATAAAAATATGTACATCCAAGTTACACTACATCTATCTATATCTATTTTTCATCAAAATTAAATCCACATATCAATCACATCAAATCACATCACGCCTATCTATCCTCTATGTCTATGTCCATCCAATCACATCTATTTATCATCTATCAATATGTCTATATCCATCATAATTACGCTATATCTATCCATGTATATCAAAATTAAAAGCATGAGTACAATCATATGGAAAAGAAAATGATGAATCTATATATATACATGAGTATCTGTACAACAAAGAATGGATGGCTTTCAATCAAGCCATCTATATCATACATCAAAAATGCCTTCAAATCGAGGCTACATCAATATATCGATATCAAAATACACCAATCTCTATATCGTAAAGTCTGATAAGTGGAAGACACTATCTCCTCCACCCTCCTCTGGACTAGGTCAGTCTCTCCTAGCCACCGCCTATCGAACTGGAAGCACCTACTGTTGGGGGCCTGCCTCCACCTCACTCTCTCCTAGTACTCCCTCCCTCTAATGCACCACTAGCTGTGGTTGTTGTTGATCTCCTCCTCGCACCGTAATGAGGCACATCAGGGGCATGCTGTGCTAGGGCATCCTCATAGTATCTCACCTCGGCGAGGAGAGACTAATAAGTACTCAGGCTCACCATACCAGGTGCTCGTAATGTTGCTGCTGGTGATGCTAGTGGTGGCCCTCCTATGGTCCTACCCTATGTCCCGGACTCTGACATAGTACCTGTATCACCATATTTGGCCCTGAGGGCCTCTCTATGCCGATGGTAGCAATCCCTCTGTTGGATCATTGTATCTTGCTCCTGGTGAGTTGTGTCTCTCTCAATATTAGGGCATCCCTCTCCTCTGTCAGAGCTCTGATCTCCTCGAGGGCCGCCTGGTGTGTCTGCATCAGGGTAAAATGCTCTCCCTCCAGCCTCTCCAGCGCTGTGGCTATATCCTCCTCATCAGCATCTATAGATGCTGGCAGGTGTCATGGTAGCTCAGTCAAATACCATGCCACATATCCTTCATCCACTCTGGCATCATCATCACTATCTACGGAGGGTGGGGCCTCCCTCAATGGATCTGCTTTGGGATCAAAATCGGTAGATTAGTCTCTTTGTTGTCTCACCTGTATGGCCTGTAGCTGGTCGGCACTGTCTGCACTAGGCCAAACTGCTTTCAATACCAATATAAACAAGACGTGCTCCCACATATCAGGCCTGCAGCCCCTAACCACTCGGCTCCATCTCAATCCCACCAGGTGAGCCTTCTGACCGGCCCATGTCGAGTAGACCCGATATGCTCTCTAAATGACCTGCTTTGGTGTCAACATCCTGAAGCACTCGGCATACCAATCTATAGATCTCCTTGTATCTCCCAGGGCCATGTCGGCCCGCCATCGCCAGAATCCATAATCAATGGTCCCCACTGCTGCTGGAATCCATGGAAGCCCGGATAGCCTAATCATCGCTATGTTCTCATATGCCCAAAGAATGGAGCACAAAACTAACATCAATGCATGTCCTCCTGCAGTGGTATACATCCATAACTCATAATATACCCGAGCTATCGTAGTGTCAATAAATGTGAACACCTGTCTAAACTGCAGGATGTCACAAACACAATCTAGTAATAGTAATGGGAATCTCCCATCTCCTGAATCTGGCAGAGCAAAATAGGAGATAGCCATCTGAATCAACACTATCCGTTTGCTCTTGGCATCATCCTATCTATACTGAGAGGCTATCCTCACCACCCCGGACACTATCTCTGAATCATCCACCCTGTCTCCATACAATCGTCCTAGGGCCCTCTGCTGCTACTCTCGTGGAGTAATCTCTATCGGGTCCCCGGTGATCGGCAGCCTCAGGATCCTATATATGTCCTCATGGGTGATGGTCATCTCACCCGTCCTGAACCAAAAAGTGCAAGTCCAGCTGTCCCATCATCGTACTAGTGCTCACAGAAACTCTACATCTCACGGCACTCATCGATAGTACTGGAAGCCCCCGAGCTCGGCTAACTCTAGGTGGTGCCAATCTGCATTAGTCACATTGGGGAGAATGGTCTCCAGAAGCTTGGGAATATCATCTTGCATGTGTAACGCCTCTCGTGTCTACATCCACGATGTCAAGAGCAATATTAGCTTCCCATTTATCCAAACCAGAACATCAAAAAACACATTCTATCATCTTATCAGTCTATTTGGTCCAATCAGCGTCAATTTACTTAAATCGGTGTCGATCCAAAATAGTCGACGTCGATTGAAAATAATCGGCGTCAATTTTTCCAATCGACACCGACTGGGAGGACGAGTGTCAAAAACACTCTTACTTCCCACTTATTCCCTTTTTCTCTAAAATTTGGCATCCTAATATGCTATTTCACGATAAAAGTATATAAGGAAGTTCGGGTAGATTCACTTACCCCTGGTCATGTCCTCTTCGCTTCCGATCGCTCCCGTGAGAGATTCCATGGTGCTCAAATCCAATTTTTGACTCTCTCTAAATCAATCGTCACGGTCTAAATAAATCATTCACGTTTTCCTTTCACATATTTATATGCACTCGAAATGACGGCAGTCGGCACCGATTTGTTTGGTTGGTGTCGATTGTTATGGTCGGTACCAATTAATCTAGATCGATGCCGATTTAAGCCTATTATTGCCGATTGGTTGCACTTTTGCTTCTTCACCTTCCTTTCTTTTCTTTTCTTCCATCTCCTAATCTTCTTGCCATAGTGTTGATGCTTGGCTTATTTATTTGGTCATTATTGTGCCCTAAATGTTTCCTTTTAGCACATACTTTCAATATTATCGTCCATTTCGAACCTGTCCCCTGTACATGGGGCACTCGCATTTTTGGTAGCTTAGAGTTAACGGGTCAGTAGGCACTAACGTCATCTGCTTTGCAGACCATCTAGTTGTCCCTACCAATGTGTCTCTCTTTAGGTGCTGACTATTTTGCAGCCCTCCTTACACTCATGGGTTTGTAGGTACTAATGTCATCTCATGCGGAGACCGTCTAGTCTACCCTACCAATGTGAGTTCCTTAGGTAGTTGCCTTCATGTTTATTTTTGTGCATCATTAATGATCAGATCTACTCCATGCATCTAGTGGGGCATCCTGTATTTTCATCTACCATTTTTCAAACTTGGGATTTGTTGCTCTTTTGGGGCCCATCCCATCCCTAGTTTGAGGGGGATCACATCATCACTTTTTCTTCCTTTCTTCCAACTCCTTGTTTTTGTCTTGCAACTTTTCTTATCGCAAGTTACTTGACAAAAAGGGGCAAAATGTAGACACCTAAAATTGGTTATCCAATTTGGTGTCCCCATGTGCATTTGTCTTCTCGAGTAACTTTGGGGCATGTTTACATCACCACCTCTCCCTTAGGGTATTACTTAATATTTGATTTAAACATCTATCCTAAGTTTATGTCACCCCATTATGTTTTACCCATAGATAATTAAATATTAACTATTTAATTATATTTTCTACATATATCCTAACCACTTATCTACCCCATAACCTCGTGTATCTATTCTATCCATCTATCCCCCCTATTTTTTCTCCTCCCAAACTAAGCAGCGGGATATTTCCCATATTTGAGGTGGAAGGATCACTTCATCTTCCCAAAAATCGTCCCTTTTGGCCATTTCAGGAGACTGTTCCCTGATCAGCGCCGATCGATACTCGGTCGATGCCAATTTTTAGAGCGGCACCAATTTCATCTCGGTCAGCGCTAATTACAAATAGAAGGCTAGAATTCAGTTCTAGTTAGACAGTGAGACAGAGAGAGAGAGAGAGAGAGAGAGACAGAAAGAACGAGAGAGTTTTGAGCATTAAGTCTGAGCATTATCTATCAAGTGAGAGTGAATCCTATCCAAACCAATCCCTAAGAGGAGTACCATTACTCTGCTCCTACCACATCGACATCGTGAGTCTCCATCGATCTCTTGGTGACTCTGTTCCTGCATCTAGCACAGGTGGAGCCTTGTCAGTATCCCTACGACTCTTGTAGATCCAGTGGAGATCGACAATCTAGCTTCCACTGTCTATTTCTCAATCTTCCTGCAATTTTCCCCAAGTCGATGCCAACCGTACCTAGTCAATGTTGATTCTCTCTAGTCGACGCCACCTATCTCAGTCGATGTCGATTCTTCTCAGTCGACGTTGATTTTCCTAATCGGCACCAATCTGCCTGTGGATAGGTAAAATAATTCAGGGAACACAAATCCAACATTTTTTTCACACTTTCCTATTTTTTATTGGTTTTTGTCTACTATTTACTTTTCTGTCTGTCATTTTTAATCAAAATATAGACATTTACTTACATCTTTTATCATGTATGCTTCTTTCCTTAATTGAAAACGTGGACTGACATCCGTCGAGGAGCTTATTGCTTCCCGACTGCTTTTCATACCCACCCAAATATATTTTAATGTAGTATTTTTCTCACAAGCATCTATGTCTCATTGGTTTCTTGGATCTACTTTGCAGGATCGATCGTGTGCGCCCGTCTTGTCTACATCGGCTTTCTTTTCCATCTACATCTTCAGATCTTGTCTTTCAAGTATCGATTTCATTTGATTTTTTCAAGGTTTTTGTGTTTAGTTTGGTACATTAACTTGGACAGGTAACAAGCACGAAATTCTTGATCTACAAGATAAAGTCATATATAATAGTTTTTTTAATAATAAAATTTTATAGGAATTTACAATTAATAAAAAAATTATATTTTTGAGTGTTTCTATTAGGATGAATCATCTAGATTCTTCATGGACACGAGCTTATTAGACATTCTAGTAGAATAAACACATGAGATATAATCAACTAGATATGATCGCATATGCATACCCTAGAGATAGATGTGATAAGTAAATAATTATAGTATGTTAAATATAATTATAATTTTTTAAGTATTGAAATTTGTATATTAAAATTATCACTAATACATGTTCATGTATATTTGTTACATTGTATAAACCCCTATGAAAGCATGGTTCTATTATAAGTGGTAGAGTAACACTTGTTTATAGTCTTGTAGGATCTCGGTGGCCATTCTATATATAGTAAAAGACATTCCACCACTATACATTGATATTTTCATTTGTTGTATTCATATTATATTGACTTTATTGGATATTTTTATCTATTTTTATATTGATTAGAAAACATGTTTATCAATTATTAGTTTTTTATCTATTTTAAATGATTATTAGTTGTATTCTTTCATATAATGTTATTTAATGACGATGATCAAATAGTTTTCCTACTTGTTCCATATTGTAAACAATTTTCTTACTTATTTGACATGTGTATATAGATCATGAATATATAATATTTGAAATTTCTTAGGTTAAGTAATTGTATCACTATAAATGTTTAAATATTAAATTCTAATGTAATCAATTATGAATGTTAGAAAACAAAGTGATCACTAGTTAAGGAAGTAAAATTAAAATTATAACTACGTTGAAGGTGTTTCTATAAGTTATACGTAGCCTCTAAATTTGACACATATAACAGAAAATCAATGTTTGTACAGACAGTGATCAAGTGCATGATCATTGATCAAAATAATAAAGACTATTTATTTATCTCTATAGATCTCGTGTTTGGTCTCAATTCCCATGCAAAACCACCACTCCATTATTACCATTTTACAATCCTTTTCCCACCCATTGTGTGTTTATTTTTTTCCTCTAGCATCATGTTTTTACAACTCGATGCATAAGTTAAAAGGAACTAATTAAGTGAACCCTTCACAATTGGGTCCCCATCACCATCTTTCATGATTCCTATGTTGTATTTCACTCCTTAAACAATGCACTATCAATATTATTTTTTATTAAGTGGACACATGTTACACAATACTTGTTTAATCATATTTTCCCTTAGAAAGTTCTCTCCTTATTTTCTCCTTGATATAGAATATATTTGAGTAATACCAACATATATTTCAAAATAATTTCCCAAACTTGTCACTTCTTAAAATTTAAAAAATTATAATAGTAAATCAATCTATTAAAGTTAGTATATTAAATTTGATATTAAAAAGTGTCACGTTTCAAATGAAAAATATGGGCTATAAAATGTGACAAGAAGAAAGCATTGCGGTCGGTTTCGAACTCCGAAACATATTGTATTTTTGGCATTTTTATTTTATCCCCTTTAAGTGTAATTTTCATTCATGTGAATAATTCGAGAAAGATCGAGATTATACAGTAGATCACACGTAGCATATATTATTTGGGTAGGAATAATCTTATCCATGGAATGGGTATGGGACATATAGGGTTTTAATTCCCACATTTTTATTTCTAACTTTTCATTCATGTATTCACCTTATTTAATATATTAAACTTCATCCAATCAAAATTATTGACACCTTAGAAAAGTAAAATAACAAAATAAAAATCTCAATTGATGGATAAAAGCTTAATATCGCTCATATTTCCATCCGCTAGATGGGCTCAATTATCAAAGATTGTTCTTGTATTGTATACTTTTCTAAAATTACTCAAGCTTAAAAATGAAAAGCATGCCCACAAATTGCTACAAGAAGAAAGAAATGAGGTTGGGTTTCAAACCCGAACCTATTGGATTTTCACCATTTTTTATTTTGGCCCTTTATAGGTCAAATTGCACTCACATGAATAGTGTGTGCAATATTGAGATGATTAAGTAGAGCACATTGATTAAACTAAAATGTGAATATCCTAGCTTAATCTGATGTTATGCAAAGAAGTAAATAACAACTAAATAAATAAAGGAAATGACCCAAACAACTAAGTAAATAGAAATGTGAAACCCTAATGTGTAATATATGGTTAAGAAAACCTTATCTCGATTCAACGAACATACTTGGACTATTTCGCAAAGTGGAGACTAACTATACAGAGGAGGAAACAACCATAGTGAAGCCTCGAGAAAGTATAGATCTAAGCTCTCTGACTTGACTGGGGTTCCTTGAAAGGGATAGAGGTTCCCGTGGGCACCCTAGTCTAAGATCTGGATGCCCTAGTCTACAAAAATGGTTTAAAACCCTCCACTAAGGTGTTGTCGGATGTTATCCTCTATTCTCTTCTTGTTGCACTAAATTTCGTAGAGTGTGTAAGATTTTTCCGTAAGACTTACAATAAGGAATCACCTGCAAAACCCTAGACAAAACATCAAAACATTTAAAAAATAAAGATACATATGAAGGGGTCGAAATCTCCTCAGCCACAATCGTGGACTTACTAACCGAGCACTATACTATATATTAGATGCAATGTAGTTCTAGGTGTGTGTGTGTGTGTGTGTGTGTAAATTGTTCCCTAGGTTTCTCTTGTTCCAGTCACACTTTTTAAATAGAGAGCAAGTAACTAGATGTACAATGTAATAAATGTGTACATGGCAATAATAGAGTCCTCTCACATGAATTGTGATGTAGATGAACTAGCCTTGTGTGCCTTGTGATGGAGCTATATGGATGCAAATGTAGCTTTAAGTTTGTTTGCTTTAATGCAACTCTAAATGGTGATAGTAGATGTTTAGTGCCTCGTTCCTCATTATGGTCTCATAATTTTATATTTATATGGTTCTCTTGTTATAATTTTGTAATTAACCCCAAAAATGTCGACCACTAAAAATATGGAAATCTCAAATGGCTAGAAAGTTCCCAAAATATGGAAGAAAAGTACAAAGAGGATTAGGGCACCCTAGTCAAGAATAGGAATAATGTAGAATGATAAAACAGACTGGGTAGGTATAGTTGGAGGATCGAAGTGACGACAAAAGTAAAGTAAAAAGGCCAAAGGACATGGGTTAATTAGTACTTTCTTCACTCAAAACCATATGAATAATAGTATGAGACTGGGACTAAATATTGACTCAAAGTGTGTGATTTAGTGACTACATTTTCCCCACTTTATGTTGGTGAGAAAAATTCTTGGTAACATAAAGTAGATAGATATATGTACCTGATATCCATGTAAAGTGATGTAGAAAACATGCCAAAGGACTAGACAAAGCATGGAGTGACAAAAATATGGAGCATGGAGACTAAATATCAAAAGTGTAAAAAGTGATGGGAGAGAACCTATGGTAGAAGCGCATGTGTAGATGTTAATGTGTGTAGTGTACCTGCATGGTTAGTACCACGTGTGTGATATACTCACCATGTATGTGTTGTTGTTGACTGTTTGCTTCCCATACAGATGGATGTGTGAAATAGAAGATGATAAAGTAGTCAAATACACATGTATATGTGTAAAAATTTATGTAAAGAAACATGTAGAAATAGTACAAAAATGAAAATGAAAATGGAACATGTGTACCTGATCCATGATGAAACAAAACAGTGTAGAAAGGATATCCTGCAACTTTTGGTGAAGTTTTGGGTTTTTGGAAATCTCACACCATTGTGGCTGAAGAATTATAGGGAGAAAGTTGTGTTATTCTCTAACCTGTAACTTCTTCCCTGAGATTGGTGAAGAGATATTTATGCTATCTAGTTTTTTGGTTGATCCAATGTCGTTGGCCAAAGTATTGTAGGGAGGAAAGTCTGTTGTATCCTCTAACCTATTAATGCTCCACATAATTCTAAGGACAATCTTCCTATAAAATTCATTGTGTATGAGGTTTGTAGACCGGTTTGAACCCATTTGTTATACTGTGGACTGAACTATGCCATGGAAAATGAATGAAGAATGTACTATCAACTTAAATATATCAGCACCATGTATAAACCCTAAATGATGTTCCCTTCTGTGGGGGCACATAGGATGTTGTGGATAGGATAATGCAGCCCTAAAAGAGGAATGACCACATATAATAAAATTGTGCCCTACAGGGGGAAGGGAATGTGCTTGGTAAAGAGAAACCTACACATAAATAAGTGGCTAGAAAATAAGTGTTAGTACAAACAAGCATGCATGTAGAGAACAAGTATAAGCCAAAAAAATAATGTATAAGCTAGAACTTAAGTAAATAATGTTAACACCCAAGAAGACAATCATAGACCTCACAAAAACACGGGACACCACTCACGGTGTTGCAAGACACTCAAGGTTTTCATAGCCATAAAAAAGTGTGTACACACAACAAAGGGCAAGGCCCGTAAATAATAACAAGCATTAGCAAACAACAAACAAGTATGGAAGGAAATATCCCTGCATAACAAATGTTGCACATGAATCACCTATTAGCATGTTATAAAAATAGCAAGTATTTCAAATCATGTATAAGCTGATAATGAAAAGTGCTAAGTACAAAATGAAACAATAAAATCTGTAGTGTATGAATGTGAATGCCCCTAGTAGGCATTGTGTGAAGCATCAGTTGATGAGGGTCGTCAATCCTCACCATTAATAATGTCAATCTAGGGCTGGTGTCTGATGGCTGTATGCATTAAGAGAAGAAGATATTGGAAAGTAAATCCTTTAAACACAAACCAAACTTGCATAAAATAAATCACACTTGTAGAAATTGAAAGCCACACTTGCAGAAATAAAGGCACACTTGCAGAAATAAAGTTTACATAAAATAAATCACACTTGCATGAAGAAAATAAAAATTGCAAGAATGTAAACACACTTGCATAAATTTAAACACACTTGCATAAATTGAAATTGCTTGAATTGGAAATAAACATAATTAAACAAAACACCTGTAGGTTCACAACAGACTGAATTTTCACAATACAAAAATAAAAACAATACAACAAAATGAATTACAGACAAATGAATAAACATAAACATAAATACATAGATCCATCTTCCTTGAAATGAGTGGCCAGATCATTTCTTGGAAGAGGATTTAAATCATACTTCGATTTTAAAACTATAGAATATTTGAGAGGAAAGAACAGATCTTTATTTCTTGGGAGAAAAAAATTACATATCTCAGTGTGGAAGGTTGCATTTATAATTCATGCATCCAACCAACTCCTTATTTTAGGAAATACAATCTGATCTTATCTTTATTCCAATCCTAACAACTAAGATCTCCATCTCCACAAAATATGGAGAGAGATATATTATTGAAGTCAAATCTTATCTTGCTTATTTTAGGAAGATTTTCTCCCAAATCTTCTCCTTGTTTTCTGGTAATAAGAATCATAATGATTTTATTCTTATACATTATTGGAAGGAGGATTTTTCTCAAAATATTATTTTGACCAAATACCTTTCTCAGATTTTCCATTTGACTTTGTTGTTTTTGACTGTGGAACTTTTGACGCTTGTCTGATACACTTTTTCCTCGGATTATAGTTCACTAAAAGTTAGATTTATCTTCATTGGTAAAACCTGTTACAAATATGAATGAGTTTTTGTTAAACACATTGTTATGAAAAAAACCTCTCTCATATTTTTCATTTGAATTTTTCTTTTTGTTTATGGAACTTTCAAATCTCGTGTGATACATTTTTCCTCGGAATGCAACTCACTAAAAGTTAGATCTCTCTTCATTGGTAAAACCTGTTGCAAATCTGAATGATTTTTTTAAAATAAATTTCTATGAACAAAAACCTCTCTTATATTTTCCTTTTGAATTTTCTATTTCTTTTTATGGAACTTTTAGCGCTCATCTGATACACTTTTCCTCATTGCTCGCAACACACTAAAAGGTATATCTCTCTTCATTAGTAAAACCTTTTGTAAATTTGAATGAGGTTTTTTTTAAACAAATTGCTATGAATAAAAAAACTCTCTTATATTTCCCATTAGAATCTCTGATTTTTCACAATCCCTCAAAAACTATCATTCCATTGATGCAAGTTCTGAAACTAAAACTATCATTCCTTTTATGTAAATTCCGGAACTAAATCTGCAAAGTTCGAACTAAATCTGATTTGTCCACAAATTGAAAGTTTTGAAGTAACTATCATTCAATTGATACAAGTTCTAGAACTAAATATGTGAGTTCTGGAACTAAACTTGTGAGTTCTAGAACTAAACCTACAAGTTCGAACTAACTCTGTGAGTTCTGGAACTAACTCTGCGAGTTCCGCAACTAACTTAAAACAACTATAACTTTTGCATGCGACCTCGGATTGAGATGATTCTTTTTTGAACTTGCATAATTTTTTGAGAGGAATATGAATATGAAATCAGATTTGATTTTAAATGTACTTTTCATGATCAATTATAATTTTCCCAATACTAGCATTATCTTTCCTTTATGGCCTGCATACACAAGACTTTGCATATTTTCCCAAATAATCAATAGGATTAGTCAACAAGATAGATAACAAAATATTTCTAAAGAATGAACAAGATATATATCCTATACTCTATCTTAAGAAAACTATAAGTTCCTAGATTACATTTAAATTCACTTTCAAAGGTAACTTAGAAGGACAAAATAATGGTAATTTATGGCCTCATCATTGCCCCACACTTAATCTTATGCATGTCCTCATGCATTACATTATTATCTCCTCTTATTAGATTATTCTCCATATTGAGGACACATTCTTATGGATCTCCTTCTGCTGCTTTTGATTTCTTTCTTTTACAACAGGTTCTTGTGTGGATCTCCTTCTGTTGCTTTTGATATTCTTTCTTTTACAACAGGTTCTTGTGTGGATATCCTTCTGCTGCTTTTGATTTCTTTCTTTTACAACAGGTTCTTGTGTGGATCTCCTTCTGCTACTTTTGATTTCTTTCTTTTACAACAAGTTCTTGTGTGGATCTCCTTATGTTGCTTTTGATATTCTTTTCTTTTATAGTAGGTTCTTGTGTGGATCTCCTTCTGCTGCTTTTGATCTCTTTTATTTTACAGCAGGTTCTTGTGTGGATCTCCTTCTACTACTTTTGATCTCTTTTATTTTACAATAGGTTCTTGTGTGGATCTCCTTTTTTGTGTCTCATATTTAAAATCAAAATGCATAGCTCGTGTTTTTCTTTCTCTCGCACACCTAAGCTCATGCATGTCTTCATGCATGTTGTTTATTTATAACTCCCCATAAATTAAACTCCAAAAGTTTGATTGTAAAGAGGTTCACATATTTTTCATATAAGTAGGGGAGATATAAATTTTATCTTGTTTTCCTTGGAAATATTTAAAAGTGGGTTTAGTCAGTAGTTAAAAAATCTTACAAGAAAGCTTTAAAAAAATAGCAGAACAAAATAACTTGATCATACCTCTAGTTTTCTTTGTCATCCTATTGTTAACATGGTCAAATAGTACCGAGAAGAAAGCCACTAGGTAACTATTGATTTCCTTTGAAGAAGAGCCACCTCTTTTTTTCCTTTGATTGGCCAGCAAGTTGGTTTTCCAATCAAAGTTTTTTTTTTCCTTTGACTAGCCAAAGAACCTGGTTTTCCAATCAAATATTTTTTTTTTTTTTTTTTTGTCTTTGATTGGCAACAAGTTGGTTTTCCAATCAAAGTTTTTTTATTTCATTTTTTTGCTGAGATGATAGCATGAGAAGGATTAGAGAAAAATTTGATCCATCATCATATTATATTTATCAAAGTACAACTTATGTAAAATAAGAAGCAATGTCTAAGATCTCATAAAAACATTTTTGCATACTTGGTAACTCCAAGAAGATTCCAAAAATTGTGTAGACAATTTCTAGGTCTTCAAAGCCCAACTTAAATTTTGCATTATTATAATCACTATAGTAATCTTCAAAGCCCGGACTAGTGATCTCAAGAGATGTAGAGTTGTTAAAAGAGAGAGTGGAGGTATCCATGGGTCCCTCCAAAATCTGCATGCTCCTTAGTTGATATTGTTGGTGCTCCAAAATCTACATGCTGGTATCAAAAACAACTCTAGAAATTCTTATAGATCTAGTCATCAGATGTTAGTACGCAAAAATTTGTTTCCTTGATATTCACAATAATTACTTCTTAATGTTATACAAGCATATACATAAATGAAGAAATTGAAAGACATGAAAACAATTTTTTTAATGGATATGGTTCAAGGATTGAATTTTACTATGGGATGAAAACTAATTTGGATGAGTGGATTTATTATGAGTGAGTTTTTATTTTGGCTCTAATGAAATCCCTGAATATGGATGGAGTTAACTAGAAATTCTACCACTTCATTATTACAAACTGGATAAGCTAGTTTTTACTAAGGTTATGTGTAATAAGATCACTGAGTTGTTAGTTGATACAAGGGGAAATGGTGGTGGTTATCAAGAATGACATATGATATTTCATCAACTAGATCTACTTCCAGATTCAATATCATATTCTACCATTTTCAGATCTGAATTATTTGTTCATACCATTATACCTTCTTGATCAAACATCATAGTCATTTTTCTTATACACAAAGTTAGTTTGTGGGGAGATATTTACAATCTAATATTCCTAATTACATAAATGAAATTTTAATCTACTTGTAGGAAATAAAATTCTAAAGAAACTACTTACCAAATTCTTCCTGTCACATAATTGCTAAAAGGTATTATAATCACTAGAATATTATTTTAAAGAACTCTGAATCTCCTAATAACATCGTGTCCCAGGCAACGACGCCAAAATGATGAGGTTCATCAATCCTCACCATTAATAATGTCAATCTAGGGCTGGTTTCTAATGGTTTTATGCATTAAGAGAAGAAGATCTTAGAAAGTAACTCCTTTAAACACAAACCAAACTTACATAAAATAAATCATACTTGTAGAAATTGAAAGCCACACTTTCATAAATAAAGGCACACTTTCAGAAATAAAGTTTGCATAAAATAAATCACACTTGCATGAAAGAAATCAAACTTGCAGGAATGTAAACACACTTGCATAAATTTAAACACACTTGCATAAATTGAAATTTCTTGAATTGGAAATAAACATAATTAAACGAAACACCTGCAGGTTCACAACAGACTGTAAATTTTCACAATACAAAAATAAAAACAATACAACAAAATGAATTACAGAAAAATAAATAAACATAAACATAAATACACAAATCCATCTTCCTTGAAATGAGTGGCCAACTCATTTCTTGGAAGAGGATTTAAATCATACTTCCGATTTTAAAACTACAAAATATTTGAGAGGAAAGAATGATCTTTATTTCTTGGGAGAAAGAAAAATTACATATCTCAAAGGTGGAAGGTTGCATTTATAATTCATGCATCTAACCACCTCCTTATTTTAGGAAATATAATATGATCTTATCTTTATTCTAATCCTAACAACTAATATCTCCATCTCCACAAAATATGGAGAGAGATATATTATCAAGTCAAATCTTATCTTGCTTATTTTAGGAAGATTTGCTTCCAAATTTTCTCCTTACTTTTTGGTAATAAGAATCATAATGATTTTATTCTTATACATTATTGGAATGATTATTTTTGTCAAAATATTATTTTGAAGAAATACCTTTCTCATATTTTCCATTTGACTTTGTTGTTTTTTACCGTGGAACTTTTGACGTCTATTCGATACGTTTTTTCCTGACCATAGCTTCACTAAAAGTTAGATTTATCTTCATTGATAAAACATGTTACAAATATGTATGAAGTTTTTTTTAAACACCTTTATATGAAAAAAAACCTCTCTCATATTTTCCATTTGAATTTTTTGTTTTTGTTTATGGAACTTTTAGCACTCGTCTGATACACTTTTCCTCAGACTGTAGCTCACTATAAGTTAGATATCCCTTCATTGGTAAAACTTGTTGCAAATTTGAATGAGGTTTTTGTTAAAAACATATTCTATAAATAAAAAAATATCTCATATTTTCCATTTGAATTTTCTTTTTTGTTTATGGAACTTTTAGCACTCGTCTCGATACACTTTTCCTCGTTCTCGCAACTCACTTAAAATTAGATATCTCTTCATTGGTAAAACCTTTTGCAAATCTGAATGAGGTTTTTGTTAAAAACATTTCTATGAACAAAAACCTCTCTCATATTTTCTATTTGAATTTTTGTTTCTGTTTATGGAACTTTTAGTGCTCATTTGATACACGTTTCCTCGAACTACAACTCACTAAAAATTAGATCTCTCTTCATTGGTAAAACCTGTAGAAAATATGAATGAGGTTTTTGTTTAAAATATTTCTATGAACAAAAACCTATCTCATATTTCCCATTGGAATCTCTAATTTTTCACAATCCCTCAAAAACTATCATTTCGTTGATGTAAGTTCCGAACTAAAGTTGATCATTCCTTTTATGCAAGTTCTAGAACTAAATCTACAAGTTCTGAAACTAAATCTGATTTTTCCACAAATTAAAAGTTTTGGAACTAACTATCATTCAATTGATACAAGTTCTAGAACTAAATTTGTGAGTTCTGAACTAAACCTACGAGTTCGAACTAAACCTACAAGTTCTAGAACTAACTCTGTGGGTTCTGGATATAACTCTACGAGTTTCGTAGCTAACTTAAAACAGCTATAACTTTTACATGCGACCTTGGATTGAGATGATTCTTGTTTTGAAATTGCATAATTTTTCAAGAGGAATCTGAATATGAAATCATATTTGATTTTAAATGTACTTTTCATGATCAATTCTACTTTTCCCAATACTAACATTATCTTTCCTTTATGGCCTGCATACATAAGACTTTGTATCTTTTCCCAAATAATCAATAGGATTAGTCAAAAAGATAGATAAAAAAATATTTCTAAAGAATGAACAAGATATATATCCTATAATCTATCTTAAGTAAACTATAATTTCCTAGATTACATTTAAATCGACTTTCAAAGGTAACTTGAAGGACAAAATAATGGTAATTTATGGTCAATTTATGGTCTCATCATCAAGATGCATGTATAAGCTCTATATATTCTATCACAACTATAAAATGTGAATTCACATGTTTTTTATGGAAAATATAATGACATACAAGAGATTTATCTAACATGTGTAGTAGAGTGAACATGAAAAGACAAGTGTAAGCAAGAGTAAATGTAACTATAAAATGTAGTATGTTTTGGATGGATGGAATGGAATACCATATGGATGCTATGAGCCACGTGCCCCTAAAGTGAATGGAATTGTATGTAGTTAATTTCATTTAGTATGCCCCCTCGGTAGTCAAGAATGAACCAAAAATGGGAGTGCATCATTGGGAAACGGTAAAGTTATGTGTTATGTGTAGCACACTATGATGAGTGTGTGGCAATAAGATGTGACATAGATATGAAATTTCTTTGACTCTATAGCATAAGCGTATATCATAAATAAATGAATAGAAAGGAGGTGGTGATTTATCCTAAAGTGTATACCACTAAATGATGTAAGAGAAAGTGATGATATAACCTATCACAAGATGATGCTAGAAGAAGTGACCCTATAGCCTAAGGTGTATATCACTAATCCTAGGAATGTCACATGAGAATATTGAATGATGAATGTGTGATGTTGTCCATTTTTATGTATACCCTCAACATTCCAGTATGGACCATGAGACTAGAGTGCGTCATTGGGTAGTGAGTACAAAGACGTAGAGGATGATATGTAAAATGCGTAGTGTACATAGTAAAGTGTATGGTATGTAATAAAAGATGTGTATATGGCCTAATATGTGTAGATGTAAAATGTGAGATATAAAATATAGTGTTTAGAATATATAATGTATGATTATGTATATGATGTATAAAATATGTGCAAGTGTGATAACTATGATGTGATGTATGTAGGATAAGATGTAGGATGCAAAATGTAGAATGTATGAAGACATGCAATGTCTATATTTTCTAATGTGTTGTACAATGTGTAGATGATATAGGATCATGTGATGATATGTGGTTCCTAATGTGTAGTGACTACTATGTAATGTGTGGGGTCTATGTGTGTAGAATTCCCTCAACATTCAAGTGTGAATCAAAGCACAAAAGTGTGTCATCGTGTAATAACGATGCGTAGAGTGTAGATAATAATACTTACATTAGGAGGTTGATAAATGTTAGTGTGGGACATGTTTCGATCCTAATATAGTGAGAGGGGGAATTTGTGAATGATATGACCCCAAGTGTGTGTGAGTGAATGAATATAACCAATGAAATTGAAGGAAAAAGGTCCCTCGTCCGATTCTAGTATTGGTGAAATTTTTTTGACAATGTTTTAGTAGTGGTGGAATAGTAGATAGTTGTTGCACATGTGAGTGAATTCTATGGGCATGTGATGGGTGAATATATAATGAGTACATAGGTGCAAAAAATGTGTAGGTGATGGAGACCGATGAGGACATGAATGAGGAGATGATGGAGACCCGCGTGGAATAAAATGAGGTGGTGACCTATGTCAAGATGTAGTAACTGTGTGAGGAAGGGGCGTATGCCTATGTGTAGGAATAGTAGAGTAGTGTGGCCACATAGATGGTGTGTGAGTAGGTGAATTAGGAGTAGATTAAGCTTTAATTAACATAGGTTTTGATGCATGAGATGAAGTAGGGGATGCCTAAAGTGGCGCTAGTGGAAATGACAACCATGGAGTACATGAGGGTACATTGTCGATAGAAATAGTTTGATTGTTATGAATGAACTTTACTCACAAATGATTCATAGAAATGATAGACTAATACCGAAAAATCCTATTGAGGCCTAGGATCATGTCACAATCATCTATGTTTTGTCCAAAAAGGAAAGGTACAAGCATAGTAAGAGGTCCTACTGTAACATGAAGTTTGACCACACCATATGAATTGTTCATCAGATATGAGATGTGGGAATGCAGATAAAAAATAGCATCAAGAATTGGCAGATAACATGCAATAATAGGCCATGACAGTTCAACCAGTATATTATTGATAGAGATAGATCTAATAGAGGTGATAATATGTAAGTGATTAGAAGAGAAATTGCCATGATAGTTATGATCAAAGAAAGAAATGACTGATGGAGGTATATCATTTATAGCCACCAAAAGTCAAGGGCCCTTGATTCAGGTGGAGGCACTGCACAATAAGTATGATTAGCTAATGGATCAACAATTTTATCATCATGTTGTGCATGTAGGTATCCAAATAATTTGATCTTATGATTTTCATTAACTGGTGGAGAATCTATAGTCTTAGGAAATTCAAGATTATTGTTATTGATAAGATCTTGGATGATAGTGCGGAGTTTGAAACACCTATTGGTAGAGTGCCCCACACAACGCAGTGATAATCACATCAAAACTTCTCATTGTAATTCCTTCCTTTTGGTCATGATGGATCCAATTCAAGTGGTGGAGGAAGTGTGATAATATTTCTTTCAAGAATCTATTGTAAGATAAGTTGTGGGGCAATAGGAAATTTTGTGAATGTTCATTGAGGTGGTTGTGACTAAACTTCTTTAGTAGTAGCTACCACATTGACAGTGACTTTTACATTAGTAGGTTTAGTTATAGATGGTTTAAATGTTGTCTTACTTATAAAATGTGTAGAAGATGATGCTTTCTCTTGGTATTTAAGCTTTCTAATAGCTAAGAGCTTGGTTTCACGAAGCTTAAGAGTATGAAAAAGTTGATCGAAAGAAGGAGAGGTCTCAAAGAGGACACTCTCCGAAGAGGTGGTAGTAGAATTTGGATGAATAAATCCTGAAGCTCAGAGTCCACAAGAACATTTGACATCTTGGATAAGTTTTTTTGTATCTTAAAACATAATTTTCTAAGTGTTCATTAGATCCTTGTTTAAGTTGTGTGAGTTGGGAATATGAGATCTTAGAGCTGATATTGATAGAGAATTGAGTGAGAAAATCATTGGCTAGATGTGTGAAGGAGGATACCAAATGGAAAGGTAGGTCATAAAACCATTACATTGTATAATCTTGTAAGCTATGAGGAAAAATCTTAGCTAAGAGGATATGATCATCCACTAAATCTAGACAAGCCACATGGAAATATCAAAGGGTCACCATGGCTATTGAAAATAAGTAGTTTAGGGGTGACAAATTTTGGCGAAAATTAATAGGTGGATATAACATGTGCAAATGGAGTATGTAGTAGAAAAGTAGAATCCAAATATTGATATGCACAAGAAGTATCCTATTGTAATCGATGAATTTGTGATTGATGGTCTTGATAAAGAGAGGCTAGATCCTAAGTGCCAATGGGAAGGAGGCTTCCATATGTGAAACAAGGGGTGGGGTATAATGATTAGTAGGAGTAGGAATAGAAATGGGAACAATGGATATGGGTGGAAGAGTAGAAATAATTGGTTGGGTAGAAACTTTCGTGGGAATAGCGGTAGAAGCATTAAGTTCTGTAAGGTTTATAGCTTTCTCATGACCAAAGCATATAGAAGAAAATATAGATCTTGGGGATGTTTAGTGATATGATCATTGATGGCCTTAAGATGGGATTCAATAAATTATTCAGAGGATTGAGCCATAGTGAATAAGAGAAAAATAGCCTTAAGTGAAAGGTGGTGTCGAGCGTGGGGTTCACCAAAATGATTATATTAAAATATGAAAATCATAGCTTAACTTCATGTTATGCAAAGCAAGAAATAATAGCTACATGAATAAAGGAAATGACCCAAGAAACTAAGTAAACCCTAATGTGAAAAATAAGGTTAAGAAATCCTTAGTTGATTTAATGAATATGTTGGACTGTGTCGCAATGGATGCTGGCTAGATAGGAGGAGGAAATGGACACACTGAAGCCTAATAAATTACATATATGATCTCTCTGACTGGGACTAGGGCACCTAAAAATGGATAGGGAGCCCATGGGTGCCCCGGTATTAGATCCGGGGTGCCCCGGTTTGCGAAAATGGTGTAAAACCCTCCTCTGAGGTGTCTATGGATGTTCACCTGTACTTTCTTCTTGTCGTACTAAAGTTGGTAGACTATGTTAGATGTCACTGTAAGACCTGCAATAAGGAATCGCTATAAAACCCCAAACAAAACATCAAAACCCCAAAAAATAAAGATGCATATGAAGGGGATGAATTTTCCTCAGCAACCACAATGGTGGACTTACTAAGTGTTGCACTACATCTTAGACCCAATATACTTCTAAGTGTGTGTGTGTGTGTGTGTGTGTGTGTGTGTGTGTGTGCAAATAGTTCCCTAGGTTTCTCTTTTGTCACGCACTTTGTGAATATTGAGCAATAACTAGATGTAGAATGTAATAAATGTGTGTATGGAAATAATAGACTCCCTTCCTATGAAGTGTGATGCAGATGAACCAGCCTTGTGTGCCTTGTGATGGAGCTAGATGGATGCAAATGTATCTTTAGGTGCCTTTGATGGATGTAAATCTAGATGGTGATAGTATATGCTTAGTGCTTGGTCCTCGTAACTAACCCCAAAAAGGCCAACTAATAAAAATATGGAAATATCAAATGGATAAAAAATTCCAAAAATATGAAAGTAAAGTATAAAGAGGATCAGGGGCACCTAGAGAGGACCAGGGCACTTGGGATGACCCACTCATGAATAGGAATAACGTAGAATGATAAAACATACTGGGAAAGTATGGTCATAGGATCATAAGTGATGACAGAAATCAAAGTAAAAATGCCAAGGACATGGGTTAATTAGTAATTTCTTCACTCAAAACCATATGAACAATAGTATGATAATCTTGGGACTAAATATTGACTCAAAGTGTTTTATTTAGTGGCTACACACATATATCATACATTATTTGAGTAGGAAAATTATGATCTATGGAATAGGTTTGGGACATGTATGTATTTAATTACCATGTTTTAATTTCCAACATTTCATTCATGTCTATGTCTTATCTATCAAAATAAATTTAATCCAATACAAAAACCTTTATGCCATGAAATAAAAAATTAAAAATCTTGATTCATAGATAAAATATACTTTTCACTCATATGACCAACCGTTTGAGGGGATCAATTATCATTGATTTTTCACACATTGTCCATTTTCCTAGAATTACTTAATATTACAACTAGAAAAAGATGCTACAAAGTCCTATAAGAAGTAAACATTTTGGTTGGGTTTTGAACCTGAAATCTTTGAGCATATATAGATGAAATTATTTGGGTAGAAATAATCTGGGCCATAAAAGGTGTGTGGGACATTCTCATATTTAATTACCATCATTTTATTTTCATATTTCCATTTTTTCCTTTGACCTATCTATCAAATCAAATTCCATCCAATTGTGGACCTTGACACTTTGTAAAAATAAATAAATAACACAACTTGATTGGATGATTAAATATGCATGTCACTCATATGACCAACCATCGGAGGGGATCCTATTTGCCTTTCAAGTACTTAAGCTTAAAACTGAAAATTGGGGCTAAAAATTTTGACAAGAACCAAGTAGTGTGGTTGGGTTTGAACCTAGAACCTATGGATTTTTCCCTTTTAATCTAAAATTACATTTATTTGATTAATGTGAGCGAGATCAATATGATAAAGTGGAACAGTGATGGAAGATATTATTTGGTAGGACCCATTTGAGAAATGGAGTAGGTGTGGGACATGTAGGTATTTAATTCCCACCTTTTAATTTCCAAATTTCCATTCATGTCTTTGTCTTGTCTAACAAATTAAAATGCATCCAATCAAACACCTCACCACATATTCAATGTTAGTTTTGAAGGTTATCCCTAATATCTCACATTGTTTGTTAACGTTTAAACATCATTTAGAATTTTTTTGGTAAAAGAGGTATTTATATGTTATTGTTAAAAAAAATTCAGTTCCTTCTCTTATATGCTAATATGGGATAACATGATATAGTAAATTTTCTCACATTGTGTTTGAGGCCAAGTTCTCAAATTAGAACGTAGGATATTGAAAGTGAAAAAAAAAAGAATTTTTTTAGGAAAAATCACACCAATAAATAATAGAATGATTATTTCTCCACTTTGTAAATACATGAGACTCATAAAGCCAAAAAAGGCTTTATGAGGAGGTTACATCTAACTTCAAGGTTGTTAAAACAAATATTATTTCGACAATTTCTAAATATGAATCATATGAAAACCAAATTTTTAACCAAATAACAACTTAGTTAATGTTGTCCAAATTTGTACCCCAATGCAATTTTAAACAACTCATCAAATTTTAAGGTTTGATAACATGAAAGTAACCTTTTAAATCCCATGATTTTCATATATAATGGGGTAATTAGCCATTTTCTGCCAAAAAGTTACCCTTTAGTTGGAAAAATCAAGCTTTGAAGGAACTTGAGGAACATTCCTTTCTTCCTCTTGTTCCCAATTCCATCCTTGCACTGAATTCCTTCTCAAAAAACTTAAAATCAGTAAAGTCAAGTTTTGGGAATAAATGGGACATTTTCGAGTTCTCTCATTCCTCTACTTCCCATTTTACTACTTTTTCTACACTACACATTGCTTCGTAAAAATTGGATCATGGTTGCACCAATAGAAAATCTCTCATGTTCTTTTGTTCTTCCACTTTTTTGAACCCCCAATTTATCTAAAAAGGATAGCATGTGCATTGCATTGATAAATCGTACATTCCAAGAATTATAGGAACATTTCATGTTCTCATGTTGGAACGGTTCTCATGTTCCACGATTTCACAAATCATCCAATGAGTAGATATGGATGATAAGGAAATGCATATCAAATAAGGTGATATTGAATGAAGAATTTTAAATGTTCATGTGTTCCCAAGGTTCTATGGGATGAAACACTGACAAGGGGAAGGGGGAAATTTAGTCAGTTATGTCTTGCATTGGAAAAACCTTTGAAACAATTATGAAGTTCCTATTGTGCCCTGCATATCAACATTCACTATAATACAAGGCCAAGTAGTTGATGTTGGTAAATTTTGGCCTAGAAGGCTGACACGAGAATAGTGCCCTCATTCCTTTAGTTCTCTAATCACCCATTTTATCAGATCCCTTTGCACAAAGATAAATTAATTAGGTATATCTTCCTACATGGAACACCCAAAATATTTCCTTTATTCCCCCAAATGTATGATTCACCAATCCAAAGATGAAAATTATTAATTCATCTTTTTAAAGCCCATGAGGAATGTTCTCTAGTTCCCCTGTTCTTTTCAAACTCCGCCTAGGCTGACTAGGAGTTAATTTTTTGGCCATAACGTCTAACTCGAGCTCCAATTACACAAAATTGGTGGTGCTGGAACATCTCTTCAAAAGATTTATTTTTACATAAAGAAGCATGGGATTAAATCAAGTTTTGGGGGTGAAAAGTGTAAACATGGGTTTAGAAGTAAAAGGTGTAGCTTTACATTTCAACCACCCATATTTATTGCTTCATGGTGCCCATACTCTATCTTGAAGGTCACATGATATTGAGAAAAGGTTTTATCAAGTGTCGACATGGTCTTGTAGGAAATTATTGTGTTTGGTGGGTGGTTGGGTTTTAAAATGGTGCATTTCCTTCTCTTTCCCTCCTCTTCCTCTTCCCCTTTCTCTATATATTGTAAAAATGTCTCATATATAAAATCTTGGACTCCCTCAATTTGGAGGGGTATCATGCCAAAATGTTGTTCTAAGAAAATATGGGTTACAAACCTCCATTTTGGACTTTTGCAATGTATTTTTGTGCCTTTCCTCACTACATAATGGTTTTTTCATACTCTTTGGGAAATAAAATATTATTTTGTGGCTCTTTCTCTACCTTAGTTTGATGTTTATAGTATTAGTTCCTCTCCATTAATAGTGGGTATGTATTGTATGTATTTATCTTATGCATGTTTCATTTTGAATGTGTTTAATGTGAGAAATGGAGGGTTAAATGTAGTTTCAGTTTGTGGCACATGTGTCTTCCTTCTCCTTCTCCATTTCCTTCTCATTTTTCCCTCATGGAGATTGTTTAGCTCCCTTTTCTTGGTGTAATCACATCTTTCTTATCTTAGGATTTATATCCATGAATCTCTCTAACTCGCCCATGTGAATGAATTTTGTGTTTGGGCTTAGCTAGTTGTGTTTTTAGTTGTAGGAATAGTGTTAGCATTAAGTTAAATAGGTAGAGGAACCATCCTTCTTTGGAGGTTTGTCTCGAGATGCAAGGTCCCACATTTAAAGCCAATCCAATGTTAGACAAAAGTTTTGTTGTTCATTAATGATCATGCATAGGGCACAACTTTTATGTGTTAACAACTACATAAAATAAAATCCCTAATAATGAAGCTTACATAACATGAATGCTAAATATTAACTAGGTAGGAATTGACTCAAATGTCTACCTAATGTGTATGTGACTCCAACACTCTCTTATAAGCGAAGGTTAGGAGATAAATGAATGAAATGGGTCTTGTCACTAGGCCTGATAAGGTACCCATGTACAACAAATAAAAAATAAGAAAGGAAATACTCAACTTGAATCCCATCAAATAAAACTTCCTTCACCCCAAGAAATACTTACAACTGAAGGTAACAAGGAGAACTCAAGGGCTTAATGAAGATATCAGCAACCTACACAGTATAGGTACAAAATCTAAGTGAATAACTCCATCTTGTGCCACTTATTAATGAAGTGCATGTGAATATCAATGTCCTTAGTACATTGATACTCTATAGGGTTACGTGCAATCTCAAATATCACTTCAATTATCACACCAAATCAAAGTGGGATTCTAATGTGGAAATCTGACCTCAAAAAGTAATTGTCATAGCTAGAGATATTCTTGTCCATACTTAACAAAGACACCTTTGTACTCTTCCTTAGTCGAGGAAAACATATTTACAGCTTTATTTATTACATGCCCATGCAACAGGACCTGAGCCAAGGTGAAATATGAATCCAAAATTATATCCATTGGTATCAACACATCCATCCTAATATGAATCTATGAATCCCTCAATGTCATAAAACCCTTGTGGTGTGTACTAAATGCCAAACTTTAATTTTCCCCTAACGTATCATAAAATATGATTTTTTTAATTCAAATGACTCGCGTGAGGCTCATGATAAAACTAAGAGACAAGGTTTGCAAAATAATTTATATCATGAAGAGTATGTGCTAGATAGATAATATTTCCTACCAAATTTTTATACAAGATGGAATCAATCAAATTAGATTTGCAATCGTAGTAAACTTAATACCTAACTTATATGGTGTGGAAGATGGATTACAATCATCCATGTAAATTTTGTGAATCATATCCATGAGATATTTTTTCCAATAGAAAATACCTTTAAGGGACCGATAAACCTAAAAGCCAAGAAAGTAGTGCAAGTAATCCTAGATTTGTAATATCAATTTGTGCCTTCAAATTTTACCCGATGTTTTTAACCAAAAATATAAACTACCTGTAAGGATTAGATAATCTACATATAAAACCAATATCAACAAATAATTTCCATCATTTAGGATTTAAACATTATGGTCACTCTCAATGGTGAAGTCTAACATTTAACATAAAACTATCCATCTTCTCATACCATACCCGAGGGGCTTTTTTGATACCATATAGAGAATTATGAAGTATAAAAATAATTAACGATCTTGAATGAATCCCTTTGGATGCTCTATATAAATATCCTCATGCATATCACCGTGAAAAAACACACTCTTCATATTCATCTCATATATTGGCCACTTTGGCAAGATGTAGCGAGGAGAGAAGAAGGAAAACAAAATCCATATTTACAACTTGATAAAATCTCTTAGAGTAATCGATCCCTTCAACTTGTAAGAGTACCTTAGTTATAAGAAAATAATTTTACTTATCTATAGAACCATCAGTTGTATATTTGGTTGTAAAGACCCATTTACAACACACAATTTTACTTCCCTTAGAAGACACACTAACTCCCACATGTTATTATTCATGAGTGAATAATATTATTCTTGCATAGAAACATCCCCTCTAAGTTACATGTTTCCTTAGAAAAAAATTATTAGAAGAAATAAATTGTCTCATAAGAGCCACACCATAGGTTTGAGCATGATTAGGATCCCCAACACTACAAGTCTCAAATAAAATGCAACAAGGATCATTAGGATCACCAACCAAATCACCATATTCTTGCAAGGTATATTATTCCTACTTAGGAATTATTGAGCTGAGGAAATACAGATTAAGTATGGAAGCACTAAAGGATTGGGTGCATGGAAAAAGTGTGCGCAGGAGTGCACAGAGATACAAGAAACAGGTGCACCCTGCAATGCTTTAAAATCATAACTTAGCCATTTTACATATCGGAGCTAATTTTGGACAAGGAGTGAAGAGAATTTTTGTTGAATACTTGGGGAATACACAAAGGCTATTTTGGGAATAGCATAAGATTGAGTTCCATGCAGAGTTTTAGAGCTAATAATAGGATTATACTACAATTGTATTATTAGATGATCTATTATTAGCACTTGCATGCTTTTGTATTCTTATGTAAGGGTGCATGGCTATTATTAGCATGTAGCCTATTTTTGAACGTGCATGGGTGGTGAAGGGAAATTCCCACCCCTATAAATATGTATTGATTTGCACGGATTAGGAATCCGATGTTTTGTAGAGTTATGTTGTTGGTTTGTACGTGTGCATGACTCATGGTGACATTATTATGATGTATGAAGCTTCTGTGTTTTTAATATTTAATATAATGGATCTTATTGGATGGATAATGGTGTTGGATGTAACTGAGCATGGATCTTGTATGGTAATTATGACTATGGTATTGTTTATTTATTCCTTCATAAGTTTAAAATCTAGATTTGGTTTATGCACTTTGGTTTAATCAATTATTTGTTATGGATCTGAAATATAAATTCATTCATGCTAACATCTTGGAAAATCTTCTCTAAAGAGGGACCTGTACCCTTGTGTGCTTTAGGTGAGCACTCAGTTCAAGTTGAGTGATGTGTTAGTGCGCCTTGGGATTTTGTGGGTATATTCTAGGCTACATCATTGGTTCCGTTGTCGAGACATCTTTCTAAGCATTTTTCAAGATGTTGTATGATGAAGATGTACCAATTAACCTTGGCCAATATTGAAGAGTGATTAAATGATCTAGGATAAGATTATGCTCACAAATTTAGCATCGAGCTGAGTTTAATGTACACATGTGGGTTGAGCAGAATCAATATGACGCATTGTATGAGAATTCCTTTGCCATATTTCCCATAGAGGTATACGAGTGGCTGGTTTCTTACACATCTAAGAGGAATTGGAGGTTTCACATGGTTTTTAGACACAAGAATAATTCTAGGCCTTGTATGATTTAGATTTGATTTGGACACGCTCTTTGGATGTTTGGTTTCATGGTTTTTTTAACTATATTCTTGAGTACACATTTTCCACTTACTCTTTCCCTAAATTTTTTGAGTTATAGTTCTTTCTTGAGCACATAGGATCTTACTTGAGTGGTATTCCTTTGGAAATCAAGGTCTTGATCGTGACCCTAGATTTTGAATAAAAACCTATGGCTAGCTTAACCCCACCACGCATGGCGAAAGAAAGAGAAAATTTGGTAAAGATGGCGGACCTAGTGGCAGAAAGATAGAGAGAGGAAAGGTGGCTTAAGTTTAATGAAGCACGTGAGAGGGATCTAATGAAGTAGTGAGAGATCATGAAAATAATGGTGTTGCGAAGGGAGATGGCTCGCGAAGTATTTAGAGCTCATGCAAAGGACATGGAGCAAGAGCATCTAGAATGCCCCATTTGGGAAAGCATGATAGAGAACCCTCCTCAACTATGGATGAGGTCAAGTCGAGATGAAATATTATGGACTCATGCAGCGTGCATCCGAACCTACCTATCCTTTATGCTTGGTTTTACAAATTCTATGGCAATTAATAGTAATCAAGCTAGTGTGAGTAGTAGATTTGCAATAGATAAAGTCAATTTGTAGTCAATTTTAGGAGTTAATCAAGGAGCTTATTCATCTATGGTGGTGCAATCATCATCTATGTTATTTGGAAGTCTAGCTAGAGGTATATTTTTGGGCACGTTGTTAGCATAGAATGTGGGTGCATAGAATGTTGGTATAACATCTGGAATTAACACAACTTTGCACATTGTGGGAGTCTAGTTTAGCACAACTATTGGAACACAAGGTAGTACATACTCTGGTTCATTTCCTACTTCAGGAGGAGGATCAGGAGGGTCGTGTAGCTCCAACGCTAGAGGATATGGTGGCTCTAGAGACAAAAGGAGACAGGAGGAAATACAGTCTCTGGATTTGGTGGGCATGGTCCACACCAGCCCCAACAGATTTATATGGAGATGTCCCTTCATCTTCCAAAATATAGAGGCATTGAAGATGTAGATGAGCACGTGCATATGTGTGAGATACTATGGCACAAAGGGGATTACTACACTAGAGGGAAAGGTGAGTTAGTTTACAACTACATTGCAAGGGCACATATATAGTTGGTACAGAAGGTTTGAACCCGACCAGAATTGTGTAGATTATGCCACGTTGTTGGATGATTTCTTGAAAGAATTTATATCCCTGAGTTTGAGTAGAAGATCGTCATTGTGTTGAAATACATTAAGCAAGGCACTTCTAAGAGTGTTCAAGAGTATGATGCTTAGTTCAAGAGCATTTTTTCCAAGTTATCTTATAGAATACATGTAATCAAAAATGCTCATGTGGTTCATTTGAGGACTGGTCATGCCTTTTAGGAGGTGCTCTTGCATAATACTTATACAGATCCGCGTGAGGTGCTTGAAGTAGCTTTGTGTACTAAGGCAAGTAGGGAGTGTATAACTAGGAGTGAGCCCATTTTTGGAAGCTCAGATTGCAGTTGTGGCTAAATAGTTAGAGAAATTATGAGCTAATTTGGTGCATGAGACATACAATGGGATTTGGTGCACAAATTGTGAAGTAGAAGGTCATACCAAGGATAGTTTTCCTCGTAAATCAATGTGCTCCTTTTTTTGGATTGTGAGATCCGTCACTTGACCAAAGTTAAATTCAAAGGTGCTCATTATCGCAACACGTGATAAGAAATAATGTGTCTTGTTACTGCAAGATTCTACAAGTCTACTAATCATGATACTAAAGATTGCAGGTTGATTGATCAGATTCATGATGCCATTGATATTGGTGTACGACAAACTAATATTGTAAATAATTCTAAGGATAAAAGTGAGCATCATGACCATGATCATAATAGGGGCCTTCTGATGGAGTCCATGGTATAGTTTGAGGTTACCGAGGAGGATTCGAGAATCTGAGGTCGTGGCGGTGGAAGAAGTGATTTCCCTCATGGAACTTGTTATACATGCAGATCCCGTGATCATTACATGTGCGAGTGTCCTTAGAAAATAGTTTTTGTTTTTTTGGAAATAATTAGAACTATGAAGAATTTATGGACTTATATGAACATTTGAGTAAGAAACACAAATAAGAGAACAAGGGTGCAAGAATTGTTAGTGTAGCATACCGTGGAATATTAATGGATGCCAAATTTAGCATCAGATCCTGAGTTGGTTCCTATGAATATTACTACATGTGCTAAGGTTTTACATGCCAAGTAAGTTCCAAAGTAGAAGCCTACCATTACTAAGGAGGAGGTTCTACATGCAAAGTATCCAAACCTTATGCATTAGAAGGAGGTTTATCAAGAAACCATGGACGTAATTCAAAATTTACAAGGTGAGATACAGTGTTTGAAAGAGTAGTTGCAGAAGTTAGAATAGAAGATGGTAATTAAGCTCCATCAGACAGATGTTGATGATATCAAGGAGGTTTAAAAGATGTTGCATCAAGAGAACATTATTCCTTTATTTGGGAATTGGTTAAAGGGAAATACTCCATGCAGTGGGATTGAGCATGAAATGAATATTTTACATGCTAACATTCCCCCTCATATCCTATATTATGATAAGGAGATCACTCTAAATTTAGTTTTGAATGGTTTCCTTTTGAGTAACATTTTAATTGATACATATGTATAAGTATATGTAGTCACTTTGGATGCATGGGTTCAAATGGGAAGACCACCATTGCAACCATCTTCAAATGTTCTGTTTATGGAAAACATGACTAAATCCATGCCTATTGGAGTTTTAAAGGATGCATCAATTACTATATAGGGATCCAAGTTTACTAGGGATTTTGAGGTCTTAGCACTTGTAGAAGCCAAAAATTTCCATATTTACTTGGGTGCCCTTGGTGTTATACAAACAACGTTGATCTGTGCTTCAACAAGGGGTATATAAGTTTTGATTAAAAAGAGTAGCACATTAGTATCCCCTTGATAGATAGCAAATCTACACCTTATGTAGAGCCCTTAAGTCAAGAAGATTTGAATAGAATTTATATGCACATCATTTGAGATCCGTAAGTTCTTGGGCCATCAAACGAAGGATTTCTCCAATGGGATGATGCACATTCCATGAGTAATACTACAAGTGTTTCATGTGATAACTAGACACATGACACTTATGAAATGGTCTGGGTGTGAAGTATGAAGTGCAGCTACATGTGTTAATAAGCCACGCAATATCAGGTGTTTGGGTAGTATCCAAGTACCAAGGTACAATGGTGAAGAGAATCAAGAAGTATTCTTGCTTGCTATGAAAGTTCAGTGTGAATTTCGGGGGAAAGAAGGAATATGCTAGTTTATACTTTGTGTGGGATGGCAACGCACTGGTTGATGGTCCACGAGGATAATATTTTGGAGTGGAGAGAAGTGAGGATTGCTTTATCTGCTAGATTTTTAAGGAGCAATGTGCCTACTCAGATCTATGCATTTCATGGTAATGATCTTGTTTAGCACCATGTTCAAAAGTTTTAGGGACTATGGATAGAGGGACAGAAGCTTTACCACCTTTATTGTGGGTGAACAAGCTTTATTTCACTTTGTGTAGCTACGTGTGTGCATGGTATATATATGCAGAGTTGAATAGAGAGACTAGAAATTGGAAAGAACTTATTGCAGGTATGATTCATACCTTTGACTATTTTTCCACTAAACCTCTAGTGAATGAGGTGTTACAGGTTATGAAGTGCTTAACTATGGGAGATAGTGTAAAGGTGAGGATCTCCTTCAAGATTTGTTAGGAGAGTCATACCCGAGGGACTTGGAGGAACTCTTTGAAGAGGAAGAAATAGATGTTGAATAGCTTGGGCATGCCTTCCTAGAAAGAGAAAAGGGTAAGATGGTCTATATAGTTGATGATGAATAAGTGGAGAACCTAGATATTGAGCATACAGAGGGTACGTGTGAGGTCTTATACATTGCATATGAGAAGGTGTGTTCTTACCATGAACCTATGAAGATTATGAAAGTAAACATTGGACGGATGTTGTGCCAAAGGAGGCCATCATTGGGTATTATTGGTTTGAATCTCAAGTTGCTAAGCTAGTTGAGTTTTTACACAAGTTCTAGGATCTATTCCCTAGAGGCTATCATGAATTGAAAGGAGTACATGAATCTTTGGGTGAAATGAAAATCAACTTGTAGGAAGGTGCGTGTCTAGTTTAGAAGAGGCCTTACATGATGAATCCAAACTTACGCGTCAAGGTGAAGGAAGAAATTGAAAAAATGTTGAATTCTGGAATCATTAAGCCCATCGAGGAGTTAGAATGGGTGAGCCCTATGGTGATTAGTATCAAGAAGGGTGGAAGAATTGTTGGGCCCCTAATTTATTGGCCAAGTATAGAGAGGTGCATGGGTGCGCAAGGCCTATTTGAAGAAGGGTGCATAAGGAGAAAGTGTGTAGGGAAGGGTTCTAGGAGGGTTTAGTAGAACAAGTGGCACACGAAAAGGCAAAGCAAAAAATTTTGGGACATAGCCATATTTGGCGTAATAGATGGAACACGAGAAAAGTGTGACCCAACTATGCATGTAGAGTGGATAAGGTGTCATCTTGGCAACAGGTGGCCTAGAAAGGAATATACCTTGCGATGGAAGATTCTAGAAGGCCATCATTGTAAAGAGTGGAGAGCTCGATTTTGAAGAAGCATGCTACCTTGGAGGACCACCTTGGACACTTGGCAATAGATCTACAACTCCTACAAAGGCTTGAAGAAATTGAGAAAGGCTATAAATACAAGCACCCAGTAAAGGAAAAGAGGGAGATTAGAGAGAGAAGATGAGAGGTGAAGCTCGTAAAAATACATGGAGAACTTTATGGGTTGGGCTAGGATATCTGTAGGAAGAATGATGTATCAAGGGATGGGTACATGTTTTTCTTTTTCATTGTAAGGGACGTAAGTTTAGTCTTGCTACATGGTTCTAATCTACACTATCATTTTGGTCTATAATGACCTTGATAAATGTAATGTGATTACTGGACATGTTCAATTATGAATATATGTGGTTCGTAGTTCATACACATCTCTTTTTGTTATATGAATGAGTATAATCATTATGCATCCTCTTTCCCTCATGGTTCAGATCTATCTTTTTATATGCTTCTTGTTTGGATGAATATATTAGTGTAGCATTTACTCAAAGCTCTTAGTTGAATAGGAAGTCTCTTATGTCTTCTATTACACATCTATGATACACTCTTACACAACTCATATAAAAGAGGGGCTCATATCCCGTTGGGTGATAGGCTGGTGTGCATGGGATTGTCCTTATTTTTTAAGGGGTATAAAAATTGACTACATCTTGGTTCCATTTTCGGGACCTCCTTTTGAAGTTGTTGTAAGAAATGGCATGCATCTTTGTATCTGTCCTATGTGATGATAGGGTGTTTAACCTTGGAAAGTGTTGAAACATGGTTCAAGAGAACGGAGGATAAATTTTCTTAGAGATTCAACACTGGACCTGATTTTGATGCATGTAGATGGGTAGAAGAGAACCTTGACCATGAGTTGTATGAAACTTTCTTCTGTTGCTTCCCAGTAGAATTGTACTAATGGCTTTCAGCATATGCATCCAAATCAAGTTGGTACTATAGAGTGCACATATGGACCCAAGATGATTACCAAAGGCTACAAGATGCAGATCTGACATGGACTCGTGTTGTGGATCATTGGTGGAAGGGAGTGTTGGCTAGCTACACTCTAGAATACGCCATTTCTATATACTCTTTTCTGGAAGTTGCTAAGTTTGAGTTTTTGAGGGATCCCAAAGGATCATTTCTACATTTTAATCCTTTGGCGATGAAGATATTGATCATTACTTTGAGTTTAGAGACACTTTCAATGGTCAGCTAAACCCTTCTAAGTGTTGGGTGAGGAAGCTAGGGTGGAGGAGAATAGTAGACATTGCAACTGAGAAAGAAAGGGAGGAGATGTGACTCAAGTATAGTAAAGCACATGAAAGGGAGATTTCTAAACAACGTGAGGTTACAAGTGTGATGGATCTATGGAGAAAGACGTTACGGGAAAGATTTGAGGTTCACACAGAGGATGTGGAACCTGAGCATTCTGTGTTACCCCATCTTTGAAAACATGGGAGAGAGACGCCTTTGGCTTCTGATGAGATTTCATCATGTGGAGAAAGAATAGTTGTTGGCATGCATCTGAATTTGCCTAGTGATCAGACCTTGGTGCTTGGTTTTCCAAATCAAGGGAGAAGTATTGTCACCCAGTTTGTATTAGTGGAAGTGATTGATCTACACCCAAGAGATATAATTTCTCATTTGGGACTTCTATGGCTGCACATACCATTCTAATGTTTAGAGGAATTTTTGGGCAAGGGGAAAATACACAAGGTTTAGGCAATGCGTTAGGGAGTGGTGCGAGACACACATTTGTAGAGGAACAATCTCGTAAACCATTGGTGCACACAGCTTCAATAGGACGTTGGGGACACTAGGCATGGCCACTTTAGTCCCATTATTGGCCAAATGAGGATCTAGAGGTGGAATTGGTGGATCCAATGGATCTAGTGGAGGGAACACTAGAGGAAACACTGGGGAAACACCGAAGGAAACCAAGGATCTAGATCAAGAGGTCGGGGCCTCACCACCTCCTTAGGTAATATTTGAAATTTATTTGCACTTTCTAGATTATGAGGGTATAGAGTATGTTGTGGATCATGTGCACAAGTGTGAGTTGTTATGGTGCATGAAAGGGATCACAACCATGGAGCGAAGGCACCAATTTGTAACAATGTTACAAGGGTGCACGCATATCTAGTATAGGAAGTATGACCCCCATCAGATGGTGGTAGATTACACCACATTGAAAAACTCCTTCCTCACAAATTCCACATCCCTCAGTTTGAGTAGAAGAGCATCAGTGCTCTAAAGGAGATTCATGAGGGAATGGTAGATACAGTGTGTGGGAGTATGATGCATGGTATAAAAATCTCCTGTCAAAGTTGTCATATGACATACACCCTATTGGTGTCCATTTTGATCCTCTATGCTTTTGCCCTAATTTTCCTTTCACTCTGCATTTCCTGAAACATTTTCTACAGTTTTAATGGGTGAAATGAAGTTGCGCCTTTGTTCCCATGCCTTAGTCCATTTGAAAATCATTTGACATGCCCCATTTTGCAAGAATACTCAAATTTTCCCTAATTTTTGCCCTAAATTCTTCAAATCCATGGGCTATGTCATGTTCTCCCTTTTCCCGATCATGAAAAATCAAAATTGATCGTTTTATACATATATGCCTTCAAAAATTCAATCCCAAGGTCGAGAAATGCTCATAATCATGTTTTGTCTGGTTCCAATTCAAAAAATTCCATCCTTGGCGAAAAAATCAATTTCTAGGGCATCCCTGGCATTTTCTGTATTTTGACGGTCAGACGGTGTCATTTTCCCATCAATTTCTTCCTCAGCATGCATTGGCAACATGGCAGGTTCTAATTGGCCAAGGGATGGTGGGTGGTCGATTCCCTTAGAATTTTTAGACTTTATTTTGCAAAATTTTAAAAATCAAAAATTGGCCCGAAACCCCACAACCAATCGAGAGTGGACACGTGTCCTAAAGATCAAAAAGGGAGGAGTGGGCCAATGGGGGACTTAGAGTTTTTTAGCTCTATTTTTCTAAAGTTTCAAAATTAGTTTCAGCCCCGCTCCAATCAGAGGAGGACATGTGGCATCAATTTTGGGTAGAGGGGATGTGGATGGCGAGGTTCTTGAAGTTTTTTGCCTTTGGAGGCATAAAAATATTAAGGTAAAATTTTGGAGTGCAGCCCCATGGCCAATCATAGGTGGATACATGGCAGCATGGTGGTAGAGCGAGGAAGTTCGGTCCACAGAGAGGAAAGGGGGGAAATTTTTCCTTTTTAGTAAATAGAGCTAAAGCAAAATTTAAGCCGCGGGCTGCGAATGAGCCATAGGGAGACACGTGGCAAAGGCAGAGTGGGTCGGTGGGGTGGTGGAGGAAAAAGGGAAATTTTTCCCTTTTACAAAAAGACTTGGAATGAAAAATTTGAGGTGTGGCCCCGCAACAAATCATCGAGCGACATGTGGCAAGGGAGAAATCGGGTGTGCGGGCTCGCGGGGTAAAAGGTGAAAATTTTCAAACTTTCCAAAAAGTTCAAAATACGCGGAATTGAAGCGCGATCCCAATGGGACCCACCATGTGCCACATGTCATCACAAAAATTCAAGGGCGGAGGGGTGGAGAAAAAGTCAAATTTTTCCATTTTTCCAAAAATGTTAAAAAGTCAAAAGGTGAACCCGAATTCATTCCCAATCGTATTTTGACACGTGGAGGGCCCATATTGAAGGAGAAAGAGCAGATCAAGGGTAACTGTACATTTTCATGTTTAACTGCCATTTTTCTCCAGGAAGCTTGGAGATGTGAATTTTACATCATTTTTAATTGAATTTTGATGAATTCATGTCCTTTGTGCCTGCAAAGATCAATGCAAGTGGTTTTAGGGATTAATTTGTAGATTTGAGGTGTTTTTGAAACAAAGTTTTCCCTAATCCGTCTAAACACGTGAAATGTCAAAATTGAAAGTTGTAGAGGTAGTTTTAAAAGGTGAAATGATGAGAGGAAAGGCATCTACATGCCTTGATGATGAAAAACGTGCCTCCGGAAGGATAATGATCCAAATATTTGTAATGATTTAGTCTTTTTAAAACACCTGGCAACTCTCGTTGTAAATTTGTTAAATGTCATTTTCAGTGAATCATGAGAAATTTTTGTAACAAACTTGATCCCTTGGCATATGCTTTGCTTGGGAAAGAAGGCTCCAATGTGGCAAGAGATATATAATGCATTTTGGAGAAATGCAAATAGTGGGGAAGTTGAAAATCACGAGCAAATTCTAAGAGAAATCTCATTTTCTTGAGAAACCCACCAAAGAACCAGTTAATTTCTTCTATGTTGGATCTTCATGTATGTGAGTTGGTTACAAGTGTATAGCCATCACATAGCTCTGAGATTGTTCATGAAACTCTCCCCTGCTGATGAATCTAACAAGATTTTGAGTTAATCTATGTTTTTCTGGGCAATATGATGTCTGTTATCATTTTAAATACCTGCAAATAGTTTTCATTGTTCTTGTTGCAATCTTGCATTGAAAGTCTTTAGAAATCACACATAATCTCATCCTTATTGATAGTTTAGTGGCACTTGCAGTTTTGTTTGTCAGAAGAGCTTTCATCTGGCATTGAAAATAAGCAGTTTAAAATCACTCCACCTTCATTTGTTGATTGGGATTGCTTGTAAGCCTTTGGGGTACCTTAGGCGTGGTTTGATCAAGGATTTTTGTGTTTAATTGAGTTCTTTACTTCAAGATTTTTTGGTGAGTTCTCAAATATTGTGTGAAGAGTGCAACCTAGGCTTCCATTTATGCATTTTTGGTTGAAAGAACATCCTAATTATTTGAAGCATTTTATCTGATAGTTGTTCAAGTATTGTAGAGGTTGTCAATATTTGATATATCCAAGTTTGTCTTGTCAATACCCCACCAAAAAATCATCTGAATAACTAATCCTACCCATACTACCCCTGCATTGCATTGTGTGTCAACAAAAGAATCTAACCCATCTACAAAAATGCACAAAGCAAATCAGGATCATACAATGTCTTCAGCAGCCTCAACCTTGTCTTGAAAGCATTTCCATCATTTAGTAGTGACAACTCTGTTGAGTTTGAATAATGGAAAATTGATCATGTTTTCCCAAGGCCATCTCCATACAATATGCATAGTATAAGGATATCTCCACCTCCTTCACAAAACAGAGGTTGCAATATAGGTTCTCTTACCTTGGTTGAAAGGCACAACCTAAAATGGTTGCAGTTAAGTGCTATCCATCTCTCCACAAATCTAAGTGTTAGTTAGATCACATCCCCGACTACAAAATGACATATATCAAGATCTATCTGCCTTCAAGCTTCATGCCATATTTCTGATGCTTGCTCGACTAAAAAGGAGAACAAATTTGGGTACCAACACTTAATGGTGCCATTTCCGGGGACTTGTTTTGAATTCCTAGGAAATAATTTGCACTACTGAGATTGATTTGCTGATTCATTTGCTAGTCCATGTCTATTTATCCCATCAACAACACCACTTAATGGCGTCGTTGCCGGGGACTTGTTTTGAATTCTTGGGAAATAATTTGCACTGTTGAGATTGATTTGCTGATTCATTTTCCAGTCCATGTCTATTTAGCTTGTCAACAACACTTAATGGCACCATTACCGGGGACATTATTTAGTAATTCAAGTATTTCAGATCCCTGGTAATACTCCTTGTGTGATTTATGTGTAATTACAAAATCTGAGTATCATCTTCTTATCAGATTTATAATATTGGAATGAAGAATAGAGTTCTGAGTTTGATATTCTCTTAGTTCAATTTGATCCATTTGTATAGATATTTAAATGCATATCAAACCTGGAAAATACCCTTGAAAATACATTATTGAAGCATCATTTTATAATCAAATTTGTAAGGATTCAGTGAAGGTATAGGTTCTACTTGCAATTTTTTCAGTTCCCAGAAGTTGTTGCACTTCATTTGCATTTGTGGTTGATAATTTAAAAAAAAGAAAGGTATGATCTATAAATTTTGGCAAGATTTTCAGTACTGATAGATATTTGATAGAGTATTTTAGAAAATTTACAAAACTAGGGTGAAATTCCTTAGTCATGAATCCATGTTATTATGATCTTGATAAGTACCAGTGTCTTAACCTTTCTATCATTTACTTTGGTGTTACTAATCTCTACAAAATTGGAAGGAAGAAGATCTTTCTTCATTAGAGACTCTACTAAGAAGTTGTTTACAGATTCAAGAAACTTAGAGTTGGAAGGGAGAAGAGTTTGGAAGGTTGTTAAAGGTCAGACATCAGGTAGAGATATATCCATTGGTGAGAGAGATCAGCCTTTGGTAGAGGATTATCACTCTTCTTCCAGTGATTTTGATTCAAGAAATCCTCTCATAAACTTGTTTACTTCAACTAGTGAAGGTCCTTCTGCTATACCTGGTAAGTTCCTTCTTCAATCTGCACCTGTGTGTTTCAATCCTAGTAAAACTTTCCAAGAAAATCAGCACTTAGAGAATACCAGTCTTGTGAATCACATTCTTAAGCCCCAAAGACCTTGCACTCCTCATCAGCTTGTGTCACCCCCAAGATCACCTCCACCAAACAATATGGCTCAGCCTAGACCTCCATTTTTGTTAACACCTTTGGTCCTATAGACTTTGGAGGAATGGATGGTTACCCAAATGCTGTCCCACAAGATGTCAGAAATAGATTGCCAAAATTCCAAGGTAACAATGCAATAACTGGTGATCAGCATCTCAAACTTTTTGTTAACATGATGGAATATTTTGAGATAGATTTTGAAGATGTGTATATTAAATTTTTCATTCATACAATAGAAGAGGATGTTAGGGATTGTACAAGGCAAGGCACGCCTAACAATTCAATTGATTCTTGGACTGAAATGAAGAATGCATTTAGGTTGCAATATGGTGACAAGACTGATCCTAAATTTCTCTTGTATGAGTTTGAGAATATTAAGAAGAACCCCAATGAATCAGTCCATGACTTCAACACAAGGTTTAACAAACTTTGAGAAGGCTTCCAGATTAATCGAGGCCTTGTGATGAATCTTTTTAATCAAATATGTACATGAATTTGATAAAAAGTAAGCCTATTACCTAAGAGACAAGAACCCTACCAATCTAAGGCAAGCTTTCACCATGGCACTTCAAATTGAAAACAATATCAAAGAAATTGGGAAACATCTCAAGATAGATGGAGTAAAGTTTATAAACCTGAAAAACATCAAGCTAGCAAGGGTGATGATTTGGAAGAGGTGAAAACTTTAGGCAGGGGGCTTTTAAAGAAATCTCATATAAGTTGGCAAGAGCCGAGAAGGGAATTGGGAAAACCTCACAAGGTCACCAAGAGAAAAAAACCATGAAAGATTTTCCAATCATCCTAGAGGTTATCAAAGGGCATATGATAGAGGAAAAGGACCCATGGGGTCTACAAATAGACATCCTCAAGCAAATGAAGGAAGAGTATTTCCTGATCCCCTAACTGCTAGGGTTGTTGGTGTTGAAGAAGTTGTTGATATTGATTGGTGTGATAGGTGTTTTCTACCCCATCCTCCATGTGAAGTGGACCAACAAGAAGGTGAAGTTAATAATGATGATGATATTTGCATGGTGGGTTGTTCTTCAAGTTCACAAGGAGGAGCAACATCTACTGAAGTAATAAGTGCTAGGACTGCTGCAACCATTTTGGATTACATCAAACGGGTACAAGTATTTCTTCCCCCTCATACTCTTGAAGTTGATGTAGTGCAAGCTTTTGAAATTCCTAATAATGACTTTGAATACTTAAAAGATTTGATGATTAAGAAGTATGATGGTGGTATTGTTTCGAGGAAGATAGGCAATTGTTGATGAATGTTGTTGTAGCTCAACAGAAAGATTATAACACTAGAAGAAAAGTTGTTAAAGGAGTTGGGCCTCAAGCCAAACCTAAAACACCCTTTCTCACAAGAATTCCAAAATAAGCTCCTAGGATAGAAACACTTGTAAAATTATCCACTATCCTAAGCAAAAATTACAGTCCTCCTCATGCCCAAGCTGCCAAGAATACCTTGCCATCAAATGAATCTTCTTGTCTCCCTTCAAATGTTGTTTGTCCAAAGAGTGTTCCCAATGACATAGCCCAATTATTGAGCCAAATCAAAGTGATTTTTCCGATCATTGAGTTGCTTAGAATTCCTGAGCATAAGAAGAGAGCATTTGAGTACTTGGGATTAAAGGAGGAGAAGACTACTCTAGATAGAAATGTAAATGTTATTGAGATTCCTCCTCAAATCATTATTGACCTTAAAACACCACCAGTAGTAGAAGATCTTGGAGAGACACCTGAGGTATATTTGGGGACATCCTTAGTTGATTCCCAATTGAATGTTGATCCATTCTTCACAACTTTTATCATAAAGGATAGGCTACTTCACAATTGTATGTTTGATTCTGGTGCATCATGTAATGTCATGCCTCTAGAAGTCATGAATGAGTTGGATATCAAAGTGACAGTAGCCTATGGAAAATGTACTACCATGGACTCAAGAGAAGTTTTGGTTGTTGGTTGTGTGAAGGGTTTGGTAGTGCAACTTGCATCTTATCCTAGGAGGAATTTAAAATTAGATGTTGTGATTGTTGATTGCCCTACCAAATGGGGTATGTTATTGTCAAGAAAGTGGGCTGCAAGTGTTGGAGGGAGTGTCCAAATGGATATGTCTTTTTCCACCATTCCCATTGAGGTCAGCCTTGTCAAGATCTATGGAGAAAAGAAAATGGTGCATCTAATTGAGGACTCTAACAATGCTTCTTATGAAGTATTATTTGTTGATGTTGATACTAACAATTTTATTGGTTTTTCTTATGGTAAAGAACACAAAATGGATCAATCAAAGTGCCTTGAACATGTGAGTTCTCCTTGGACCTTATATTTGATGGAGCTTGCTCCAAATTTTAAAATGGTGCTGGTGTAATTCTGATTTCTCCTAGATTGGAAGAATTTGTTTTCTCCTTCAAGCTTAATTTTGTATGTAATAACAACATTGGGTCTAAGAATTTCATGGAAGTATGGTGTCAAGGAAATCATTGCAAAGGGACATTCAGAGCTAGTTGTCAAACAAATAAGAAAATTGTATGCTAAAAAATTAGCGAGATGAAGCAAAGATAAGCATGCAGTTTGGGATCTAATTGAGATGTTTGATTCCTTCAATATTGTGCACCATGATAGAAGTTTGAATTTTTCTGCTAACAAGTTGGCAGTGATGGGGTAAAGATTTGGAGATTGCACAATTTCACCTTATTATGAGTATAATGTTGAAGTGTTAACTAGGCCAGTTGTCCCCGATAACAACAAGCATTGGCAGGTGTTTTAATGATGATGCTCAAGTGCAAAGGTTCTTAAAAAATCAAGGTGAGTTTATGGATCATCATATTGATTGGGAACCAATGGTGTGTATGACTGAAGGAAGAGAGACTTTGTTTGGAAAAGATATTATCCAATTGAAAACTAACACCATTCCTAGAGGCCTTGTTGCTCTTGAGTCTAATTTCAACAATGTTGATTACATCATCAATAGAAACATGTCTACCTCAAGGGATGTGGAAGAGCATGACTTGGGAACAAAGGAAAAATAAGAAAATTTTGGTTGGGCAGCAGTTTAAACAAGGAAGAAAAACATTCCTATCTTTAATTATTGAAACAATATCAAGACTGCCTTGCCTGGTCATATTCAGAGCTGAAAGCATATAGAGAGGACTTGTTTCAGCATGAGATCCCTCTTGAGAAAAATTCCAAACCATTCAAATAGAAGAAAAGGCCAATTAATCCACTCCTCTCCATGAAAATGCAAGATGAATTGAAGAAACTGAAGGAGGGAGGGATCATTCAGCCCACGAGGTATTCATCTTGGGTTACAAACCTTGTGCCAGTTAGAAAGAAGAATGGAGATATCAGACTTTGTGTAGACTTCAAAAATTTGAATAGAGCTTCATTGAAAGACAATTATCCTTTGTCAAACATGGAGAACATGCTACGAGCTTAGTGATTGAATCATAATTTTTGTCCACCTTGGATGGTTACTCTAGCTACAATCAAAGTTATTATCAAGGATTTAGAAAGATTTAAAACTACCTTTACCACTCCTTGGGGAACATATGTTTATGTGCGAATGTGTTTTGGTCTCATGAATGCTAGAGCTACCTTAAAATGAGTAATGGATGTTGCTTTCGCTGGTTATATAAATGCTTTCATTGTAGTTTATCAGTATGATGTGACTGTATTTTCAAGGAGTAGAAAAGATCACTTATAACATTTGGAAAGAATGTTGATCAGATGTATCTAATTTGGAATTTATCTCTATCCAAAGAAGTTTCACTTTGGGGTACAAAAGGCCAAGTTGCTTGGTCATATTGTTTCAAAGTCTTGTGTCATGATTGATTGACCCCGAGAGAGTAAAAGTAATTAGCAAGGTGCCAATTCTAAGAAAAAAGAAGGGCATACAATCTTTCTATGGGAAAATCAATTTCATTAGAAGGTTTGTGTCCAATTTTGCTGAGTTAACTCTTCCTATCACATGCATGTTAAAGAAAGATCAAGTTATCAAATGGGAGGAGGCTACTATTCAGGATTTTGAAGGAATCAAGGAAGCACTTAAACATGCACCTGTCTTGGTAGCTCCGAATTACAAGAAGCCTTTCCAAATCTTCTCCTTTTCTTTTGAAAATACTATTGCATATGTTTTGCTCCAAAAGGATGAAGATGGGGCTAAGAGGCATATTGCCTTCTTTAGCAAGGCTTTACAAGCTACTGAGTTAAAATATACAATCATGGAAAAACAAGCATTTACCTTGGTGAAAGCAACAAAGGTTTTCAGGCCTTATATTTTAAGTTCAAAAGTTGTTGCTTATGTTCCCCACACCATGGTAAAAGACATATTATCATAGATGGAGATCTCAAGTAAAATATGTAGATGGGTGAACAAAATGCAGGAGTATGACATGGACATCCAAACCACAAAGTTGGTAAGAGGTTTGGGTCTTGCTAAGCTCATGACTGAGAGCAACTTGCAGACTGTGGAAGTGAATGAAGTAGAGGAAGAAAGGGAAAATGTTATTTGGAAATTGGTAAGTTATAAATGGTACAAGGATATAATCTTTTACCTTAGACACCTATCTTGTCCCGATATTTTAAATAAAAATCAGAAAATAGCCCTTAGGATGGCTTCTCAAAAATACATCATCACTGACTTTGGGCTAGCTTGGAAGAATCCTGAAGGTGTCCTCTTGAAATGTGTAACTAAAGATGAAGCTCCCAAAGTGATTATGGATTTCCATGGGGATTTTGTTGAGGATACTTTATCGGAAGGGTTACACACACAAAATTTGGAGAGTTGATTATTGGTGGCCTACTCTCTTCAAAGATGCAACCATGCTGATTATAAAATGTGAAAGCTGCCAACATTTCTCTGGAAGAATGAAAGCTTCAGGCTCCCTTCCTTTATAGCTTGTATCAATTAAAGCTCTTTAAAAAAAATGGGGAATGGACTTAATTTGTGAGATTTCAGATCCTTCTAGTGTTGTCCATATGTGGATTCTTGTAGCCACTAATTATTTTACAAAGTGGGTAGAGGTGATCCCCACCAAGAAAGCAACACACCAAGTTGTTATGGACTTCTTGTTGAACAATATCATATGGAGATTTGGTGTGCCAGTCAAGATCATTGTTGATAATGCCATGTGTTTCAGATCTAAACCTTTGATGGTAATGTGCAAGGAGTATGGAACCAATCTAACTTATACTTCAAACTATAATCCCCAAGGAAATAGACAAGATGAGTCCAGCAATAAGAATTTTTAAATATCATTAGGAGGACCTTGGAGTTGAACAAGAGAAAATGGGGTGAACAACTGAAATTTGTAGTTTGGGATAATAGAATCACTACCAAGAGAGCTACTAGTAAGAGCCCATTTGAATTGGTGTATGGAACCCAAGCTTTGTTGCCCTTACATCTGTAGTTATCTTCATTTCAATTTGTTCAACAACTTGAGGATCAAGAGGTCAGTCCATATGAAGCAAGGATCAATCAGATTATGGAGCTAGATGAAGAGAGAAGAGCATCCCACCAGAGGCATATCAAATTTAGAGAGAAGTTGAAAAGATTGTTTGAAAAGAATGTCACTCCTAGGGCCTTCAATATTAGAGATCAAATTTTGTTCTGAGATAGTAGAAATGAGGATAAGGGCAAACATGGAAAATTTGATGCATTATGGATGGGCCCTTACTCCATTGATATCAAAATTGGTGAGAATACCTTTTTTCTCAAAGATTTAGATGGGGAATTGCTTCAAATTCTTGTTAATGGTAGGAATCTAAAGTATTTCTTGGATTAAACCCCAAATTTGAGGTATGCACCACTTGATGTATAGTGTTTGGTTTTTCACTTTGTTTTTGGTGTTTTGTTGGTTTGTGGTTTGCCTTGGTGTGTGGCAGCCATTTTTGTCGGTTCTCAGCTAGTTTTTGGTGGTTTTGGCTCATGACTCCTTTTCCCAATGGATTATTTGGCACTTGGTATACTTATTGTTCTTGTGGCACTCACTAGGAGTGCCCATCCCTGAGCAGGAGCTGATGTTGGTGTCTATTTTGATCCTCTATTATTTTTCCCTAATTTTCCTTTCACTCTGCATTTCCTGAAATGTTTTCTACAGTTTTAATGGGTGAAATGAAGTTGTTTCCTCTGTTCCCATGCCTTAGTCCATATGAGAATCATTTTACATGCCCCATTTTGCAAGAATACTCAATCTTGCCCTAATTTTTTTCTACATTCTTCAAATCCGTGGGCTATGTTGTGTTCTTCCTTTTGCCCGATAGTGAAAAAATCAAAATTTGTCATTTTATACATATATGCCTTCAAAATTCAATCCCAAGGTCGATAAATTCTCATAATCATGTTTTGTCTGGTTCCAATTCAAAAAAATTCCATCCTTGGTGAAAAAATCAATTTCTAGGGCATCCCTAGCATTTTCTATATTTTGTGATCAGATGAGCGTCATTTTCCCGTCAATTTATTCCTCAGCATGCATTGGCAACATGGCAGGTTCTAATTGGCTGAGCGATGGTGGGTGGTCAGATTCCCTTAGAAATTTTAGACTTTATTTTGGAAAATTTTATAAAGTCAAAAATTAGCCCAAAACCCCCAACTAATCGAGAGTGGACATGTGTCCTAAAGATCAAAAAGGGAGGAGTGGGCTGATGGGGGACTTAGAGTTTTTTAGCTCTATTTTTCTAAAGTTTCAAAATTAGTTTCAGCCCCGCTCCAATCAGAGGAGGAAACGTGGCATCAATTTTGGGCAGAGGGGATGCGGATGGCGGAGGTAAGTTTTTTGCCCTTGGAGGCAGAAAATATTAAGGTAAAATTTTGGAGTGCGGTGCCGCACCAATCATAGATGGACACCTAGTAGCGTGGTGGCAAAGTGGGGAAGTGCGGGCCATAGAGGAAAAGGGGAAATTTTTCCCTTTTTAGCAAAAGGAGCTAAAGCAAAAAATTAAGCCGCGGGCCCGCAAATGAGCCATAGGGAGACACGTGGTGAAGGCAGAGCGGGTCGGCGGGGTGGCGGAGGCAAAAGGGAAATTTTTCCCTTTTGCAAAAAGACTTGGAATGGAAAATTTGAGGCGTGGCCCCGCGACGAATCATCGAGTGACACATGGCAAGGGAGAAATCGGGTGTGTGGGCCCACGAGGCAAAAAGGTGAAAATTTTCCAATTTTCCAAAAAGGTCAAAATGCACAGAATTGAAGCACGATCCCAATGGGACCCACCATGTGCCACGTGTCATCACCAAAATTCAAGGGTGGAGGGGTAGAGAAAAAGTCAAAATTTTCCATTTTTCTAAAAATGTTAAAAAGTCAAAAGGTGAACCCGAATTCATTCCCAATCATATTTTGACACGTGGAGGGCCCAAATTGAAGGAGAAAGAGCAGATCAAGGGTAACTGTACATTTTCATTTTTGGCGCCATTTTTGCTCCAAGAAGCTTGGAGATGTGAATTTTACATCATTTTTAATCAAATTTTTGATGAATTCGTGTCCTTTGTGCCTACAAAGATCAATACAAGTGGTTTTAGGGATTAATTTGTAGATTTGAGGTGTTTTTGAAACAAAATTTTTCCCTTATCCATCCAAACACGTGAAATGTCAAAATTGAAAGTTGCAGAGGTAGTTTTAAAAGGTGAAAAGGTGAAATGATGAGAGGAAAGGCATCTACATGCCTTGATGATGAAAAACGTGCCTCGGGAAGGATAATGATCTGAATATTTGTAATGATTCAGTCTTTTTAAAACACCTGCGACTCTCGTTGTAAATTTGTTAAATGTCCTTTCAAAGAATGAATCATGAGAAAATTTTGTAACAAACTTGATCCTTGGCATATGCTTTGCTTGGGAAAGAAGGATCCAATGTGGCAAGAGATATATATTGCAATTTGGAGAAATGCAAATAGTGGGGAAGTTGAAAATCATGAGCAAATTCTAAGAAAAAAACTCATTTTCTAAGAAACCCACCAAAGAACCAGTTAATTTCTCCCCGTGTTGGATCTTCATGTATGTGAGTTAGTTACAAATGTATAGCCATCACACGCTCTGAGATTGTTCATGAAACTCTCCCCTGCTAGTGAATCTAACAAGATTGTTCATGAAACTTTATCTCTGAATCCATAAGCATTAGCCACACCTTCAATAGTATCAGAATCATACATACTTACAGGGAGGGCAACAATCTGGCGGATGCACTGGCCAATTATGGCATTAATATAAATTTTACTGTCTGGGATAATGATAGTATCCCTAATCAGCTTCACAACAGCATCCATGCGGATCTTCACAAGCAAGCAATCTCTAGAGATAAGCCTTAATCTTTGGAGGAAAATCAAAATCATCAATTCTTTCACACGTGCTGCTTTATTCTATATGGCGAGGCAAATAATATCTATTTCAAATAATAGCAAGATCTATTTAAGAAACTTCAAGTGGAGTTATCCAGATTTGAAAATCGCGCACGCGAGAGGTACAATGTTTTGTTGATATCCGGATGCCAAACTCCACGAAAACCGATGATAAATACAATGTGATTGTTGACAGGGAAAGGGTTTTCACACGCGACTCCCCGCAGGCTCAGTTCAGCAATTACGCAGCCGTTCGTGAGAAGACCAACGGCTATAGTTCCCAGTCTTATGCGATCTTCAACAGTAAGAAACGAACTGTTCTTCATGCTCAGCGGCATTCGAGAAATTGTTGTAACCAGTATACCACAGAGAAGATGGGAGGACCTCCCTGTCAAATTGAGCCGTGCGCGGACCCCGATTGGAAGGAAAACTCTGAGCTTTGGAACATTCTCAGCATAGGCAGCTTCACCAGCTTTGTTGAAAGGGTGCAGGGACATGATCAAAGTATTTCAAGCGCTTTGCTAAGGAGTGGAAAGAGAGGATCACAACTATGGGGGACAGAAAATTCTTGTCAATGAGGAGCTCATTCTTTGAGGCGACCGCCTCAGCTTGGATGGGTACCGCTTCTTCAACAAAAGGGTTATCAAAGAAACTGAAGAAAGAAGATTTGTGGAGGAAGATGAGAAGCTTATTTTTAGCACAGCGGGTCTGCTTGTAAGCTCAATTCCATCACCGTTTGATGAAGTCACTCGCATGATGATTCGTTTTATCTCCTTGGAAGGTAGGTTTGTTACTGTCCCAGCTAAGCATCTCATCTTTTTAAACCACTTCCGTAGGAATAGATTGGTTTGCTTCCCTCATTATCTTTTAAACTCTCTTGAGCGCTCCATTTTGGAGTTCCAGAAGCATACCCGGGTGGTTCCCTTGCATCAAGGGCTTATTTTGCTAATTCACAAATACTGCCTTCTCAAGTACCCCGGTCTTCCTTCCTATCCTAGCCCGGTTCCCCCTTTGATGGGCTCTGCTGCTGCCAGTCCTGCTTCCCCTGCCGCCCTTGCTGCCCTTGCCTGCCCCTGCCACCGGTGCTGCTACCCCCATGCCGGCTGCACAAGCTTCTCCTTCTATTCCTCCTGCTGCTGCTCCTGCCACCCACCTCGCCTCTACCTCTAAACGTCCTTTCACCAGGGCTTCTAGGAGACTCAACCTTGAGACTCTTGCTGTGGGGAAAGAGCCTATTGATCTTGACATTGCACGTGACCTGCTGAACATTAGTAGTGCCAGTCCCAGGGATGCACAGATGGATAACCCTTCTATGAGACTGGAGGCCTTAGAGGCTGAGATAAAAATGCTGAAGGATGAGGTCAAAAACCTAGCTAAGCAAAAAGGTAAGAAAAGCATGGAGGGGGAAGGGAGCATTGACAACAGTCAGGTTGAAGACATATACAAAAAGCTGACCTCCTTGGACTCCCGCCTAGGGAAGGCTAAGACTAGGCATGATTACAACATTGCCGCCTTTAGGGCCATTGAGGAGTTCATCGAGGGTCATGCCAAAAGTGTTTCCAACCTCAGCGGTGTCCCGGCTGCACTTTGGGGCAATGAAAAAGAGAGCAAAAGAACCATCGAGGAGCTCGATAAGACGGATGCTGCCCACATGACCACTTTGGGTATGTTTCATGCTTGGAAAAAAGTCAAGATCAGTGTTGATCAAGCAGCCAAGAAGTAGTCCTGCATGCTTCTACTGCTCCCTATTGTTTTTCTTACTGTTTCTTGGCTGTCGGGTTACTGTTTTTTTGCTGTTGTTTTGCTGTTAAGTCTCGTTTGTGTAGTGTTTCTGGGCTACGTTGAATTTCATTGTAATTCTTGGACTTGGTTAGTTCTGCTATGTTTCTCACTCTTATTCCAGCTTAAAGGCCTTATTTTGTATTCAAGGGTATAGTCCCTTTCAAAAAACTATTTGCCATTATTAAAAAAACAAGCTTTTGAGTTAATCTATATTTTTCTAGGCAATATGATGTTTCTTATCATTTTAAATAACTGTAAATAGTTTTCATTGTTCTTGTTGCAATATTGCATTGAAAGTCTTTAGAAATCACATAGAATCTCATCCTTATGGATAGTTTAGTGGAACTTGCAGTTTTGTTTGTCAGAAGAGCTTTCATCTGGCATTGAAAATAAGCAGTTTAAAATCACTCCACCTTCATTTGTTGATTGGGATTGCTTGTAAGCCTTTGGGGGTACCTTAGGCGCGGTGAGATTAACGATTTTTGTGTTTAATTGAGTTCTTTACTTCAAGATTTTTTGGTGAGTTCTCAAATATTATGTGAAGAGTGAAACCTGGGCTTCCATTTATGCATCTTCTAGTTGAAAGAACATCTTGATTATTTGAAGCATTTTATCTGATAGTTAATCAAGTATTGTAGAGGTTGCCAAAGATTTGATATATCCAAGTTTGTCTTTTCAATACCCCACCAAAAAATCATCTTAATAATTAATCCTACCCATACTACCCCCGCATTTCATTGTGTGTCAACAAAATAATCTATCCCATCTACAAAAATGTGAAAAGAAAATCGGGATCATACAATGTCTTCATAGCCTCACCTTGTCTTGAAATCATTTCCATCATTTAGTAGTGACAGCTCTGTTGAGTTTGAATAATGTAAAATTGATCATGTTTTCCCAAGGCCATCTCCATACAATATGCACAGTATAAGGATATCTCCACCTCCTTCACAAAACAGAGGCTGCAATATAGGTTCTCTTACCTTGGTTGAAAGGCACAACCTAAAATAGTGAGGGTTAGATCAAATCCTTTCAAAGTGCTATCCATCTCTCCACAAATATGAGTGTCAGTTAGATCATATCCCTAGCTACAAAATGACATATATCAAGATCTATCTACCTTCAAGCTTCATGCCATATTTCTGATGCTACTCAGACTGAAAAGGAGAACAAATTTGGGTACCAACACTTAATGGTGCCATTATCGGGACTTGTTTTGAATTCTTGGGAAATAATTTGCACTGCTGAGATTGATTTGCTGATTCATTTGCCAATCCATGTCTATTTAGCTCAAACAACACCACTTAATGGCATCATTTTCGGAACTTGTTTTGAATTCTTGGGAAATAATTTGCACCTTTGTTGAGATTGATTTGCTTATTCATTTGCCACCCATGTATATTTAGCCTATCAACAACACCACTTAATGGTGTTTTTTCCTGGGACATTATTTAGTGTTTCATTATTTCAGATCCTTGGTAATACTCCTTGTGTGATTTATGTGTAATTACAAAATCTGAGTATAATCTTCTAATCAAATTTATAAGATTGGAATGAAGAGTAGAGTTCTGAGTTTGATATTCTCTTAGTTCAATCTGATCCATGTGCATACATATTTGAGATATTTGAATGCATATCAAACCCTAGTAAAGTCCCTTGCAAATTTTGCATGCAAATACATTGTTGAAGCATCATTTTATAATCAGATTTGTAAGGATTGAGTGAAGGTATAGGTTCGCCTGTAATTTTGTTAGTTCCTAGCAGTTCTTTGCACTTCATTTACATTTGTGGTTGATAATTTCAAAGAAAGAAAGGTATGATCTATAAAGTTTGGAAATATTTTCAGTGTTGATAGATATTTAACAGAGTATTTTAGTGCATTTGCACAACTAGGGTGAAAGTCCTTAGTGGCAAATCCATGCTATTCTAATCTTGATAAGTACCATTGTCTTAATCTTTCTATCATTTACGGGTGTTGTTAAAGGTCGACATCAAGCGAGAGATATATCCATTTGTGAGAGAGATTAGCCTTTGGTAGAGGATTATCTCTCTTCTTCCAAAGGATTCTCGATTCAAGCAATCCTCTCATAAACTTGTTTACTTCAACTATTTAAGGTCTTTCTTCTATACCCGTAAGTTCCTTCTTCAATCTACACCTCGTGTGTTTCAATCCTACTAAAAATTTTCAAGAAAATCAGCACTTAGAGAATACCAGTCTTGTGAATCACATTCTTAAGCCCTAAAGACCTTGCACTCCTCATCATCTTGTGTCATGCCCAAGATCACCTCCACCAAACAATATGGCTCAGCATAGACCTCCATTTGTTTTTAACACCTTTGGTCCTATAGACTTTGGAGGAATGGATGGTTACCCAAATGTTGTCCCACAAGATGTCAAAAATAGATTGCAAAAATTCCAAGGTAATAATGCAATAACTGGTGATCAGCATCTCAATCTTGTTGTTAACATGATGGAATATTTTGAGATAGAATTCTAAGATGTGTATATTAAGTTGTTCATTCATACACTAGAAGAGGATGCTAGGGATTGGTACAAGGCACTGCCTAACAATTCAATTGATTCTTGGACTGAAATAAAGAATGCATTTAGGTTGCAATATGGTGACAAGACTAATCCTATATTTCTCTTGTCTGAGTTTGAGAATATCAAGAAGAACTCCAATGAATCATTTCATGACTTCAACACAAGGTTTAACAAAACTTTGAGAAGGATGTCAGTTAATCTGAGGCCTTGTGATGAATCTTGTTTAATAAAATATGCAAATGAATTTGATAAAAAGGGAGCTTATTACCTAAGAGACAAGAACCCTACAAATCTAAGGCAAGATTTCACCATGGCACTTCAAATTAAAAACAATATCAAAGAAATTGGGAAACCTCTCAAGATAGATGGAGTAAAGTTGATAAACCCTGAAAAACCTCAAGTTAGCAACAGTGCTGATTTAGAAGAGGTTGTGAAAACTTTGGTAGGAGCTGTCAAAGAAATCTCATATAAGTTGGCAAGAGCTGAGAAGGAAATTGGGAAAACTTCGGAAGGTTAGCCAAGAGAAAAAAACCATGACAGATTTACCAATCATCCTAGAGGTGATAAAAGGGTAGATGGAAAAGGACCCATGGGGTCTGCAAATAGACATCCTCAAGCATGTGAAGGAAGAGTATTACCTGATCCCCTAACTACTAGGGTTGTTGTTGTTTAAGAATTTTTGATATTGATTGGTGTGATAGGTGTTTTCTACCCCATCCTCCATGTGAAGTGGATCAGCAAGAAGGTGAAGTTAATAATGATTAACATACTGATGATGATATTTGCATGGTGGGTTGTTCTTCAAGCTCACAAGGAGGAGCAACATCTCTCAAGTAATAATTGCTAGGACTGCTTCTATCTTTTAGGATTGCATCAACCAAGTACAATTCTTTCTTCCCCTCATACTCTTGAAGTTGATGTAGTGCAAGGTTTTAAATTCCTAATAATGACTTTGAATACTTAAGAGCTTTGATGATTAAGAAGGATGATGATGGTATTCCTTCGGAGGAAGATAGACAATTGTTGATGAATGATGTTGTAGCTCAAGAGAAAGATTATAACACTAGAATAAAAATTTTAAAGGAGCTGGGCCTCAAGACAAACCTAAAACACCCTTGCTCACAAGCATTCCAAAGGAAGCTCCTAGGAGAGAAACACTTGCAAAAATCTCTACTATCCTAAGCAAAAATTACAGTCCTCCTCATGCCCAAGCTTCCAAGAATACCTTGTCATCAAATGAATCTTCTTGTCTCCCTTCAAATGTTGTTTTTCCAAAGAGTGTACCCAATGACATAGCCCAAGTATTGAGCCAAATCAAAGTGAGTTTTCCAATCATTGAGTTGCTTAGAATTCTTGAGCATAAGAAGAGAGAATTTGAGTACTTGGGATTAATGGAGGAGAAAACTACTCTAGGTAGAATTTGATTTCTCCTTCGACCTTATATTTGATGGAGCTTGCTCCAAATTTGGAAATGGTGCTGGTGTAATTTTGATTTCTCCTATCTTGGAAGAATTTGTTTTCTCCTTCAAGCTTAATTTTGAATGTACTAACAACATTGCTGAGTATGAAGACTTTTTGTTGGGTCCGAGAATTTCATGGAAGTCTCGTGTCAAGGACATCATTGTAAAGGGAGATTCAAAGCTAGTTTTCAAACAAATAAGAAAATTGTATGCTACAAAAATCAATGGATGAAGTAGTATAAGCATACAGTTTGGGATCTAATTGATATGTTTGATTCCTTCAATATTTTGCACCATGACAAGTTTGAATGTTGCTGTTGAAAAGTCAGGTAGTGATGGGGTCAAGATTTGGATATTACACCATTTCACCTTATTGTGAGTACAATGTTGAAGTGTCAACTAGGCCAACTTTCCCCGATAACATCAAGCATTGGCAGGTGTTCAATGATGATGCTCAAGTGCAAAGGTTCTTACAAAATCAAGGTGAGTTTGTGGATCATCATATTTATTGGGAACCAATGGTGTGTATGACTAAAGGGAAAGAGACTTTGTGTAGAAAAGATATTATCCAATTGAAAACTAACACCATTCCTAGAGGCCTTGTTGCTCTTTCAGCTTAATTTTAACAATGTTGATTGCATCATCAATAGAAACATGTCTCCCTCATGGGATGTGGAAGAGTATGAATTGCAAACAAAGGAAAAACTTAGAAAAGTTTGGTTAGGCAAAGCAGCTTAAACAAGGAAGAAAAATAGTCCTATCTTCAATTGTTGAAACAATATAAAGGCTTCCTTGCCTGGTCATATTTAGAGCTGAAAACATATAGAGAAGACTTGTTTCAGCATGAGATCCCTCTTGAGAAAAATGCCAAACCATTCAGATAGAAGCAAAGGAAAATTAATCTACTCCTCTCCATGAAAATGCAAGATGAATTGAAGAAACTGAAGGAGGCAAGGATCATTCAGCCCGTGAGTTATTCATCTTGGGTTATAAACCTTGTGCCAGTCAGAAAAAAGAATGGAGATTTATGACTTTTTGTAGACTTCAGAAATTTGAATAGAGCTTCATTGAAAGACAATTATCCTTTTCCAAACATGGAGAACATGTTGTAAGTAGTGACTGGATCAGAATTTTTGTCCATCTTGGATGGTTTCTCTGGCTACAATCAGGTTGTTGTCAAGGAGTCAAAAATATTTAAAACTACCTTTACCACTCCTTGTGGAACATATGTTTATGTGAGAATGCCTTTTGGTCTCATTAATGTTGGAGCTACCTTACAAAGATAAATTTATGTTGCTTTTTTTGGTTATATAAATGACTTCATTGCAGTTTATTAGGATGATGTGATTGTATTTTCAAGGAGTAGAAAAGATCAGTTGCAGCATTTGGAAAGAATGTTGATCAGATGTAGAGAATTTGGAATTTCTCTCAATCCAAAGAAGTGTCACTTTGGGGTTAAAAAGGCCAAGCTGCTTGGTCATATTGTTTCAAATTCAGTGTGTCATGATTGACCCTAAGAGTGTAGAAGTAATTAGCAAGGTGCCAATTCCAAGAACAAAGTAGGGCATCCAATCTTTTTTTGGGAAAATCAATTTCATTCGAAGGTTTGTGTCCAATTTTTCTCGAGTTAACTCTTCCTATCACATACATGTTAAAGAAAGATCAATTTATCAAATGGGAGGAGGCTATAATGCCTTGATTTTGTAAGTTATCATGGTGATTATTTTTCATAATGTCAGAATCGCTGAAATGAAGGAAAACATGTTAAGATAGATTTTTGATCTTAAAGGAATGTGTTGCTAATCTGGATTCTTGCATCGTAATTTGTTTACATGGGACGATGTTAATATTGCTTGTATGTTTGCTTTGATGTGACGACAAATTTATCCTATGCTTGCTGAACTCTAATCAACGATTGATAAAGACACACCTTGAATCAATTCCATTGATCCAAGGTATGTTGTGGTCTTCTTGTGATCACTTTGACGATTTACTTTGAACCAGGTTGAAGGTTGATATAAATGTGCAGACCTGATTTAAGGTATGAATAGCTGGCACGTAGATGCCAACGAAAAAGGTTCGATTCTCGAACCATGCATTGTGTAACGCTAGATCCCGTAAGGCGATAAAGGTCTGGATGTGGGTGGCTCGGTATGTATAACGTGGGACGAAACATCCCGCACAAAGATCAATTGATGTCGATCGGGAAGACTTGACTAGAAATTGATTAATTAGGTGCTAAAGGGATTAGACCCTAATCTAACCCTAAGTCCTACCTTATATCCTAACTACTATCCTAAGTGGATTTTAAATGATAATGGTAAAAATAGAACTAAGATCTATTAACCTATGACCTAGGTTTGGACACTATTATAAATACTAAACTAATCCTAACCTAATGAAGGGGACGCACAGACCCTTGGGGGATGGAAAGGATAAGGATGGAAGGAAATTTAATGGGCATTAATGTAGGCCCTTGCGTGGACAGTGCCAAGTTTGGCGGGAACAGGAAAAAGGTAGAGGCATTCAGTTAGTCATGAGACTAAACTCTGTTTGCATGCAAAATTTGAATTTGGTAATTCGCCAACCCAAGTCGGCGGTGGCGTGAGGAAATAGGAAAAGGCAGAGCCTTTAATGCATTTAATTTCTTGGTCTTCGTGACCAGCCCGCCTTGGAAAGAGTATGGAGGAATTTTTGGTTGTTCATTGTGTTGTTCGGATTTTTGGGAAGTTGCTCTGCATTTGGTTTTTCTTGGTTCAGTCGAACCAGTTGTGTTTGATTGCTATCTCTGTTTCTTTGGAAATCAAAGGCTATTTTCGAGCCTGTAGCGGAAGGTGATTGTTGGGAAGCTTGTTGTTGTCGCCGTGGAAGGAAATACCTCCTGTAGACGCGGTTTTCTTCGAGCTTCGAGGAAAAATTGTAGGCATGTTAAGCCCTTCTCTTTAAAACACTTGCTTTGCTTAAACGTCTCATTAAAACAACCCTGCTCTTCTGATGAAGGGGGTTTTGGGTTTATTTGATTGCTGTCATGACTGAGATGATTTGGGTTTAGTCGATTTTGCTGTCATGTTGGAAATGATTTGGGTAGAATCGTTTTCTTGCTGTTGTGATTTGAACTGTCTTTGCATATTATTGAGTTGGAAATACAGTCTATGTTGTGTTAAATTGATTCGACAAAATTTGGGAATTTGAACTGGGTATTTCTTTTTAAATGATTATATGGAATGAAAACTGTACAGGTTGTGGGAGTTGTTTGACGTTGTTTCTATACTGAAATTTTGATGAAATGAGTTCCTCTTCCTTCTGCTATTTTAGATTTTGAAGGAAATAGTAAATGGGGTTTGATTGAGCATTATGAGCTCGGTTTGAAGGAAGTGATAGTAATATTCTTATTGTTGTGCTTTTCTTTTGTATAAATGAACGAATACAACTTGGGTATTCGTGAAAGTTGGAGAAAGTAACTGTTTTTCTTCTGAAATTATAAATGATTATATTTTCTTCTTGCTGTGATGGAAAGTTGATTTTGTTGTGTCTTATTGATGTGGTTTGATCTTCTAGTTTGAATTGTTGTCATGCAAACAAACTTGGATTTGTATTCCTGTGCAATGAATGAACTATGTTTTCTTCTTGCTGTGATGGAAAGTTGATTCCATTGCGTTTTGTGGTTGAGGTTTGACCTTCTGATTCGAACTGTCTTCGTGAATACGAACTTGGCTTGTATTTCTGTGCAAGAAATGAAGTACATGGGAATTTAGCTTGTTGTTTGAGTCTGTCTTGACTGTACCAAGCTTATGTATCTAATACCCTATGCGGGTTTGCCTTGATAGAGGTATTGATATACGAATATTGTATTTTGAGTTCTGTACATCATTGTGAAATAGGAGAATGTTGTTTTTGGATTTAAATGTTTGATCGAGAAGGAACTCGAACTGGGCATTCTTTTCATATGGTATATTGAATAAAATTGTGCATACTGTGCGATTTGGTTTTGACATCGTTTCTTTTCTGGATTTAAAAAGGAAACGAGTTCTTCTTCTTCTGCTGTTTTAAATTTTGAAGAAATGTTAATTGGGGATTTATTGAACATTTGGATTCAGCTTGATGGAAGTGACAGTGGCATTTAGATTGTTTTCTAAGTGTTGTGTTTTTCTATACAAATGGAAGATGGAAATGTTTCGTGGGATCTCTGATTTTGCACTATCATTCAAAAAAAAAAGAATGAATTCGACTTGAATGATTCTTGTTGTGTTTGAAGAAAATGGATGTTTTCTTATTAAAATAGTTACAGGGATGAATTTCTTTTCTCTTCTTGTTGTTTGAATACTGGAAATAGCACTAGAGCTTCACTGTACACCCGGATTAGACTTGTTGTAGGTAACAGCAATGTGTAAATGGTTATTTATGAATTGTGTGCGTTCATGGATATAGAAAGTCATGTGAATAATTGATTAAGTGACTGTATAACTGTTTTATTTGGTTAAAAATATAATGAAAGAAGTATGAATTCTTCTAGTACAAAGTAAGTACATAGTATGCATTCTTTATATTGCTTGCTCTATGATGGATACGATGTTTTACCAACCTGTTTTTGATATTCATATGAGCCTGATTTAAAAGAAGTATTGATAAGGACGATAAATTCTTCCTTGTTTTCATTTAAAGTCGTATATGAATGGAATTATTCTTTCTTTGCTTTGGAAAGTGAATTCGAATGGATTTTGTAAGTTTCACTCGAACCGTTATCTTGAGTAGTGTCTCATTTGGATTCAATTTTCAAGATACAGTTGTGAGGAAAGGAATAGGAATGTGGATGGATAACTTGGAACAATGATCATTTCTTCTCTCATACAGTTGGAAATCTGTAATCGTTTAGGAACAAATTTTGTATTGCTTGGGTTTAAGCATCTATATTTATTGTTGTTTGCTTTCTCATCTGTACTTGATTGCTGAAATCAAAGGAGGTGCATGAACTGAAAGGAAAGTAATTGGTTTACATTTTAGTTAGATTTATCCTTTGATATTATAAAAAAAAAGGGGGAAGGAATTTGATAGTAGTTATGTTATAACAGCAGTATGCTTACTTGTATTCCTAGATCTTACAAATGTTGTAATCTGGAACTGTTGAAGGAAATTACTTTTTGTAATGATTATTTAGGAAAGAGGACAGCAATCCTTTGATTGATTAGGATGGTAATTAGATGGTTTAGTTGTTATGCTGTTTATTCTTTTTTATACTTAATTCTTGATTGATGTTCTTATTAACGTTTCATAAAAGCAGGGTTCTTTTATTGAGACAGTTAATTAGAAGCACCTCATTTTAATGACAAGTGCTTAATATGCTCAGTTCAATGAACTAACCCGTGCAAGAAATTTTGCAGATGGAATTTGAGTAAAACGAAGACATGGCTATTTTATGATACTTCTTTGATTGTCTCAAGATGAATTGTATTTGTTAGTTATTATTCCTCTACGAGGAATTGTGAAAAGAAGAAAGTACATTCTTCTATCTATGAGTTGTAACGTTGTTTAATATAAACAAAGTCCAGTCATTTGGACTGGCAACTATATAGATTATGAAATGGATTGATGAATAAAAATACAAGTGTGATATTTTAATGACTATATCAGTTTGATATTGTTGATTAAATTGGAAATATAATGTTATTTCTTGATTTGGAATTATTCAATTGTCCTTGGATGGATTTAAAAGGAATTGACATCTATTCTTACCTAAATGCAACTTTTAAGTTGAAATGTGCAATTAGTTCATACTTGGGTTAAGATGAATTTTTAATTGACATTAAAAAGGATTAGGAAGAACATGATCTCATAACTGATAGGTATTCAGGATTAGCTTGGAAGCTAAGGAATATCAAATAACTTAGGAGCAGCCGAACTTCGTATTCGGACTCCGTTAATAGCCTCGTATGTTAAATTCAGAAAGTAAGGATATGGGAAAAATATATCCAGGGCTAATAGACCTTAACTATGTAAGGTTAAGGAGAATAAATGAATATATTTATTGAGAATTAGACCTCGTTTAAATAACGTCTAATAAGCTAGAATTCTGAATTTGGTTACAGTTGTGGAAAAACTTGGTTAAGTTTAATAGGTTAAACTTATTAATTCTGTCGGTAATGGGCTGCTTAATCCAAGGATTAAGAAAAGAACCAAGTAGAGAAAATGCAACCCTTCGGTATGAAGGAGAAGATGCATAGTAAGCTAGAAGACGGATTTAGTCTCTCTTAGCTACATACAACTGTAACAAGAACGAGGATAAAGGATCAGCATGGTTGCTGAAAGTTGATCTTAAATATTAAGATCATAACCAAATCACTTGAGCTGGATGTGTACTCTCAATGAGAGGATTCCGTAGGACATTGACATATGCCAGCTACAGCACGGTGTCTTCATGAAGGCGGTTTCTTCATGATGACACAATGTTATAGCTGACATATTACAATGCCCTCCCGAATTAAATCATCAAGAATACATAGGCTGAATATTAAGTTCTTGGTTGGGGATAGGAGTATGATCATGTATACGGAGTGACTCCGGAGGACTAAAGATAACTAGACACATGGAGTCATTTAGGGACGACACCGTATGTCTACGTATCTTTAGTTACCATGAGTGCCTTCCTATACTCGTTCATATTGCTAGTTGGAGTTAGAATTTGACCTTAAATTGGAAGGACTGGTAGGAACCAGGAAAGACCATTCTAGATAACAGGTGAAGTGAGGTGAAGGACGTATTCCATTGGTGTGTATCACATCCAGGAATATGATCATGTAAAGCATGTGAAAATATTTGCCCAAAGTATCACAAGTCTTTGGTTGCATTGTCTCGATCACCGAATTTAAGATGCAGATGTCGATGAATATCGAATGAGATATTCAAATAGGCTTCTTATATGGATCACTTTGATTACGGAAACGGTAAAGAGAACCTTGTATATATATTATACTATGCATGATTGAACATGAAGGATCGATAGTTGCCGAGTCATGAAATGAGAGATCGTTGAAACTCCGAGCCATGAAAATGGAAGATCGGTAGTTCTTTGAGTCATTTACAGCAGCATATGGAATCTGTTATATGATTGAATGGCACTGAATGTGTGTTCCATATTACAAATATGTGAACAGGGAACATTAGTTTTAAAAGGAAATTGTGTGTTCCAAACTGCATTGTTTGGGCAGAGAACAATTATTAAAACTTGAACGTGTGTTTGAATTATATAATTCATAACAGAGAACATTTTATATATAAAAAAAAATTCCCTTGTTCTAGTATCTTAAAATGGGGATGTTACATCTTGGTATCAGAGCTGAAGGTTGCAGCTCTTGGACCTAATGAGTCCACAATATTAATAAGGTTTACATTTTCTTATTGAACAGAAAATGGTCAGAACAAGAGGGAATGCTGCGAACAACCCGTTACTGGGTGGAGAAGCAGCTACGGCTCAAAAGCTAGATGAAATCCTTGCTGCCCTACTAGATACAAGAGATCATTTGACTGTTCTGGAATAGTAGTCAATGGGCAATGAAGAGGAGGAAGATGAAGCTGATATAAATGATCAGCCGCCTCCTGTGGACAACATCAATGGAGGGAATCCGGGTGTTGATAATAATAATGTAATTGCTCCTAATCATCCTGAAAATAAAAGGGCAAGATTAGCAGCTGAACTTACAAATGACATAAAGAGAATAAGTCCTCCAAAGTTTGATGGAACAACCCTTGGGGACGGAGCTGAGAATTGGCTCAATGAAATGGAGAAATACTTTGCAATAAGAAACTTCTTTGAAGAGACCAAAGTGATATGGGGAGCATATCAGCTTTCTCATGAAGCATCATCATGGTGGGACAACCGTAAGGTTGAGTTGAATATTGTCGAATCAGACATAACTTGGGATCAATTTAAGGGGTAATTTAGGCAATGATGGCTGCCTCAACTCTATTTTGATAGGAAAATGACTGAATTTCAGAACTGGTCGCAAGGAAGGCTGTCGGTGACAGAATACTAGGGAAGGGTTTACTAAACTCCTTAAGTATGTGCTGCAGTACCAAGCTGACGAGAAGTTCAGAATACAGAAATTCATAATGGGACTGAATCCCATCATTGGTGACGAAGTGGATGTCCACGGCCCAACCACCATGGAAGGAGTTGTCGAAAAGGCAATTAGACAGGAAAAGAAATTGAGAGAAATTTCTACTCATAGGGAAGAGATAAGGAAGAAGATTCCCAATTCTTCTTCATCTCTCGCACCAAAAAGGGGACCTTGGAAAAGGTTTGGTGTGAAAAACAAAATTGTTGTGGATAACAACAAAAAATCTATGATGAACAGACCTATAAATAGTGTGTGGAACAGCTTCACAAAAGTCCTATGGGAGCCAGAATGATAACTTCAAAGCTGGTAACAAATTTGAGCCTAGAAAAGGGCTAGTTGGAGGATGCTTCAACTGTGGAAAGGACCACTATGTGAATCACTATCCTCTAAAGAAGGATGATCGCGGTCAGCAGCATAGGATACATGCTGCGCATGGCTAATGCACAAGTTTGAAAAGTAAGTTACACCTATAGAAGTTCCTAAGTTATTTAGTACACTGTAGTCATACTTTTTGATCTTTGGAGCGATCAATGCTTTATTTCTACTAAACTTGCAATGAAATTAAAAAGAAAGGTTGAACGAATGGATAAGACATGGATAGTGCATTATGGGAATAATGTTGTCTATACAGTCGAAATGTGCCTTTTTGGGGCAATTCTTGACTTACCTAGTTTCTCCACCGAAGTTGACTTTGTATGTCACTCCTTTAGGATCATATGATATCATTATTGAGTTAATCGTTGGTTGAACATAAGGCAAAAGTCGATCATTATGAAAAATAAATTTGTTGTTTTGATGACCTGCAGAAAGTAGCAGTCATTCAAGGTGTAAAACGTGAAGTTGCGCAGTTAGAAACCGACAAAATGTATGTAACTAAAAAGGGCTAAAAATGCAGGTCGCACCTCGTATGCGGTAAAAATGACAGAAAATGCAAAGAAAGATAATGATTTCATGGAAAGATATCCATTGTTAAGGGTTTCATGATGTGTTTCGGAGGAATTGCAGTCTTCCACCCAAACGAGAGTTTGACTTTGCAATAGAAATAAAACCGGGAACTGAACCCATATCTAAGGCACCTTATAGAATGACCACCATCGAGTTGGTAGAGCTAAAGGCTTGATTACAAGAACTTTTGACTAAGGGGCTGATAAAATGACCATCTCACCTTGGGAGCACCGGTAATTTTGTAAAGAAAAAGGATGGGACATTGAGGTCATGCATTGATTACGAGAATCGAAACAAGGCAACTATTAAAAATCGATACCCACTTCCTAGGATTGATGATCTGTTTGATCAGATGTGAGGAGCATCAGTCTATTCAAAAATAGATCTTCGATCTAGGTATCATCAACTGAGAATAAAGGAAGAAGATATTCATAAAAGAGCTTTTAGAACAAGGTACGGGCATTATGAGTTCACGGTGTTACCTTTTGGTTGACCAACGTGCTGTGCCGCCTTCATGAATCTGATGAACAATATTTTTCAAGAATACTTAGACAAGTTTGTGCTTGTATTCTTGGACAACATTCTTATATACTCTAAAAATGTCGAAGAGCACCAAGAACATCTAAGGATAGTGCTGGAAATTTTAAGAAAGAGGAAGTTGTATGGTAAACTGTCTAAATGTTCCTTTTATGATGCAGAGGTGCATTATTTGGGACACGTCATAAGCAAGAATGGAATAGTTGTTGACCCTTCAAAGATTACAAATATAATGGAATGGCTCGCACTTAAGAACGTGCATGAAGTGAGGAGCTTCATGGGCTTGGCGCAGATATTATCAAAAGTTCGTTAAGGACTTTTCAAAAATTGCTGCCCCAATAACTTCACCGCAAAAGAAGGATAAGAAATTTGTCCTGGATGGACAAATGTGAATCTTCCTTTCAAAATTTAAAGGAACAGCTTAACTACAAAGCACCTATTTTGACTGTACATCCAAATGGAAATTTTATGGTTGTAACGGATGCCTCGGGAGAAGGCCTTGGAGGTATTCTATTATAGAATAACCATGTTATAGTTTACTGCGTAGAAAGCTTAAGTTACATGAACAGAATTATGCTCCACACGACCTAGAACTCGGTACCATTGTTCATGCACTTCAAATGTGGAGGCATTACCTTTTAGGCAAGCCTTTTGAGTTAAAAATAGGCCATCCGGGGTTGAAGTATATTTTTACTCACCAAATTTGAATGCAAGGCAACGAAGATGGTTAGAATTTCTATCTCAAAGATGATTTTGATATAAGCTACATCAAAGGCAAGGAAAATAGAGTGGCGAGATGCTCTGAGTCGAAGGAAGTATATCTCTGCTCTTATAATATTAAGAACTCAGTTTAAGGATGAGGTGAAAGATGCCTTGGAATCGAGATCCTTATTTCAACAAGTCAAAACAAAGACTTGCAGCAGATCTAAAGGATGTTAGGTATAAAGGATTTTGTTTCGACAATGAAGGAATTCTCGAGGTTCAAAAACAAGGTATATATACCTTTGTCAAATGACTTAAGAGGGAAATTGTTAACTCGAATTTCATAACTCACCTTTTTCTCGAAACCCCCTGGCATTACAAAAATGCTTGCGATCTTAAGCAAAATACTTCGGAAGGGAATGAAAAAGGATGTGGTGGAATTTGTAACACACTACTTAGAATGTCAGCATGTTAAGGCGGAACATATGCATCCCCTAGATTATTGTATCCCCATAGCATTCCGTAGTACAAATGGCAAGTGATAACGATGGATTTCATTCAAGGATTTCCTATGTCAAGAAATAAGCATGATATTATCCTGGTTGTAGTCGACAAATTGACCAAAGTGGCACACTTCATTGCTGGTAATTTGAAGGATGATGCACCAGTGTTAGCAAGAAGATTTGTACATGAAATCTTCAGATTGCATGGAATACCGGAATTAATCATATCGGACAGAGATCCGAGGATGACATCAAGGTTTTGGCAAACGCTTAATGCAGCCTTGGGAACTAAATTAAACTTCAGTTCTGCATATCATCCGGAGACGGATGGACAGACTGAGAGAGTTAATCAAGTTTTAGAGGACATGTTAAGGATGTATTGCATGGACCAGCAGTATAAATGGGAGGAATACCTTCCACTGGTTGAATTTTCCTACAATAATACATACCATGCCTCTTTAAAAATGGCGCCCTTTGAAGCATTGTATGGAAGAAAATGTAGAACCCCTGTCAGCTGGGACAGCGTAGAGGACAGAGAGGTAATTGGGCCAGAAATCCTTACGGAAATGGAACAACAAATCAAAATGATTCGGGAACATCTAAAGGAGGCTGCCAATAGGCAAAAGAGTTATGCAGACTTAAAGCGGGTTGATAGGAATTATAAATTGGGAGAGAAGGTCTTTCTTCGGTGAAGCCGAAAAAGAGCTCAATAACTTTTGGCAAGGCTACCAAGTTGTCGCCACGATACGTGGGACCTTTTGAAATTGTTGAAATAATCAACCCTGTAGCTTATCGTCTAGCATTACCTCCTGCTTTGTCTCAAATGCATGATGTTTTTCATATTTCTTTACTTAAGAAATACGTGACAGATTTATCACATGTGCTGAATTGGAATTCCTTGCAGGTCCAAGACCTAGGAATAATCGTGGTTAAGCCCATTCGAGTGTTGGGAACTCACCAGTTGTACTTAAGAAATCGCGAAGTGAATCAATGTAAGGTCCAGTGGGACCAGTTCAGCGAAGAAAGTGCAACTTGGGAAAATCTCAAAGAAATGAGATCTGCTTTTCCATACTTGTTTGATCGAATTTGAAATTTGAAAAACTGATAATTCTACCAAATTTAGACAATTATTAGTCTATTGTACAGTTGTCTTAAAACACTGTTTTTAAGAGTGAATCTGTTTTTGGTATGAACTTATAAATGGAAGGACAATAACTGAACTTTGTCCTAGAAACTCCTTGATTTGATTAATTTGATCATAGGGACGATGATTCTTTAAGGAGGGAGGAGTGTAACGCCCTGATTTTGTAAGTTTTCATGGTGATTATTTTTCATTTTGTTGTAACTATTGAAATGAAGGCAAACATGTTAAGATATATTTTTGATCTTAAAGAAATGTGTTGCTAATCTGGATTCTTGCATACTGTAATTTGTTTACATGGGACAGCAATTAATATTGCTTGTATGTTTGCTGATGTGATGACAAATTTGTCATATGCTTGCTGAACTCTAATCGTTGATTGACAGCACACCTTGAATCAATTCCATTGATCCAAGGTATGTTGTGGTCTTCTTGTGATCGCTTTGATGATTTACTTTGAACCAGGTTGAAGGTTGATATAAATGTGTAGCACCTAATTTTAGGTATGAATAGCTGGCACGTAGATGCCAATGGAAAAAGGTTCGATTCTCGAACCATGCACTGTGTAACGCCAGATCCCGTAAGGTGATAAAGGCCTGGATGCGGGTGGCTCAGGTATGTATAACGTGGGACGAAACGTCCTACACAATACTGAATTGGATGTCAGTCGGGAAGACTTGACTGGAAATTGATTAATTAGGTGCTAAAGGGATTAGACCCTAATCTAACCCTAAGTCCTACCTTATATCCTAACTACTATCCTAAGTGGATTTTTAAATGATAATGGTAAAAATAGAACTAAGATCTATTAACCTATGACCTAGGTTTGGACACTATTATAAATCCTAAACTAATCCTAACCTAATGAAGGGGACGCATGCAGCACCCTTGGGGATGGAAAGGATAAGGATGGAAGGAAATTTAATGGGCATTAATGTAGGCCCTTGTGTGGACAGCACCAAGTTTGGCGGGAACAGGAAAAAGGTAGAGGCATTCAGTTAGTCCTGAGACTAAACTCTGTTTGCATGTAAAATTTGAATTTGGTAGTTCGCCAACCCAAGTCGGCGGTGGCATGAGGAAATAGGAAAAAGGCAGAGCCTTTAATGCATTTAATTTCTTGGTCTTTATGACCAGCCCGCCTTGGAAAGAGTATGGAGGAATTTTTGGTTGTTCATTGTGTTGTTCGGATTTTTGGGAAGTTGCTTTGCATTTGGTTTTTCTTGGTTCAGTCGAACCAGTTGTATTTGATTGCTATCTCTGTTTCTTTGGAAATCAAAGGCTATTTTCGAGCTTGTAGCAGAAGGTGATTGTTGGGAAGCTTGTTGTTGTCACCGTGGAAGGAAATACCTCCTGTAGACGTGGTTTTCTTTGAGCTTCGAGGAAAAATTGCAGGCATGTTAAGCCCTTCTCTTTAAAACACTTGCTTTGCTTAAACGTCTCATTAAAACAACCCTGCTCTTCTTATGAACGGGGTTTTGGGTTTATTTGATTGCTTTGTCATGACTGAGATGATTTGGGTTTAGTTGATTTTGCTGCCATGTTGGAAATGATTTGGGTAGAATCGTTTTCTTATTGTTGTGTTTGAACTATCTTTGCATAAATTTGAATTGGAAATACAAATCTATGTTTGTGTTAAATTGATTTGACAAAATTTGGGAATTCGAATCGGGTATTTCTTTTTAAATGATTATATGGAATGAAAACCGTATATGTTGTGCGAGTTGTTTGTTTGTTGTTTCTATACTGAAATTTTGATGAAAGGAGTTCCTCTTCCTTCTGCTGTTTTAGATTTTGAAGGAAATAGTAAATGGGTTTTATTGAGCATTATGAGCTCGGTTTGAAGGAAGTGATAGTAATATTCTTATTATTGTTCTTTTCTTTTGTATAAACAAATGAATACGACTTGGGTATTCGTGAAAGCTGGAGAAAGTAACTGTTTTTCTTCTGAAATTATAAATGATTATATTTTCTTCTTGCTGTGATGGAAAGTTGATTTTGTTGTGTCTTATTGATGCGGTTTGATCTTCCAGTTCGAACTGTTGTGTGTCATGCAAACGAACTTGGATTTGTATTCCTATGCAATAAATGAACTATGTTTTATTCTTGTTGTGATGGAAAGTTGATTCCATTGCATTTTGTGGTTGAGGTTTGACCTTCTGATTCGAACTATCTTCGTGAATACAAACTTGGCTTGTATTTCTATGCAAGAAATGAAGTACATGGGAATTTAGCTTCTTGCATTTAAGTCTGTCTTGACTGTACCAAGCTTATGTATCTAATACCCTATGCGGGTTTGCCTTGATAGAGGTATTGATATACAAATATTGTATTTTGAGTTCTGTACATCATTGTGAAATAGGAAAATGTTGTTTCTGGATTTAAATGTTTGATCGAGAAGGAACTCGAACTGGGCATTCTTTTCATATGATATATTGAATAAAATTGTGCATGCTGTGTGATTTGGTTTTGACATCCTTTCTTTTCTGGATTTAAAAAGGAAACGAGTTCTTCTTCTTCTGTTGTTTTAAATTTTGAAGAAATGTTAATTGGGGATTTATTGAACATTTGGATTCGGCTTGATGGAAGTGACAGTGGCATTTAGATTGTTTTCTGAGTGCTGTGTTTTTCTGTACAAACGGAAGATTGAAATGTTTCGTGTGATCTCTGATTTTGCACTGTCATTAAAAAAAAAGAATGAATTCGACTTGAGTGATTCTTGTTGTGTTTGAAGAAAATGGATGTTTTCTTATTAAAATAGTTACAGGGATGAATTTCTTTTCTCTTCTTGCTGTTTGAATACTGGAAATAGCACTAGAGCTTCACTGTACACCCGGATTAGACTTGCTTTGTGGTAACAATGTGTGCAAATGGTTATTTATGAACTGTGTGCATTCATGGATATAGAAAGTCATGTGAATAATTGATTAAGTGACTGTATAACTATTTATTTGGTTAAAAATATAGTGAAAGAAGTATGAATTCTTCTAGTACAGTAAGTACATAGTATGCATTCTTTATATTGCTTGCTCTATGATGGATACGATGTTTTACCAACCTGTTTTTGGTATTCGTATGAGCCTGATTTAAAAGAAGTATTGATAAGGATGATAAATTCTTCCTTGTTTTCATTTAAAGTTGAATATGAATGGAATTATTCTTTCTTTGCTTAGAAAGTGAATTCTGAATGGATTTTGTAAGTTTCACTCTGAACTGTTATCTTGATTTGTGTCTCGTTTGGATTCAATTTTCAGTACAATCATGAGGAAAGGAATAGGAATGTGGATGGATAACTTGGAATAATGATCATTTCTTCTCTCATACAGTTGGAAATCTGTAATCGTTTAGGAATGAATTTTGTATTGCTTGGGTTTAAGCATCTATATTTATTGTTGTTTGCTTTCTCATCCGTACTTGATTGCTGAAATCAAAGGAGGTGCATGAACCGAAAGGAAAGTAATTGTTTTACATTTCAGCTTAGATTTATCCTTTGATATTATAAAAAAAAGGGGGAAGGAATTTGATAGCGATTATGTTATAACCACAGATGCTTACTTGTATTCCTAGATCTTACAAATGTTGTAATCTAGAACTGTTGAAGGAAATTACTTTTGTAATGATTATTTAGGAAAGAGGACAGCAATCCTTTGATTGATTGGGATGGTAATTAGATGGTTCATTGTTATGTTTGTTCATTATTTTTGATACTTAATTCTTGATTGATGTTCTTATTAACGTTTCATAAAAGCGGGTTCTTTTATTAAGACAGATTAATTAGAAGCACCTCATTTTAATGACAAGTGCTTAATATGCTCGATTGAATGAACCCAATTCGCAAGAAATTTTGCGAGATGGAATTTGAGTAAAATGAAGACATGGTTGTTTTCTTATACTTCTTTGATTGTCTCAAGATGAATTGTATTTGTTAGTTATTATTCCTCTACGAGGAATTGTGAAAAGAAGAAAGTACATTCTTCTATCTATGAGTTGTAACGTTGTTTAATATAAATAAAGTCCATTCATTTGACTGGCAATCGTATAGATTATGAAATGGATTGATGAATACAAATACAAGTGTGATATTTTAATGACTATATCAGTTTGATATTGTTGATTAAATTGGAAATATAATGTTATTTCTTGATTTGGAATTATTCAATTGTCCTTGGATGGATTTAAAAGGAATTGACATCTATTCTTACCTAAATGCAACTTTTAAGTTGAAATGTGCAATTAGTTCATACTTGGGTTAAGATGAATTTTTAATTGACATTAAAAAGGATTAGGAAGAACATGATCTCATAACTGATAGGTATTCAGGATTAGCTTGGAAGCTAAGGAATATCAAATAACTTAGGAGTAGCCAAACTTCGTATTCGGACTCAAGTTAATAGCCTCGTATGTTAAATTCGAAAAGTAAGGATATGGGAAAAATATATATCCAGGGCTAATAGACCTTAACTATGTAAGGTTAAGGAGAATAAATGAATATATTCATTGAGAATTAGACCTCGTTTGAATAACGTCTAATAAGCTAGAATTCTAAATTTGGTTACGATTGTGGAAAAACTTGGTTAAGTTTAATAGGTTAAACTTATTAATTCGGTAAATGGGCTGCTTAATCCAAGGATTAAGAAAAGAACCAAGTAGAGAAAATGCAACCCTTCGGTATGAAGGAGAATATGCATAGTAAGATAGAAGATGATTTAGTCTCTCTTAGCTACATACAACCGTAACAAGAACGAGGATAAAGGATCAACATGGTTGCTTTGAAAGTTGATCTTAAATATTAAGATCATAACCAAATCACTTGAGCTGGATGTGTACTCGATGAGAGGATTCCGTAGAGACATTGACATATGCCCATTTCTGACAAAGACGGTGTCTTCATGAAGGCGGGTTCTTCATGATGACACAATGTTATAGCCGACATATTACAATGCCCTCCCGAATTAAATCATCAAGAATACATAGGCTGAATATTAAGTTCTTGGTTGGGGATAGGAGTATGATCATGTATACGGAGTGACTCCGGAGGACTAAAGATAACTAGACACATGGAGTCATTTAGGGATGACACCGTATGTCTACGTATCTTTAGTTACCATGAGTGCCTTCATATACTCGTTCATATTGCTAGTTGGAGTTAGAATTTGACCTTAAATTGAAAGGACTGGTAGGAACCAGGAAAGACCATTCTAGATAAAGGTGAAGTGAGGTGAAGGACGTATTCCATTGGTGTGTATCACATCCAGGAATATGATCATGTAAAGCATGTGAAAATCTTTGCCCAAAGTATCACAAGTGCTGGTTGCATTGTCCTGATCACCGAATTTAAGATGCAGGATGTCAGATGAATATCAGTATCAGATATTCAAATAGGATTCTTAAATGGATCACTTTGATTACTGGAAACGGTAAAGAGAACCTTGTATATATATTATACTATGCATGATTGAACATGAAGGATCGGTAGTTTCCGAGTCATGAAATGAGAGATCGTTGAAACTCCGAGCCATGAAAATGGAAGATCGGTAGTTCTTTGAGTCATTTACAGCAGCATATGGAATCTGTTATATGATTGAATGGCATCAATGTGTGTTCCATATTACAAATATGTGAACAGGGAACATTAGTTTTAAAAGGAAATTGTGTGTTCCAAACTGCATTGTTTGGGCAGAGAACAATTATTAAAACTTGAACGTGTGTTTGAATTATATAATTCATAACAGAGAACGTTTTATATAAAAAAAAAAATTCCCTTGTTCTAGTATCTTAAAATGGGGATGTTACGAGGCTGTTATTAAATATTTTGAAGGAATCAAGGAAGCACTTAAACATGCACCTATCTTGGCAACTCCAAATTACAAGAAGCCTTTCCAAATCTTCTCCTTTGCTTCTGAAAATACTATTGCATTTGTTTTGCTCCAAAAGGATGAAGATGGGGCTGAGAGGCCTATTGCCTTCTTTAGTAAGGCTTTACAAGTTGCTGAGTTAAAATATACAATCATGGAAAAACAAGCATTTTCCTTGGTGAAAGCAACAAAGGTTTTTAGGCCTTATATTTTAAGTTCAAAAGTTGTTGCTTATGTTCCCCACACCATGGTAAAAGACATCTTATCAGAGATGGAGATCTCAAGTAAAATATGTAGATGGGTGAAAAAACTATAGGAGTATGATATGGACATCCAAACCACAAAGTTGGTAAGAGGTTTGGGTCTTGCTAAGCTCATGGCTGAGAGCAACTTGCAGACTGTGGAAGTGAATGAAGTAGAGGAAGAAAGGGCAGATGTTCTTGGGAAATTGGTAAGTTCTGAATGGTATAAGGATATAATATTTTACCTCAGACACCTATGTTATCCTGAACATTTAAATAAAAATCAGAAAAGATCCCTCAAGCTGGCTTCTCAAAAATACATCATCACTGACTTTGGGCTTTCTTTGTAGAATCCGGAAGGTGTCCTCTTGAAATGTGTAATTGAAGATGAAGCTCCCAAAGTGATTTCTGATTTCCATGGGGGAGTTTATTGAGGAAACTTTATTGGAAGGGTTACAACACACAAATTTTTGAGATATGTTTATTGGTGACCCGCTCTCTTCAAATATGCAACCATGTTGATTAGAAAATGTGAAAGTTTCCAACATTTCTCTGGAAGAATGAAACCTTCAGGATCCCTTCCTTTGCAGCCTGTATCAATTGAAGCTCCTTTCAAACAATGGGGAATGGACTTCATTGGTTAGATTTTAGATCCTTCTAGTTCTGGCCATAAGTGGATTCTTCCAGCCACTAATTATTTTACAAAGCCGGGTAGAGGCGATACCCACCAAGAAAGCAAGACACCAAGTTGTTATGGAATTCTTGTTGAACAATATCATATGGAGATTTGATGTGCCAGTCAATATTTTTGATGATAATGCCATGTGTTTCAGAGCTAAACCTTTGGTGGCAATGTGCAAGGAATATGGAACCAATCTGACATATTCTTCAAACTATAATACCCAAGGAAATAGACAAGCCAAGTCCAAAGAATAAGAATTTGTTAAACATCATTAGGAGGAGCTTGGAGTTGAACAAGAGAAAATGGGGTGAACATCTGAAATTTATAGTTTGGGCCGATAAAATCACTTTGCCAAGAGAGCTACTTTGGTAAGATCCCATTTGAATTGGTGTATGGAACCCAATCTTTGCTTCCCTTACATCCGTAATTATCTTCATTTCAATTTGTTCAACAACTTGAGGATCAAGAGATTTGTCCATATGAGGCAAGGATCAATCAGATTATGGAGCTAGATGAAGAGAGAAGAGCATCCCACCGAGGCATATCGATTTAGAGAGAAGTTGAAAAGATTGTTTGACAAAAAGTCACTCCTAGGGCCTTCATATTAGAGATCATGTTTTGTTGTGGGATATCGAAATGAGGATAACGGCAAACATGGAAAATTTGATGCATTATGGATGGGCCCTTACTCCATTAATATCAGAATTGGTGAGAATACCTTTTTTCTCAAAGATTTAGATGGGGAATTTCTTGAAATTTCTGTTAATGGTAGGAATCTAAAGCATTTCTTGGATTAATCCCCAAATTTGAGGTATGCACCACTTGTATAGTGTATAGTGTTTGGTTTTTCACTTTGTTTTTGGTGTTTTGTTGGTTTGTGGTTTGCCTTGGTGTGTGGCAGCCATTTTTGTCAGGTTCTCAGCTAGTTTTTGGTGGTTTTGGCTCATGACTCCTTTTCCCAATGGATTATTTGGCACTTGGTCTACTTATTGTTCTTGTGGCACTCACTAGGAGTGCCCATCCCCGAGTAGGAGCTGATGTTGGTGTCCATTTTGATCCTCTATTCTTTTGCCCTAATTTTCCTTTCACTCTGCATTTCCTAAAACATTTTCTACAGTTTTAATGGGTGAAATGAAGTTGTTGCCTCTGTTCCCATGCCTTATTCCATTTGAAAATCATTTGACATGCCCCATTTTGCAAGAATACTCAAAGTTTGCCCTAATTTTTTCCCTAAATTCTTCAAATCCACGGTCTATGCCATGTTCTCCCTTTTACCCAATCGTGAAAAAATCAAAATTGATCATTTTATACATATATGCCTTCAAAAATTCAATCCCAAGGTCGAAATTCTCAAAATCATGTTTTTTCTAGTTCCAATTCAAAAAAATTCCATCCTTGGTGAAAAAATCAATTTCTAGGGCATCCCTGGCATTTTCTGTATTTTGACGGTCAGACGGGCATCATTTTCCTGTCAATTTCTTCCTCAGCATGCATTGGCAATGTGGCGGGTTCTAATTGGTGAGGGATGGTGGGTGGTCGATTCCTTAGAATTTTTAGACTTTATTTTGCAAAATTTTAAAAAGTCAAAAATTGGCCCAAAACCCCGCAGCCAATCGAGAGTGGACACGTGTCCTAAAGATCAAAAAGGGAGGAGCGGGCCAATGGGGGACTTAGAGTTTTTTAGCTCTATTTTTCTAAAGTTTCAAAATCAGTTTCATCCCTACTCCAATCAGAGGAGGACACGTGGCATCAATTTTTGGTAGAGGGGATGCGGATGGCAGAGGTTCTTGAAGTTTTTGCCTTTGGAGGTAGAAAATATTAAGGTAAAATTTTGGAGTGTGGCCCCATGGCCAATCACAGGTGGACACATGGCAGCGTGGTGGCAGAGTGGGGAAGTGAAGGCTATAAAGTAAAAGGGGAAATTTTTCCCTTTTTAGCAAAAGGAGCTAAAGCAAAAAATTAAGTCGCGGGCCCGCAAATGAGCCATAGGGAGACACATGGAAAAGGAAGAAGGTGAAGTTAATAATGATTAAATGTACTAATGATGATATTTGCATGGTTGGTTGTTCTTCAAGCTCACAAGGAGGAGCAACATCTACTGAAGTAATAAGTGCTAGGACTGTTGCTACCTTTTGGTATTGCATCAAATGGTTACAACTCTTTCTTCCCCTCATACTCTTGAAGTTGATATAGTGCAAACTTTTGAAATTCCTAATAATGAATTTGAATACTTAAGAGCTTTGATTATTAAGAAGTATGATGGTGTTATTCCTTCAGAGGAAGATAGACAATTGTTAATGAATGTTGTTGTAGCTCAAGAGAAAGATTATAACACTAGAAGCAAAGTTGTTAAAGGAGTTAGGCCTCAAGCCAAACCTAAAACACCCTTGCTCACAAGCATTCCAAAAGAATCTCCTAGGAGAGAAACACTTTCCAAAAGCTCTGTTGTCCCAAGCAAAAATTATAGTCCTCCTCATGCCCAAGCTGCTAAGAATCCCTTGCCATCAAATGAATCTTCTTATCTCCCTTCCAATGTTGTTTTTCCAAAGAGTGTTCCCTATGACATAGCCCAAGTATTGAGCCAAATCAAAGTGAGTGTTCCAATCATTGATTTTCTTATAATTCCTGAGCATAAGAAGAGATCATTTGAGTACTTGGGATTAAAGGAGGAGAAGACTACTCCAGGAAGAAATGTAAATGTTGTTGAGATTCCTCCTCAAATCATTGTTGACCTTGAAACACCACTAGCAGTAGAAGATCTTGGAGAGACACCTCAGGTATATTTTGGGACATCCTTGGTTGATTCCCAATTGAATGTTGATCCATTCTTCACAACTTTGATAATAAAGGATCTAGGCTACTTCACAATTTTATGTTTGATTCTAGTGCATCATGTAATGTCGTGCCTCTAGAAGTCATGAATGAGTTGGATATAAAAGTTACATAATCCTATGGAAAATGTACTACCATGGACTCAAGAGAAGTGTCGGTTGTTGGTTGTGTGAAGGGTTTGGTAGTGCAGCTTGCATCTTATCCCAGGAGGAATTTAAAATTGGATGTTGTGATTGTTGATTGCCCTGCCAAATGGGGTATGTTATTGTCAAGAAAGTGGGCTACAAGTGTTGGAGGGAGTGTCCAAATGGATATGTATTTTTCCACCATTCCCATTGAGGGCAGCCTTGTCAAGCTCTATGGAGAAAAGAAAATGTTGCATCTAATTGAGGACCCTAACAATGCTTCTTATGAAGTATTATTTGTTGATGTTGATGCTGATAATTTTATTGGTTTTTCTGATGGTAAAGAACACAAGATGGATCAGTCAAAGTGCCTTGAACAAGTGAGTTCTCCTTGGACCTTTCTATTTGATGGAGCTTGCTCCAAATTTGGAAATGGTGCTGGTGTAATTCTGATTTCTCCTAGCTTGGAAGAATTTGTTTCTCCTTCAAGCTTAATTTTGAATGTACTAACAACATTGCTGAGTATGAAGCCTTGTTGTTGGGTCTAAGAATTTTATGGAAGTATGGTGTCAAGGAAATCATTGTAAACGGAGATTAAAAGCTAGTTGTCAAACAAATAAGAAAATTGTATGCTACAAAAAATCAGCAAATGAAGCAGTATAAGCGAGCGCTTTGGGATCTAATTGATATGTTTGATTCCTTCAATATTGTGCTCCATGAGAGAAGTTTGAATGCTGCTATTGATAAGTTAGAAGTGACGGGGTCAAGATTTGGAGATTACACCATTTCACCTTATTGTGAGTACAATGTTGAAGTGTTAACTAGGCCACTATCCCTAAAAACATCAAGCATTGGTAGGTTTTTAATGATGATGCTCAAGTGCAAAGGTTCTTAAAAATCAAGGTGAGTTTATGGATCATCATATTCATTAGGAACCAATGGTGTGTATGACTGAAGGAAAGAGACTTTGTTTGGAAAATATATTATCCAATTGAAAACTAACACCATTCCTAAAGGCCTTGTTTCTCTTTAGTCTAATTTTAAAACTTTTGATTACATCATCAATAGAAACATGTATGCCTCAAGGGATGTGGAAGAGAATGACTTGGGAACAAAGGAAAAACCAAGAAAATTTTGGTTGGGCAGCAGTTTAAATAAGGAAGAAAAATAGTCCTATCTTCAATTGTTGAAACAATATCAAGACTGCCTTGCTTGGTCATATTCAGAGCTGAAAGCATATAGAGAGGACTTGTTTCAGCATGAGATCCCTCTTGAGAAAAATTCCAAACCATTCAGATAGAAGCAAAGGAAAATTAATCCACTCCTCTCCATGAAAATGTAAGATGAATTGAAGAAACTGAAGGAGGGAGGGATCATTCAGCCCATGAGGTATTCATCTTGGGTTGCAAACCTTGTGCCAGTCAAAAAGAAGAATGGAGATATCATACTTTGTGTAGACTTCAAAAATTTGAATAGAGCTTCATTGAAAGACAATTATCCTTTGCCAAACATGGAGAACATGTTGTAGTTAGTGACTGGATCTGAATTGTTGTCCACCTTGGATGGTTTCTCTAGCTACAATCAGGTTGTTGTCAAGGAGTCAGAAAGATTTAAAACTACCTTTACCACTCCTTGGGGAACATATGTTTATGTGAGAATTCCTTTTGGTCTCATGAATGCTGGAGCTACCTTCCAAAGAGCAATGGATGTTGCTTTTTCTAGTTATATAAATGACTTCATTGCAATTTATCAGGATGATGTGACTGTATTTTCAAGGAGCAGAAAAGATCACTTGCAGCATTTGGAAAGAATGTTGATCAGATGTAGAGAATTTGGAATTTCTCTCAATCCAAAGAAGTGTCACTTTGGGGTGCAAAAGGCCAAGCTTCTTGGTCATATTGTTTCAAAGTCTGGTGTCATGATTGACCCTGAGAGAGTGGAAACAATCAACAAGGTGCCAATTCTAAGAACAAAGAAGGGCATCCAATCTTTCTTTGGGAAAATCAATTTCATTAGAAGGTTTGTATCCAATTTTATTGAGTTAACTCTTCCTATCACATGCATGTTAAAGAAAGATCAAGTTATCAAATGGGAGGAGGCTATTATTCAGGATTTTGAAGGAATCAAGAAAGCATTTAAACATGCACTTATCTTGGCAGCTCTGAATTACAAGAAGCCTTTCCAAATCTTATCCTTTGCTTCTTAAAATACTATTGCATCTGTTTTTCTCCAAAAGGATGAAGATCGGGCTGAGAGGTCTATTGCCTTCTTTAGAAATGCTTTACAAGCTGTTGAGTTAAAATATACAATCATGGAAAAACAAGCATTTGCCTTGGTGAAAGAAACAAAGGTTTTCGTGCCTTATATTTTAAGTTCAAAAGGTTTTTCTTATGTTCCCCACACCATGGTAAAATACATCTTATCGTAGATGGAGATCTAAAGTAAAATATGTAAATGGGTGAACAAACCGTAGGAGTATGATATGGACAATGGATGTCATTGGGATTTTGCGGGTAGAAATCTAGTGTCTAAAGGAGAAGTCCAGGAAGCAAGAGCAAAGAAGGAATGTTAAGGCTCCAAAGGACATAGATGAGGTCAAGGAAGTATGTAAAATGTTAAGGAAAGAGAATATTATTCCCTTGCTAGGAGAATGGATATGAGAAAATATGCCACGTGCTAGAGTGGAGCATGAAAGGTAGGTGTTGCATGCAAACCTCCCTCCCCATAGCCTTGATTATGACAAATAAATCACACTGAACGTAGTTGTGGATGGTTGGTTTCTAAGCAACATATTAATTGACACAAGAGCATAATTCAATGTTCTTACGCTGGATGCCTAGCATCAAATGGGAAGGCCCACATTGCAACCATCTTTGAATGTGTTGTATATGGCAAACAAAACTAAGGCAATGCCCATTGGAGTATTAAAGGATGTAGTAATTACCATTCAGGGGCCAAGTTTACTAGAGACTTTGAAGTCTTGGCGCTTTCAAGGCGTGTGCATAATTTTTAGCATTACTTGGGTTCTCATGGCGCTATAAGAACAACATGGACCATAGGTTCAACAAAGGATATATCAGTTTCGAAAACAAGGAAGAACAGGTCATCATCCCTTTAATGGATGGGAATTCAACACCTTACACTGAACCTTTGCTAGAATATGTCCTTGATAGAATTTATGTGCACTCCATCAGAGACCTAAAGACAATTCACCCTACAGAAGGAATTATCCAATTTAAGTATGCCTAGTATGTGAGTGATACCACAAGCATGGCATGTGACAATTGGGCACATGGGACCTATTAGTTAATTGGTTGACAGCTAAGGGGGTCTATAACAAAACTAACCAAGGCACGCTCACTCAGGCATCTAAGAGAAAAGAAGTTACCAAGTAACTCTTGAGAAGCATACCCTAAAGTTTTCTTATAGGACATGAAATCTCAATGGAAAAATGAGGATGAAGGAAAAGGGATGCTCAATTACAACCTACTCAAGACTGAAACGCACTGGCAGCCTACACATTTGGAGAGCCTCAAGGAGTGGCGTGAGGTAAGAATCATGTTCTCTGTAAGGTTTTCTATAAACAACACGCTCACGGTCATTCAACACTACCGTGGTAAAGAGACCACTTCATTCCATACCCAAGCATGTGAGAAGGCATGGATAGGAGGAATAGAAGACTTTTCACCATCATTATGGGTACATAATTTGTATTCCACACAACAAGGTTGTGTGCGTAGGTGTTATATCCATTCGTAAACTCGTCGCTAGATTGGTAATTGGAAAGAATTGATGGCTGATCTCATTCAAGCATTCGAGTATCGAGAGTACAAAGCCATCAGTGGATAAGGTGTTATAGGTTATCAAGCACCTTACAATAGGGGATAGTGCTATGGTGGAGGATAGAATACAAGATTTGCTAGGTGAACCTGGCTTGGAGGCACGCTTTGAGGAAGAAGAATCAGAAGAGATACAACTTGAGCGTGCGTGCATGGAAAAAGAAAAAGGGAAGATGGTGTATGTAATTGATGGGGAGGAAGCGAAAGCTTGGATGTTAACCATTCTATAGGGACACATGAAGTGATAGATAGTGTTGATGAATAGGCACACGCCCCCATGAACCGCTAAACAAAAAAGGTTAACCTTGGTACAGATTAGGAACCTAATGAGGCCATCATCGGGGATTATTGGTCGAGAGAAGGAGATCTCTAAGATCATTGATTTGTTACATGAGTTCCAGGATTTATTCCCTCGTGGGTATCATGAACTCAAATGAGTTCACCATTATTTGGGGGAAATGAGGATCATGTTCAAGGAGGGTGTGCACCGGTTCATAAGAGACCATACCGAATGAATCCTAACCTGCACGTGAAGTTCAAGGAAGAAATAGATAATATGATAGCATCAAGAATCATTGAATTTGTTGAAGATTCAGGTTGGGTAAGTCCAATGGTCATTAGTATCAAAAAATATGGAAGGATAAGGATTTATGTAGACTATGAGGAGTTGAATTTAGTTTGTGTCATTGATCCTTTTCCAACCCCTTTCACTAAAGAAATTTTGGAAGGAGTGGCTAGATGTGAAGTCTACTCCTTTACGAATGGATTTTCAAGGTACCACCAAATTTGGATCACAAAGGAGGACCAAGAGAAGACAACTTTCACCACTGAGTGGGGAAGTTTTTCCTATACGGATCATGCCCTTTCGGTTGAAGAATGCACCTACTATGTTCTTGCGCATTATGGTAGAAGCATTTTAGGACTTTATCCACAAATTTCTTCAAGTCTATCTAGATAATTGGACAGTGTATGGGCTAGTTAAGGACCACTGTGATAACTTAAGATTAATGCTTGAGAGATATCGGTAGTTGAGAATATCCCTCAACATTAAGAAATGTGTCTTTATTACCCCATTTGGAACATTATTGTGGCACATCATATGTAGGGAGGGCTTACTAGTAGATACCGCCAAATTTGTTGTCATTGTGGGGTTAGGGGAGCCTACTAGAAGTACAATTCATAGATTCCTTGGGAATATAGGGTATTATAGAAAGTTCATCAAGGGATATGCCAGGATAGTCACACCCTTAGAAGAGTTTCTTAAACATAAGAGTTCCTTCCTTTAGGGAGAGGCGCAACAGAAGGCATTTAATACTTTAAAGAATAAGCTTGTCACCATGCCCATACTACAATTCCCTTCTTGGGATAAGCCTTTCCATGTTCATGTTGATGCCTCAGGCACAACCATTGGAGCAGATTCTAACACAACTAGGTGAAGGGATTTTTGATCATCCCTTATGTTTTATCAGTAGAAAGTTAACACCAATAGAACAAAATTACACAACTACTGAGTGCGAATCTTTATCCATGATCTACACGTTGCATAAGTTTAGGTAGTATCTGTTGGCAACACCCTTTATATTCTACATGGACCACATGGAACTAAAATACTTAGTCAATAAGCATGTTCTTCAAGGGTGCATATGTTGGTGGGTCCTGTTATTTCAAGAATTCGAGTTCACCATGGTTGTGAAGCTAGGAAAGAGTAATTTTGGACCTGATCATCTGTCTAGGATTGACTTAGGGGAGGACACACAGAGCATTGAGGAGACTATGCCATATGCACAACTGTTTAGGTTACAGTACACGCCCGCATTTGGAGGAAATTGTAGTATTCCTTAAGACAAGTGTGGTGCCAGAAGGAATGAAGGCCTTGGAGAGGAAATAATTGGCCATATGTGTCGCGCCATACATGTTGATTAGCGGAGATCTATACAAATTGGGTCATCGGAGGTTATGTTTCAATACATGTTAGAATATGAGTGCAAGACAATTATGGAAGAGTTACATGGTGGGATCACATGAGGACACTATGTAGGAAATGCAACCACACGAAAGATTCTTCTCACAAGGATTTGGTGGGAAACCATTTACTAAGATTGTATTGAGTTTTGCAAGGCCTATGACCATTGCTAGTGTCTTGGAAAACCTAGAAAGAGGGATGAAATACCCTTACAACCAATAGCCAACGTGGAACCATTTGAGAAATGCGCTATCGAATTTGTAGGGTCAATATCGCGAGTGGTGCGAAGGACTAGTTCATGGTATATCATCACTTGCACTGATTATTTGACATAGTGGGTAGAGGCAACACCTACAAAGTAATTTATAGCAGCTACAAACTGCCAAATTTTTAAGGTAAAATATAATCAAAGCAGTATGGATGCCCATTGAGTTTGACAAGTGATAGGGATACGCACTTTCTCAATGAGACGATCGGATTATGTTATCAGAATTTATGGTGGCCCATCACAAGACTACCCCCTATCACCCTCAAGAAAATGGAACTACTGAGGAATTTAACAAAATACTTAGTCACACGTTGACTAAAATCATGATGTTGGTAGACAAGATTGGGATGAAAAAATATCATCTCGCTTCTTTGGGCATATAGACAACCTACAAGAGCTTAAATAAGGCCACACCATTTCCATTGGCATTTTTCATGGAGGTTGTCCTACCAATTGAATTCATGTTAACTTCACTCGCATATAGCGCGCACGGAGGGTTAGCCGATGAGTAAGCACTTTGAAAGAAAGGATTGACAAACTAATGTAGTTGGACGAAATATGGTCACTCGTCAAGTGGAGCTAGAAGACTGAAAAATAAAACAAAAGGCATGGCATAATCGTCACATCAAGAACAAGAAGTTTGAGGTTGGGTAGATGTATTTGCTATATGATTCCAAGATTATGCACCATCCAAGGAAGCTAAAATTCCATTGGTTAGGCCCTTACATCATCTCGTACATCCTCGATTCAGTGCATGCTAGTTACAAATGTTGTATGGGATGAGATTACCAAGACACTTCAATGGGAGTAGGTGGGAAGACCTACTATAAATAATTCTTCTTGGTGTTTGTAAATAGGGCGGTATTGCCAGTTAGAATAGACTTTCTTGTTATGTTTCCCTTTCTCATTGTTCAATCCCTTCGTTGTTTTGTTTTGTGTCATGTGTTCCGGTAACCACATTACTTTTTGAAATTTGTGCATGTGTAGAGGACCATGCATCTATTTTAGTATGAGGTGGATTGATGTAAAGTATGGGCTTGTAAGACAAGTGTGCATTGGCGAGAAATTGTAATGAATGGCTCAAGGCTAAAGGACTAAACACGTATAAGGTTAATAGCGCGTAGATAAGAGATGGACGTAAAAGGTTGGTGTCAAGAAATCCTTGAAGAAACCACATATAGGAAAAAGGAAGAGCACAAGAACAACATGAGGTAGGCAAGGGAAAAATAGGGAAAAGGAAGGAAGAAGTTCCTTCAGCGCTATGAATGCACGCACGTAAGATTCTTCAAACTGGGTTGGATTTTTGTGCACCATAAGGTTATAAAGGGGTTTGCACACAAGATGTGCTACGTGGGATAAGGAACTTAAGACCAGCTTAGTGGAAAAATCCACATTTAAGGTTGAAGTATGGTGGTAGGTGTAGAAACCCTTAATTACACTCGAGCGATTTAAATACTTAAATTACACTAATTGTCTCCTTTCCCGCAAATTGGTGACATTTCGTCAAAAGATCTCATCTTCTCTCATATCATCATTAATTAATTACACTACACTAATTAATAAAAAATTACCTATCCAACAAATATCCCAATTAACGACCTTCTATTAATTAACCCCCCCTTCTATCTAGACTAATCAATTATTATTAATTAATTAGTATCCCCTTTCATTTAACCAATAAATAAATATTAAATTGATTTAATCCCCTTCTATAGTCTAAATCCTACTAATATTCCTCTAAAAGATTTTATAAGCTTGCACATCTATTAATTAAATCATCTTGATTAATTAAAAGGCCCCCTTTATCCACATGAGTCACTAAAGGAAACAAGCAAACCCTCCTAAAGTTAACTCAACCCTATCTAAACCCCCCTTATCCACAACTAACTCAACATCCCTATTATCCCACATGCAAAGGGATGTAATGATTCCTTTATCCATTGGCCTATATAAATATCACTCCTCCTACCTTTACACTTACACCTAAATTCCTTGAGAAGACAAAAGCAAAGCACATAGCAAATAGACTAAAAGCTTTCCTTTGTTATTCTTGAGAATTCACCACTTGAAGAGTTAAGCCTCTTTTTCTAGCCAAAGTGCTTGGGTCATATGGGAGTTGTCAAAAGGGTCTTGTAGCCCAACTTTGATAAGCTCTCATTCCTAGGTTCTTGGATATCAAAAACAACCACTTTGATTGCCATGGAGCCTACATAGGTCCATTTAATTTTGTTGTTAATCAAAAGAGTAGAGGTTCTTGAAAAATTTGCATGCTTAGTTTGATTTATGCTTTGAAGTTTTAAATGCAAATAATGTTATTGTCTAACCTTGTTTAGCTCTTATCTTGATGGTGCTTTAGACTTTTCTTTAACTTTTTTAATTAAGACTACTAGGTGTTAGTCTTTATTTTCATTAACTTAGCTTAAGCACAAAATTATGCACACATTTGGCATGCCCAGTGGGACCTAGTCCCTTGGCATTTTAGTTTAAATTCTATTGTTTTAGCTAAATTTTGATATACACATGTAGTAATTAATGTTTATTTTCTTGGAATTTTTGCTAATATTATATGTGTAGGTTCTTGTTCATAGCCATCATTTTAATGGGTTGTTATCATTTTTAAACTAACTTTGTAGAATTTGAAGTATTGTCAGCTTTTTGTGTTTTTGTCATGTTTTGGTTGTAGGAGTGGCGTAGGCGCACTAATAGGAGCGTAGGCACATTTATGGTGGCACAGGCACCTCTCGGGTGGCACAGGCCCACCGTCGAGTCCAATCTCTATCTATCTACCTTGCACAGTCGCACTAACCCCAAAGCCGCATGTACCTAACAAGAGCACAGTGCATTAACCCGAGCACAGATGTCATTTCGTACTATACCTTCACTACAACACAAAACCTATTAGACCAGTGCATACACCCTAACCCAGTGCACATGCTTTTCTAGTGGTGCACACATTTTTCTAGTAGCGCAAGTGCTCTATGCGAATCTAATCTTGTCTTTATTGGAGGTGGCGTGTATGTCTTTCTAGTGGTGCACACACCTCTCGGGTAGCATAGGTACACTATAAGTCAGAAAAACACAGAGTAGCACATCCACCCTAACCCGCGTGTAGATGCCAAAATAGGGGCACATGTGTCTTTTTGTTTTCTTGAGATTAATGTGTTAGGGTGCTAACTTTCTTGTAGGTTTTATCTAATTAAATACTCATTTTTGTAGGGTGTTTTTACATGCTTTTACTTGATTAGATAAACTTTCATGCTTTCTTATAAGAATAATATCATGTATGCTCTTCCCTCGCATCCCTTGGGGCGATCTTGGGAATCATAAACAATTCTTAAGTCTTTTTGATGCTTTGAAATTGTTAGGAATATTTGAATTGGAATGGGTTAACTTGGTGTGTTTGAATTAAAGTGTTTTTCCATTTGATATCTTCTTGGATTTTGGAAACATCACGTATGCTCTTCTCTTGCGTCCTTGGATGATCTTGAGAATCAGAAATGATGTTTACTCTTTTGATGGAAAACTACTAAACTCATTGTACAGGACCAAAACACCATGCTTGTCAAAGAAAGAAGGAATTGAAATGAAGTCAAAAACTACTAATACAGTTGTCATACAGGTTGCCAAAAGGTGTTCAAGCAAACCACACCTAATTAAACAAGATAAAAAGAACAACATATTCAAAACATTGTATTGCAGGTTTTGAAAAAGGGTATGTCCCTATCCACTCAACTAGAACATAACCCCTTTGGCATAACACCTTAAGCTACAACAATGGGGGTGGTTCCAAGAACCCCAAAGTAGTCCACGCAAGAGGGAACCTTGTGGATGAAATGGGAAGTGCTCCGCACTACCTACTTGACTAGTGATTCCTTTGTGAGATAGTGTTACCGGTTGTCTGTATGGCAACCCCAGTGATAGTACACGTAGATGCACTAGTTGCCTACTATTCTTGAAGGGGGTAAAGTAAAGCTGAGATACTCCCAAGATAGTCGAGACTATTTGGGTAAATCGTGCTCACTTAAGACAACTTTGTAACACCTAGGATGAGAGAACCACCTAGGAAGATATTCTTTGGCCAGGAGCCCACTTTGACCATTCTAAAAACAAGTGTTGAGTTGTGAGCCGTATTTTCATCATGAAATATGTGACGCATTACTTTCACTTAGTTTCCAGCTGCCTTAAGGCGAGGTGAAACTCTGTTGAAGTGAAGCTAGCATTTTTCATCCCCATTTTTGATCTACTTCCTTCACATTCTTTTGACACTTTGTTGATCAAAATAAATGTGATTACCTTTGTGTTACCAATCGATTGTTTCTACCAATTTTTTCTCGTTTACACCCATCCATGTTTGCAAAATTTGGGTAAGTTAAATTTCTAAAGTGTGCAGAGGTATTCATATCATTGGTGGCCTTTGTGATCTTGATACCCATGTTAGGATTGTCATTGTAGTTAGGCATGGTTCTTCATCTTGAAATTCCTTAGAAAGGTTACCTTGTTTGTATCGTATCACTACAATTTTGGTATTTACGTCTTGTTTCTTGTGAACTTGACCTAAATATCTATATTGTAAGGTTATGCTACACACATTTTAACAATTCCTAGTTATACTCTAAGCTTTTAGTTTGAATCTATTATTACCTTGATTTTGAAGAGTGCTACGTGTTACCACTTGTGCATGTTATATCAATATCATCTTGATATCAATACCTTACTTTCTCACAAAGTTTGGTTAACATATCTTGGTGACATTGTTGTGTCACTCACAAATTATAACTGGCACTTTTTGGGATATAGGTCTTAATCAAATTTGATCTCGCTTCTAGTATACCTAGTTAGGAGGTCACATTAACTTCTTGTAGTTACTTACATCTTGTTCATTCTTTTGAACTTGGCATAAGTGAGAACATCTTGTTAATTATCTTGCGATACCAAACTACTTTGTTGAAACACAGTCTAGGAAGTACTTCATTCATTTGACAAGCTTAGATACCAAACATTTGTGTCACTATTGATTTATCACTCTATCACATTGGTATTCTCACATTGTTATTCATTCATATTCTTGGCATTCATCTTGCATTTCACTTAGGTGTGAATACAAATTTTTGAGCACATTTATAACTTACCCTAGTGAAACTACTACAAATCATGGCTCCCAAAACATGATTAGGACTCAAGAAACAAACATATGAGGAAAAACAAGTGCAAGCTTGGGAAGCCTCAAATAGACAAGGGTCAAACCCTTTCATTGGACATGATCTAGGGCCTCTTTTTTTCTCAGTGGAAAAGAGATAGAAGATATGGTCGATCATAGTGGTGATGAATTAGAATCCCCACACGCAGAGTTTGAATTTGACCCTACTTTATTAGATGAGTTTATTTTTAGAAATAAGGATAGGGTGCTAGCGTGGGTTGTAGAATTAGGGGCCAAAATGCCCACTGAAAATGAGACAATCCCACCTGTGAACAATGCTAATGAAGAAGAGAAACCCCTTATCAACATGGAGGATATTTTGACGCATGGACATGCTTCTACCTCCAATGCAGGAAATGATAAAGTAGTGGGACATAGAATACCCTTTATCAAAGTGCCACGTAAAAATAGGTTAGGACATGAGAATGTTGAAGAACCTCCACAATATGAGGAAGAGGAGGAACCTTTAGAAGAAGAAACCACCATTCAACAATAGATTAGTAACCTAAGCCAACAATTAGCTTTGTTAACCTCTCATGTACAAAAGGAAGTAAGAAAAAATGTTCAAAAGTCAAGGCCTAAGGTCAAAATTAGTGAACTCCATAGAGAAAATCAAGGAGAAGACGATACAGAGTATCATCGAGTATATATCCCCACTTCTCCCACTAAAGAACAATTTCTCACACAAGAGGTACAGTCTATGAAAGAAACACTCACAAGCCTTCAAGAGAGAAATATGGGGAGCATTAGAAAGTATCAATATGAAGAATTATGTCCCTATCCTTTTGACAAGACTATGACCCTTCAACCTTTTCCTAAGAAATTTGACATGCCAAAATTTGACAAATATAAAGGGAAGGGAGATCCATGGGATCATGTCAAAGATTTCTATATGGCATGTCAAGAGGTGTCTTATAGTGATAATTATCTCATACGACTATTTCCCAAGAGTCTAGGAGGTCAAGCCTTGGAGTGGTTTACACATTTACCTTGGGGATCAATTTTCACTTGGCCAGAATTGGCAGAAAGGTTTGTGTGTCACTTCTCATACAATATAGAGAGTGATGTCACCATGGTAGATTTATGTGGCACCAAACAATGCCCTAATGAGACTTTTTCCAGCTTCCTACAATGGTGGAGAGGGATAGCTAGCCACTTCCCTTGCACTTTCCCTGAAAAATAGCTGGTAAGTATTTTTGTACCCAACCTAAATCCGAACATAGCCTTCCACCTCCAAATGCATTGTGTTCACACTTTTGAGGAGGTCATTGAAAAAGGGGTTCAAATAGAGAAATATCTCATTGCCAAAGGAAATCTCAAGTCCCAATCTAAAGATAATCAAAATGTTAAACCCACGGAGAAGTCAAGGTATTTAACAAAAACAAAAATGTGGTAGGAGATGGGATCACTGATTCCAAACATGTACAAGTGGTTCAAACTGGTCAACCTTTTAAACTGACCAAAGGACCCATTCAACCACCACCCAAGAGGAGAATGTTCACCCCCTCAATGAAACTTTGTCGGTTATATTAAAACAATTGATGCGGCTCACATGGTTAAATATCCTACAACACAACCATTTGATGACAATGCTCCAAAACCGTCATGGTATAAGAAGCATGAATATTGTGAAATGCATCATGTCAAGGGACATAAGATAGACAAATGTCTATGACTTTGTCACTATATCCAAGACCTCATTGACAATGGGGAGATAGAGGTGGACAACCTAGAGAAAACTCAGACACCCAATGAAAAGATGGGGATATATAAAGAGTCATTCCCCAAACATGATAAATCAGAAAAGTCAAAGCCAAATCGGGAGATTCATCCCAAGGTTATAAAGCAATGAATTACTTATACACAAAGAAAGACAACAATCATTATGATTCACTTATTGGATGTATTCGCTCTCCTACTGACCATGTCAACACCATCCAAATAAAGGGAAAGGATTACACCACGGTAATAAGGCGTGCCCACCTCGTAATTCCGGAACCTTCTCCATCAACCCCACAAAATGGTAAATACAACCTCTTAGAGAAACTTGAGAAGATGTCTGCTAAGATTTCAATCTTAGATCTTCTTAAGATATCAAATGTACACAAAGACATTCTATACCAAACTCTTCAAGGGTCAAGAGTGCCATTAGAGGTAGATCCTACACATCTTCAAGCCATAGTAGTAAACATTGTACCAAATGAACACATTGCCTTCAATCATAGGGAGATCCCTACTAAAAATCCAACGCATAATCTTCCTTTGTATATTGAGGTAGTAGTTACCCGCAAGAAGATCAAACGAGTGCTTATGGACAACGATCAAGGTTTGAACATCTGCACACTAAAGTTGGTTAAGCAGCTAGGACATACTGAGGTAGATCTTGAGTCAAATATCATCACTATCACTGCTTACGATAATGCGGAAAGGGAGTCAGTGAGCACAATCACATTGCCCGTGGAGGTGGGTCCCACTAGTCATCGTGCAAATTTTCATGTCCCGGACTTGGAACTTCCGTATAATATGCTTCTAGGCCAATCATGGATTGATGCCATGTAGGTCGTGCCATCAATGTTCCATCAGTGCATTAAATTGAAGCATGAGGGACACACCATTACAATACAAGGAGATTTAGAGCCCTTTTCTCACTGTAGAGCTCTCAATAGTTTTGCACGTAAGGGCACATATGCATGTCCCTCTGCTAATATAGTTGTCTCTCTCGATTCTAAAGCCATGAAATCTCAGATAGATTCAGATTCTCTCATTTCTTACACCTGTGGTGCATCTACATCAACCTCTCCTTTTGATTCATGGGAGATGAAGGTTCTAGAATATGGTTGTGGAGAATATAATGTGTAACAAGCCCTCTTGGTTTCAGACCTTTCATTGTCACCCAAGACTAGAGGTTAACCCAACTATCACTTTAGAAGACCTAGAAATGAACAAACTATTGGGTCGTTCTTACCAAGAGGCTTGTTAGCTAAAGAAAAATTGTTGGACCCACCTACAACTTGGGTCCTAGAGGATACTTAGCCAACTTGTTATCAAACCCTTGAATATGAGAAATCTAATAAAATGATGTACTCCATGGGCTACAAGGGCCTAGGATGTGAAAGAAATGAGCAAGGACAATGAGAACCAAGATTCTCTCCGCATTTTAAAACAGAAGATACAAAGACATTAGAATTCTCCCTTGTGGGCCACACCCCAATGATCAAGACTCTACTTTCTCTAACGTGAGGATAGCTCGACTATCTAGATAGTAATATGGATTCCCATTATAGTCAATATGAGGATCTTTCCTCCACAAAACCTATTTATGAATATTGTTTTCCTAACCATAACCATCACAGAACCAACCCTTGACCTTGTTTACCCTTCCCTTTTTGAATGGGACCATTAACGTCATATGTCACTAGATCTATTTGAGAATGATGAAGCTATTGCAAATTTTATGGGCATTTGGGATACAATTCCCATTAGAGACCACAAAAAGGGCTTCTATATTGACTTGGATACCTACGCCTACTTGGTGAGGAGGTTGAGTTTTGTGGTCGAAAAAATTTAAGAAGAAGCTCGTCAGATCGAATCTGCATGGATTTCGAGACATTAATAAGGCTTGCCCTAAGGATGATTTTCCACTACCAAATATTTATATGATTGTGGATTCAACAGCAGGATATGAGATGTTATCTCTTATCGATGGCTTTTTAGGATACAACCAAATCAAGATATCTGATGAAGATCAGCACAAGACGGATTTTACAACTCCTTGGGGTACCTTCTGTTATCAGGTAATGTTGTTTGGGCTTAAAAATGCAGGAGATACTTATCAAAGGGAAATGATGGTAATTTTCCATGATATGATCCATGATATCATGGAAGACTATGTGGATGACATCCTTGGAAAATCTAAGACAAGAGAGGATCACCCTGTTATTTTGCGGCATATCTTTGAGTGCCTACGAGAGTACAAAGTCCGGCTGAACCCAAAGAAATGCATTTTCGGCATGCTATTGGGAAAATTGTTGGGTTTCATTATATCAAGAAGGGGAATTGAGGTAGACCCTGCTAAATTATCTGCTATTACTAAGATGCCTCCTCCTAAGAACATTAAGCAACTACGTAACTTGTAAGGAAAAATATAGGCTATTCGCCGCTTCATCTCCCAGCTTGTAGATAAGTGTCATTCGTTCACCCACCTGCTTAAAAAGGATGTCGCCTTCATTTGGGGACCAGAGCAGCAACAAGCCTTCACCTTGCTTAAACAATACTTGGCCAATCCGCCTGTCCTCATGCCTCTAACTCCTGGTGAGCCGCTTCTACTTTATATCTCTACTACGTAATTTTCTATTGGTGTCTTTGCTTGCCCAAGATAACCTTGGTCACAAAGAAAAAGTGGTGTACTACCTCAGTCACACTCTCAGCGTTTATGAACTTAACTATCCCCAAATTGAAAAATCTTGTTTGGCTATTGTCTTTACTTTTCAAAAACTTCACCATTATCTATTGAATACCAAAACCAAGCTTATATCTAAAGTGGACCTGCTCAAGTACTTTCTATAAAAACCCTCCCTCACTAGTAGAATGGCTAATTGGATCATCCTACTAAGTGAATTTGACATAGAATTTGTGCATCAAAAGTCAATTAAGGTACAAGTACTCACAGATCAATTAGTAGAAGCACCTTTGCAAGGCACTGAACCTTTGAATCTAGATCTTCCAGATTCCTCATTACTATACATTGAATAATCTGTCGTATGGCAAATACACTTTGACGGGTCCTTTACTTTTCATGGTTCAGGAGCAGGTGTGGTCCTCATTACTCCTTCTAGTAACCCTATACTGCAAGCTTTTCACCTAGGTTTTCCTTGCACAAACAATATCACAGAGTATGAGGCACTTATTGTAGGGATGAAGCTCACTATCAAATGGGACATCCATCATGTCAAGGTTGTGGGTGATTCTCAGTTAATTATCAAGAAAGTTAATGATGAATACAAGGTTAAGGATGAAAATCTCATACCTTACAAAAAGTGGTAGAAACTCTAAAAGATTACTTTATGTGCATCACATTTGAACAGATCCCAAGAGTGCAAAATAGATCGGTAGATGTTATGGCAACAGTGGGTTCTATGCTTCGTATTCCACCAGGGAATAATGACATGCCGTTCTTTGTGGAAAATTTACGTCAGCCCACGTACGACATGCCAGAATCTTGTCTGGCTTGTGATGTTGTTGGTCCCAATTCCCCATGGTATGAGCCCATCTTTACCTATCTCAAAGACAACACATTCCCTCCTAACATCTCTCATTTTGAGAAACAAATCCTAATTCACCAAATATCCCGCTATACCCTTTTAGGAGGTATGCTTTATCATCGTGGCTATGATGGGAATTTGTTACATTGTCTCGATATGACAGAGTCGATCCAAGTGATCAAAGAAGTACATGAAGGGGTGTGCGGAGCACATACTAATGGAATGGTTTTGGCCAAGAAATTGTTAAGAGTAGGCTACTATTGGCCTACCATGGAAACCGATTGTTACAACTATATTTGTCAGAAGTATGGAAATTTCATCCATGCTCCATCACAACCATTGTAACCCATCACTACCCCATGGCCATTTTCTAAATGGGGACTTGACTTGATAGGGAAGCTTACCCCTACCTCATTTGATGGCCATACCCACATCATCATGGCTACTGAATACTTTACCAAGTGGGTGGAAGTTGTCCCCTTAACCTATGTAATAGGAGCTCAGATTTCCAAATTCATCATGAATCATATCATTTTCTCGGTATGGCATTCCTATAAACATTGTTACTGATAATGGAAATTCATTCAAGAATAAAATTGTAAAGTGTAAAGGTAGGAGGAGGGCTCTTTATATAGCCCAATGGATAAAGTAACCACTACATCCCTTTGCATGTGGGATAATAGGGATGTTGAGTTAGTTGTGGATAAGGGGGGTTTAGATAGGGTTGAGTTAACTTTAGGAGGGTTTGTTTGTCCTTTAGTGACTCATGTGGATAAAGGGGCCTTTTAATTAATCAAGATGATTTAATTAATAGATGTGAAAGCTTATAAAAGGTTTTAGAGGAATATTAGCATGATATATACTATAGAAGGGGATTAAATCAATTGAATATTGATTTATTGGTTAAATGAAAGGGGATGCTAATTAATTAATAATAATTAATTAGTCTAGATAGAAGGGGGTTAATTAACGGAAGGTCATTAATTAGGATATTTGTTAGATAGGTGACTTAATTAATTAGTGTAGTGTAATTAATTAACGATGATAGGAGAAAAGATGAGATCTTTTGACGAAATGTCACCAATTTGTGGGAAAGGAGATAATTAGCACAATTTAAGTATTTAAATCACTCGGGTGTAATTATGGGTGTCTATATTTTCCCCTCTTTGGGGTGGCGTAAGCGATGCCACTTCAAATATAGTAGATGAGTGAAATTTTGAAGGGATGGAAGAAAATTTAGTAGGAGGGAGAGATTCCCCCTTGAGTTTTGATGGGGTGATGGAGGAAGACGATCAACGATCAAAAAGGTGAGAAATAGATAGGAGAAACGACCGGGGCGAATGCCCTAGGTGAAGCGAAAGAATAATGGTGAGAGGAAAGTGATGTAGAAGAAATATGGAGAAGTGGAGAAAAGAACTTAGTCTCTAGCCTTTACATCGAACAACTTCAGTGTCATCATATTGCCAAAATATCTACATCATCGATCCTTATGAAAAATATAAGCATACGAAAAAAGTAGAATGACATGAAAATCCATACTACGAATAATTTTCCATTGCTAAAAACACCAACTCCATGCAACATAAAACAATGCAATGCAATATGAGAAGGAAACAAGCTCATTTAATAGGGAAAACAAGTACAAACACACATATCCAACCCAACAATGGTCAAGACAGTTGTACAAATGTTTTGTTATCAAAATAAAGATATCCACATGTTTGTAATTAACGAAAAGGGTTAAAAATAATTCTTCAAGAAAGGATACATGCAAGGGTAAATGATGAAGGACACGAGGTCCAAGTTGAAAGCTTTGTGCACAACGAAACAGCACCAGGAAACAAGATGTGCCCTAGAGTACAGATGAAGAAAGCAACTAGCTTTGTGAATGGTTGTGAATCCGGTGATCCACGAGTCATAATAATTAGGGAATATGTGAAACAAACCAGTAGGATATGGAGAGAATACCATGCGCAAGACACAAGTTTCAGCCGTAATAAGCATGTTACCTATTTTGTAGGGTTTTTTTACTTTTTAGGATTTTGTGAAAAAAATTTCCCTGTTTTTTTGAATTTTTGGAGTTTTGAAGTGATATATATAACCCTTCTAAAGTTAACTCAACCCTATCTAAACCCCCCTTATCCACAACTAACTCAACATCCCTATTATCCCACATGCAAAGGGATGTAGTGGTTCATTTATCCATTGGGCTATATAAAGAGCCCTCCTCCTACCTTTACACTTACACCTAAATTTCTTGAGAAGACAAAAGCAAAGCACATAGAAAATATACTAAAATATTTCCTTTGTTATTCTTGAGAATTCACCACTTGAAGAGTTAAGCCTCTTTTTCTAGCCAAAGTGCTTGGGTCATATGGGAGTTGTCAAAAGGGTCTTGTAGCCCAACTTTGATAAGCTCTCATTCCTAGGTTCTTAGATATCAAAAACAACCACTTTGATTACCATGGAGCCTACATAGGTCCATTTAATTTTGTTGTTAATCAAAAGAGTAGATGTTCTTAACAAATTTGCATGCTTAGTTTGATTCATGCTTTGAAGTTTTAAATGCAAATAATGTTATTGTCTAGCCTTGTTTAGCTTGTATCTTGATGGTGCTTTAGACTTTTCTTTAACTTTGTTAATTAAGACTACTATGTGTTAGTATTTATTTTCATTAACTTAGCTTAAGCACAAAACTATGCACACACAGTAGGTGAGAGAGCCTTTAATTCTAGGAAAAGAGAAAAAATATAAATAAAAGGTCGAGCAATTCATTATTTACATTAAAGAAATATCTTGTGAACTAGGAATCTAAAGCAAGATCTTTGTGACGAAGGAAGCATTTGAGAGATCTAAAGTGCATAGCTAGGGTAATTTCACAAACCAGTAGGAAAGGAGTACATAGGTGTGGAGAAGTTAAGTAAGCAAGCGTCGTCTTGTGGAAGGGTTTTTTCCAGTTAGGGTTTGACAACTAGGGCATGGAGTTAGAAGGATTTTTTCACAAAGATCGAGCTTAGGGCTGGATAGAGGGGTAAATAAGAGAAAGAGGGAAAGGTTATAAGTGCTAAAACCAGTCAAAAATATGGCACCAAGAAAACCAACCATCTCACCAAAGAAGAAAAAACAAAAGGGCAAGGGAAAATAAACAACAGTCGTCGAGAGCACAAATGAAGAATGGTTTACGAGATGCAGTACCCAAACGGGGTGTTGCTAAAAAAATAATGGGAATTACACCTAAGGAAGATGATGGTGAGCAATTATAACCATCACACAACTACAACAGAGAAGGAGATGGCCTTGGAATTGGTGTGCCTAACCAACAAGAGAACACCAGAAGGCATGCCCATTTACAGCGACGAGGTAAAGGTTAAGTTGGAGAAGGAAGGGTTGCTGTAACTTTATGAACTGCCATACTTCAAAAACCCGAGCACCTCTACCAATGGATAATGGTGCATGTTCACGAAGACCACTTTTATTTTGCGGGGCGCAAGATGTGCATAACTCCCAATTAATTTCCAAGTTCACATGCCTTATCTACGAAGGGGATAGCATTGATGATGACCTAAGTGATAAGGAGGCCATCAAGGAAATAGTTTTTGCATATGACTATAAGAAAGGATAGCGATACTTTGACATTGTAGAGATCCCAGACCCCATGATGAGGATGGATGAGCGCTTAGTAACTAAGCTTAATGACCAAGAGAGATGGACTCAAGTGAACAAGGCATGGTTGAACATGTGCCGGAAAATATCTGAGGGACCATCTACAACTTGTCCACTTTCATTACAGATGAAATCATCAGCAGTGCATAAGAAGGTGAGAAGATACTATTTGTAATGTCCTCCTCACAATTGTCTTCTCATAAATCGGAGTGCCCGATGGGCTGGAAAGGTTTGTTTGGGAGTACCCAGAAGAGGATCCCTCACCCGCGAAGTGGTTCACAAAATATACTTATGAGACAATGATAGCCACTCACAAGGCGTGTTTAGAAAAATGGTACAAGCACATAAGGGACGTGTTCAAGGTGGAATGGAGAATTCCAGAGAAGTTACCCGCGCTCGTGCAAGGAGAAGCAAAATTCACGGTATATCAACACTTCTGCATTGGCAGATTTAGGTTGACAGATGAAACAATGAGCCCATGGTGCAAGCTTCCCTTCTCCTTCACCATATTATACTTCCAAGTGGGGGTGAATAGATTCAAAGAGGCAAAGATACTAAGGTTTGACCTTAATGAGGTAGATCAAGACCACAGGGAATTGCAAAGGAAGTTGGTTTACCACAAGAAGTGTTCCTGCGTGGGAAGATGTGTCTCCCATGAGATATAGATGATGAAACCAGTGACTTTTCCAATCGCTGGAAGGGATGCAGCAAGGATATATCTTCACATCCAGCTAAAATTTGAAAAAGACTCATACTTGGAAAATGATGTATCCATCCCTGAAGACCCCATAAGTAGAAAGAGGCCTACACCAAAGAAGAGGGAAAGGGAAGAAGTGCATAAAGCGCCAAGTGTTCAAGTTACACGAGTAGTAAGTGCATCAGGGACAAGTGCTAAGCCCAAAGACTTATACACGAAGAAATAAGTCGTCGATGAAAGAAAGGAAGAATTGTTGGAGCATGAAGAACCCATCACCCAAGAGAGGTCACTAGAGGAGGAGGAGAAGGAAGTATAATCTCCTACCAAGAAGAAGTAGAAGGTGACAGAAGAAAATGATTCGGAGGATACAAAATATTGGGGGCATATATAGGTGAGAGGGATGATGATGATGAAGATGAACCAGGAGGTGAGGACCATCCTATCTATGAGGTTCATGACTCGAGAGGAGGAAGGAGAGGAAGAAGAAAATGAATACATCTTTGCCAAGAGGGAGAATAAAAAGGAAGAAGAAGATACTCAGAAAATGGGGTCAAGTGAGGAATTCAGCAAAGGAAAAAGGACCCCCAAGCCTCACTAAGGAACAGATAGACGAGGCCATAGAGAAGGAAGTCGCCAAGATCATTGAAGACCTAGTAGAGCAAGAGATGGAGCGCAGTGCAGACCTAGTGATGAAGGAAGCAGAGGAGGGAAGCATAGAAAAGGAATATGGTAGCATGGGAGGGGATCCTAGTTTGGTTGTGAGATTTCCTAAGGATGTGCGCACATGGAGAAAAAGTGTAGAGGCATCACAAGTTCAGAGGATGGGATATATTGATGATCCAAACAAGGTGTTGTGTGCACACTTTCAAAGCACCATACCAATGGAGCAACTCTTGGCTATGAAATCATTTGATGAGGAAGGTGCATACCCTCGGACAAGGAAAATGATCTCTTGGGAATTTGAGTCCCACATTGACAAACCTTAATTTGAAGTAAGCCAAGGAGCAATAATGAAGGTACCAGATTCAAAAGGTGACAACCCCTTGCTTAATGCTCAATGAATTTCAGGCAAACAAATTTGCAACGCGTTGAATAAATTTTTGGTGGAAGTAGAGGCTAGACTTTTGAGAGGAACGACAGAGTGAAGTTCTTAGAAGCACAGCTGGAGAAAAAGGAAGAGGAGTTAGAGAAAATAACTAAGGAGTTAAAACATGAAGGACTAGTCAGTGCTCAACTAAGGTGTGAATTAAAGGAAGAGAAGGAAAGGGTACGTGAAGTCTCTAAGAAGGTGGAGATGATCACAAGTGCCATTATCTTGAAGCATCCAGACTTGACACCACCCGCGCAGAAATATGAATCAATCCTACAATGCCTAGAAGAATTAACTCATGTTCTCACAATGGAAAGATGACCACTGGCCTTGGATTCTACAGAGGAGGCATCGAGAACACAAAGAAAAAGAGGACAAGATGAAGGTTGTGGCCATTGTTTCCCAATACAAGAAATTCCTCACGGATGTAAAGGTCGTCATGTTGATAGCATAGGTTTCCTATGAAAATTGCACTAATAGAGACATAGTGGCAAGCATTCTAGTTTCCACCCATAAAGCAAATCTCAAGGAATTCCAGGAGAAACACAAGTGGAATAGGGCAAAACATGACAAGATTCTAGCCAAGGTTGAGAAGAAATTGGAGGCTATTGAGACCTTGCGGGGCTCAATTAAGAACTGAATTAAAGAATTATATCCCCAGATCACCCGTAGGATGGACACACTTGAGGATATGGGCAAGAAATTAGAAGAGGTTGTGGAAACCATGAGTTCCAAGCGGATCGGATAAGCTTTAAAGAAGTGATCGCCTAGTCGGTGACCTCTGTTAGCAAGCACAGAGCAAATTCAATACCTGGAAGAAGTTGGAGGTAGAATTGATGAGAGATTTCCCCCTCCTCTTGTAGAAATAATCATAGTTCCCCATTATTTCATTCTTCCCCAAAATTCTTCATTCCTTTATTCTTTCTCCAAACTATTCAAGGATGGTCATTCTTTATTCCTTGAGAAAGTTTTCCCACATATGGAGAACAGGCGTAGTGTGGGGTGATGTTGGGCCCCTAATTTATTGGCCAAGTATAGAGAGGCACGTGGGCGCGCAAGGCCTATTTGAAGAAGGAATGCAAGGAGAAAGCATGCATGGTAGGGTTCTAGGAGGGTTTAGTAGAAAAAGTGGCACACGTGCAAGGCAGAGAAAAAGGTTTTGGGACTTAGCCATATTTGGCATAACAGACAGAACACGAGAAAAGTGTGACCCAATTGTGCATGTAGAGTGGATAAGGTGCCAGCCTAGCAATAGGGTGGCCTAGAAAGGAATATACCTTACGATGGAAGATTCTAGAAGGCCATCATTGTAAAGAGTGGAGATCTCAAGCCTGAAGAAGCATGCTACCTTAGAGGACCACCTTGGACACTTGGCAATGGATCTGCAACTCCCACGAAGGCTTGAAGAAATTGAGAAAGGCTATAAATACAAGCACCAAGTAAAGCAAAAGAGGGATATTAGAGATAGAAAATGAGATATGAAGCTCTGTAGAAATTCATGGAGAACTTTATGGGTTGGACTAGGATATCTGTAGGAAGAATGATGTATCAAGGGATGGGTACATGTTTTCTTTTACATTGTAAGGGACGTAAGTTCAGTCTTGCTACATGGTTCTAATCTACACTATTGTTTTGGTTTGTAATGACCTTGATAAATGTAATTTGATTACTGGACATGTTTAATTATGAATATATGTGGTTCGCGGTTCATACACATCTCTTTTTTATATGAATGAGTATAATCATTATGTATAGTATTTCCCTCATGGTTCAAATCTATCTTTTTATATGCTTCTTGTCTAGATGAATATATTAGTGTAGCATTTACTCAAAGCTCTCAGTTGAATGGGAAGTCTCGTATGTCTTATATTACGCATCTATGATACATTCTTGCACAACTCATATAAAAGAGGGCTCAGGCGCTCGCACATGCCTTGGGTGAGCACCCGGTCCATCGGGTGATAGGCCAACACACATGGGATTGTCCTTGTTTGTTAATGGGTATAAAAATTGACTACAAGAATCATAATTTGTGTGGATTACATGGAGTTAAATGTTGCATGTGTAATTGATCCCTTTCCCACACTATTTACTGAAGAAATTCTGGAAGGCATTACAGGGCACGAGATCTACTCCTTCACTAATGGATTCTCTAGATATCATCAGGTAAGGATAGCTAAAGAGGATCAAGAGAAGACAACTTTCACCACTGAGTGGGGAAGTTTTGCATACACAGTTATGCCCTTTGGATTAAAGAATGCACACAAGTATTTTCACACATTGTTGTACAAGCATTCCAGATTTTATTCATAAGTTCTTATAGGTTTATCTGGATGATTGGACAATCTATGGGCTTGTGAAGGATCACTATGATAACTTAAGGCTCATGTTTGAGAGATGTCAGCAATTGAGCATCTCGTTAAACATCAAGAAGTGTGTGTTTTCCACACCCTTTGGAATTTTGTTGGGACATATCATCTGTAAGGAAGGTTTTTAGTGGATCCTGCTAAGGTTGTTATTTTGGGCTTAGAGGAACCAACTAGCCAAAGTGAGGTGTGCGGATTCTTGGGGCACACAAGGTACTACAAAATTTTTATCAAGGGTTATGTAAAGATTGTTGTGCCCTTAGAGGAGTTATTAAAAGGAAGAGGCAAGTTTTATTGGGGTGAGGCACACCATCACACGTTTGAGACAACTTTGAAGGAAATGATTAGTAAATAACCTATTTTGTGCTTTCCTTCTTGGTCCAAGCCGCCGTTTCATGTTCATGTAGACACCTCCTGCATGGACATTTGCATGTTATTAGCCCATCCTAGAGAAGGGATTTTTGATCATCCTATTTTTTTGCAAGCGGTGAAGTTGACTCTAGCATAACATAATTACACCACTAAAGAGTGTGAGGCCTTGTTTATGATATACATGCTCCATAAGTTTTAACAGTATTTTCTTACTACCCATTCATCTTTTATAAATACCCCATGGCACCTTTGAAGTATTTGGTGAAGAAGCTCGTTTACTGAGGGTGCATATGTCGTTGAATACTATTATTCCAGTATTTTAACTTTACTATGGTGGTTAAGCCAAGAAAGAATAATTCTAGTCCAGACCATTTATCTAGGATTTAATCGGAAGAGGGCACATAAAGAATTGAGGATACAATATCGGATGCACAATTATTCATATTAAACCATGTGCCCTTGGACTTAGAGGATATTGTTTTCTTTTTACAAACAGGTGTGGCACCTAAGGGTATGAAGGTGTTGGAGAAGAAACAACTTGCTGTTTGTGTCACACCCTACATGTTCATCAGTGGAGACTTATACAAATTAGGTTGGGATGAGTTTTTTCATCAGTGTGTACTTGAGCATGAGCATGAAGAAATTATGGAGGAGGCTCATAGCGGCATTACAGGTGGACACTATGTGGAAGACCCCACTATGTGTAAGATTCTATTAGTTGGTCTATGGTGGGAAACATTGTACAAGGATTGCAAATAATATTGTAAGGCATGTGACCATTTTCGATTGCCTTGAAATCCTGGGCATAGAGATGAAATTCCTTTGAGGCCTATTGCTAGTGCATAACCTTTTAAGAAGTGGGTAATTGAATTTGTGGGTCCTATCAACCCAATCACACACAAGATTGGATCGCACTATATTATCACTTATACATATTATCTTACAAGGTGGGAAGAAGCAAGCACTTACAAAGGATTCCACAACAAACAACTATGGCAAAGAAGGTTTCGTGGGAAAATATTATCAGCATGTATGGATGCCCTTTAAGTTTAACAAGTGATAGGGGTACTTATTTTCTCAATGATACCATCATGATAATATTGGATGAATTTATGGTGGCACACCATAAAACAACACCCTATCATCCTTAGGAAAATGGAACTGTTGAGGCTTTCAACAAGATATTGAACCATACATTGACTAATATTTTTGATGTTGGAAGAAAATAATAGGATGATAAATTCTTTGTTGTAATTTGGGCATCTTGAAAACGTCAAGAGGTTAGATAAAGCCACACCCTTTCATTTGGTGTTTAGTGTGGAGGCGAGTTCTATGAGTAGAATTCATGTTACCATCTCTACATATTCTACGCACGGTGGTTTAACGGATGAACAGACACTTAAAGACCGTATTAACAAACCGATGCAGCTAGATGAAAGGTGTGTTATATCACGATGGAGCTAAAATCAAGAAAAGGACAGTATAAGGCATGACATGATAGGCACATCAAGGACAAGAAGCTTGAGGTTAGACAAATGGTACTTTTGTATAATTCAATTTTTGTGCCACCTTGAAAAGCTTAAGGTGCATTGATTGGGGCCGTATGTTATAAATTATATTCTTGATTCATACACTTTCTAGTTAGAGGAATTGGATGGAACATGGTTTCCTATTTTCTTTAATAGGAGTAGGTCAAGCCCTACTATAAATAAGTCTTCTTGATTTTTGTAATAAGGAAGTATTGCCACTTAGATTAGATTTCCTTAATGCATTCTCTTTATATGTGTTTCCTTCATAGTTGTTATGCTTTGTCAATTTAGTTCAGTGTTTTGTGTAATAAGCATGCTTGCATGTCGAAGATGATTACTATGTAAGTATTTTCATGCATAGAGGACCGCACATACCCTTAGTGTGGGGTGGAATATATACAAGGTTCATTTCCAAGTTTGAATATTGTTTGAATATTATCTAAAGATGAGTATGCATAGATAGATAAAATTGGAAAGGTGCAGATAAAGCAAATTGGAAATTTTCTCATAATTGAAGACCACATATGGATAAATGGATGCATAGTGTAATGCAAGGTAGGCTACAATAGTGGAAATTACTTGGTGAAATTTTTAGTGGTGAAGTACTTTGGCACATTAGGACGCATGAAATGAGGTATGTGGATGAGAAGTAGAACGTGCCCCGAAAGTTATGATTGTGGCATGGAAACAAGCAGTGCGAAAGAATTAAACAAATGCCAAAGCAATGTTGAGTACGGTGGTAGGTGGGGAGGAATAAATGTGGAAATGTTTTGGGAAACTATATAATGACGTGTTACAAAATCATTTTTTAAATTTTCTTACAAGATATTTCAAGAAAGTTAAAGCCGAAGCAGACTAGAAAGAAAGTTGAGAAGTTTGAAGAGTTGTGAACTAGTTGTTTTCAGATTTGTACATGGGATAATCTTGCACTCCATTTGGTGAAGTGTTTGATTGAATCGAAGCATGCGAGGGAATAATATTGACAAATAGGGTTTGGATTTGATCTAGGGCACATGGAGTTGAATTATAGAGCTCAAGGAAGGTAAAAGAACACACCTTTATAGTTATTATGGCACCAAAGAGAGCACTGGAGTGACCACAAGGGGGAAGAATAAGAAGTCGAGATATAAATAGAGGATGCCCTGAAATCTATTTCTTAAAAATGCACGGTACCCATAAGGGGTTTACATGGGTCGCGATTGGGACTCGCATGTTCGTCGGTGCAAGGTGAGTGATTATAATCACAAAACAACAGATAACAAGGATGAATTGGATAAACTTACAGTAAAGAAGACAAACAAAAGAATAGTAGATGATATGGTCATGTATGATGATGCAGGTGAGAAGCTATTGACAAAGGTAGGAGATTTATAGTTGTATGAACTCCCTTATTTTGGAAAACCATAGAAATTATACCACTGGTTGATGAGCAGAGTCCATGAGGACTTTTTCTAATTTTTCGGGTGAAGTATGAGGCTAACTATGCCCTTGATTAGGATTTTGGATAGACTTAGGAGTACGGGCACTAAGATAAGTAGTGACTTGACAGAAAAGGAAGGTATAATGGTGAAAAGGAAAGCATTGGGTTACATAAAGGGAGGGCACGAGATGGATATAGGGAAGCTACAAAAGTATCATGTGGTTCATGTGGCGGTGTACCTCCTCACAAAGCTTAATGACCAGGAGCGGTGGTCGCAGGTAAATACCTTATGGCTACACATAGAAAAGAAAATGAGTGAAGGGGTAACTTATAACTTAGCGGGATTCATTGCTGAAACTATCATTGAGGAAGCACATGGAGGAGATAAGATAATTTTCGGTGTAATCCTGTTATCTCTTGTGTTTGTAGAAATTGGGGTGCCCGATGGGCCTAAGGAGAAAATCTGGCAATATCCTGAGGTGAATAAATCTCTTGTAAAGATATTTGAGAAGTATACGTGTGATGGGACCATGAGTGGCCCCTTTAAGAAAAGGGAAGAGATGTGGTATGAGCACTTGGAGTTCAAGGAAGAATGGAGAATACCAAAGGAACTTCCTATAGTATTGGGTAAATAGGTACAATTTGCAGTGTATTAGCACCTCTCGCATTGCACATTTTGGGATGAAGGATGGAAAATGGGGCCCTTGGTGTAAGCTTCCATATGCCTTCACTATGGAATATTTCCAAGCATTTATACATAGGTTTTTGAACGTGCGTCGGCTGCCCTTCAATGTATACAAGGTAGATTGTGACTACCACACCCTCAGGAAGACTTACGTGTATCCAAGTAAGTCTGTATATTGAAAGGTTAATTTTTGATGATATTAATATGAAGGCAATGAGTTTGGAAATTGGTGAGATAGGGGTAGCCCTTGTTTATATCCAACTCAAGCCTAGGTTGGAAAATGGGAAGTATGTGGAGAATGAGTTCAAACTTCCTATCCCACCCAAGGGGAAGCATATAGTTGGCACTTTGGTAGATGAGGAACCAACCTCACCCCTTTTAGAAGAAGGAGAAGAAGAACTTCATGAAGATAGTGGTGGTTTGGAGCATAGGGGTAGGAAACAACCCACTATTGGAGAGAAGAATGAGCGCGAGGTGACCCCTCCATTGCAGGAACAAGATGATGAAGTATTGGAAATAGGTGCCACGGAGATCAATGTGGATCAGACCACTGAGGAGCCTTAGTTTAAGAGGGTGCTAAGATGAACAAGGGCTCAGGGTGCATGAACATCACAGCTAATTAGGAGATCACCTAGGAATTCTCCTTAGAAAGTAGAACTAGAAAAGAAGAAAAGGCATAGGTATAAATATGAGGATGGGGAAGATGAATCCGGGAAAGTGCACCAAGTACTCCAACATGGCCTGAGAACACAAAGGAGCCTCGGGGAGAAGAGATGAATAAATATGAAGAGGATCTAAAGGAGACAGGTACAGAAATAGATAAGGTCTAACCTTCATACGCACCCCATACTACACAAGAAGGTGAAGGACCAATATTGGATTCGAAGCCATATTCCAAAGGGTAAGAGAACAAGGAAGGAGGAGGATGAAGACTATGATACCCCTGCAGTTAGGTATGTGGATGACAAAAGAAAAATCATACACGTGTGGTTCCAAAGCACTTTGGAGCCTAAGGATTTGTATGGATGGGAGCTCATGGATGCATAAATCATGAACACATACACATGCAGGCAATTATCTTGGTCTATGCAGACTCATATGGATGAGCTTGATTTCAACATGTGTGAAGAGTCATGTGTTTCACACAGAATGAAGAAAGCACCCCATGTTAGACATGTGAATTTCAAGCCCACTGTCATGTCGGATGAGCAAGTAAGTAATGTTTTGGTGAAGGTATTTGCAGAGGTTACACATAGAAACATAGATAAAGAGGAATTCATCAGGGCATTGATGGATGATAATAAGGACAAAGATAGAGAGATAAAGCACCTGATAGTAGAGAAGGAAAGGGCTAAGGAAAATGTGGAATCTTTGGTTAGTATGGTAGAGGAAATTGGAGATGACATTTTAAAGGTAAGGCCACACCTGGAATCACAAGTTCCAGAAAATTTTCCTTCTGTGATGCATTACATATGCACACTTTGGTAAAGTTGGTAATAGATGAAGGCCCAATGCATATGCCAAAGACTAAGGATGCAACAGAACAGTGGAAAAGGCCAAGGCAAGTATTGCATGAAAAAATACTGGTTATGAATCCATTTTGTAGACCTTATAGGAAGAATCAAGACAAGAGATCGCCTTGAATATGTACGTAGCCCTAATATGATCATCAAGATAAGGACCATGGAAGAAGAAAATGAAGTCCTTCAGGCATAGAAGAATGAAGCTCTTGGGCACGTGGAGAGGCTAACACTGGTAGAAAAGAAGCGCGACGCACTTGCAGCCACCCAATTCCCACATAAGGAAAGAATTAAGGAAATTGGGAAAATCATCATGGAGAGGATGGATGTAATGGAGGGAATGGTCTCAAGCATGGCTAATGTTCTCAGGGTCTTGTAAAATGAAAGTGATAAGATGACTCTCGATGAAATGGAAGTCATAGTTGTAGACATTCCAGATAAGACAAATAAAGTGCTAAGTGATTGGAATGCATTGGAGGTAGAGATTAAGGTTGAATATCCTGAGTTGATCATGTCGATAGAAGAAGCGAAACCTTTGGATAGTTTCTCACTCTTTATTCTTTTCCTTTATTCTTTTGTTCATTATTCATTATTCTTTGTTCATGGAGAGATAAGTTATGACTACCCATTATCGAGGACGAAAATGAAATTAGTGTGGGGTAATGTTGAGATGAGGAAATATAGCTTAAGTATGGAAGCGATGAATGACTGGGTGTGAAGAAAAAGGGCACACAGGAGCGCCTACGAGATAAAATGAAACAAGGTGTGCCCAAAACAATTTGAAATCAGGACTTAGCATGTTTTTGCAAATCGGGGATAATTTTGGACATGGAGGTAAGAGCACATTTTTTCAAAGACTTGGAGAATACACAAAGGCTATTTTGGGACTAGCGAGAAGATCTAACCCCATGTATATTTTTGGAGCTAATAATAGGATTATACTATAGTTTTATTATTAAATGATCTATTATTAGCACTTTCATGCTTTTGTATTATCATGTAAGGGCACATGGCTATTATTAGCATGTATCCTATTTTTAAAGGTGCATGGGCGGTGAAGGGCAAGTCCCCACCCCTATAAATATGTATTGATTTACACATATTAGGAATCGATGTTTTGTAGATTTATGTTGTTATTTTGTATGCGTGCATGACTTATGGTGACATTAGTATGATGTATGAAACTTCTATGTTTTATAGTATTTAATCTAATGGGTCTTATTAGTTTGATGATGGTGTTGGATGCAATCGAGCATGTATCTTTTATGGTAAATCTAATTATGTTATTATTTAGTTATTCCTTCATAAGATTAATATCTGATCTAGTTTATGCACTTTGGTTTAATCGGTTATCATTTATGGATCTGAAATATACATTCATTCATGTTAACATCTTGGGTAAGCTTCTCTAAAGAGGGACCGGGTACCCTTGCGTGCCTCGGATGAGTGCTTAGTTCAAGCTAAGTGATGTGCCAGCGCGCCTGGGATTTTGTGGGTATATTATAGGCTACATCAAGAATAGATTGTGGAGGAAGAGGTGGCAAGGTAAGATCCACAACAAGGTCTTAATCATCAATTTCATCATTAAAAGGAGATAGTAAGCCCTCCCTATTAGATGTATGAGGTGAACTAGGAGAAGAATCAGAAACAAGAGCCAAGGAAGTGTCAGTCTACGTAATATGAACATCATGTCGAAACAATACATCATGGGTAACTCGATCAAGGATACATTAATCCTTCACATGCTCACAATGATAAACAAAGATAATTTCTTAACTTTTCTTCTCCACAAATTTGGGCTTTTCATTAGGATCAAACATCCAATCCTTGCTTCCAAAGACACAAAAGTTAGATACATTAGGATTTTCACCGACCAAGATTATTTAGAAGTCTTACCATGCACTACCTTATGTGGGATTATGTTCTAGATGTAATTTTCATGATTAATTACTTCATTCCGAACTTAGGTGTTAATTCCTTAGAATATATCATGCAATTTTCCATTTCTTTGAGTTTCATGTTCTTACATTTAGCCACACTATAATGTTGATGTGATTTAGAGGGTCCTCATTGTGGAATTTCAATATATTATCTTCCCAAAATCTAGAACAATTAGTTTCATTTCGTAGAGATTTTCAAGAGATTTTTAGTGGTATAAAGAACATGGAAACTGGATAATGTATGTAGAAGTTATGGCTCACTGAAATTATTGGCCAATTAGTAAAAAAATAGAGGAATGCGCGTAGGTGACATAAACACATGCATGACGTCCAAGTGGACCAAGGTGATTACAAAACATGACAAGGTGATATGGAGCAAAATTTATTTTTTTGGAACGTCAATCTTCAACACTCGATTCTGAGACAAATGGGCCTCGTTATTTGTTGGCTATAGGCCATCACTAGGGTCAAAACACTTGATTGTGGAGGGGTGCCTTGGCCTCCAATCTTCATATTACCATTGATGGGATCTTGTATATATTTTCTCAAGTTTTTTTAGCACAATGAATGTGGGACTATTGTAATGTATTATAAAAATTTTGCATTTTAGTTGGCTTGATAGACATCCCGACTTGGGGATTCGAGCTAACTCATCTCGACCAGAGTTGACCTTCCCACCTCTCCGAGATAATAGCTTAACCACCTACCATGCGGGAATTATTTCTCCATAACTTCCTTTCAACCTATCCACATTATTTCCTTAACACACCCACCTTATCTCTCCGACATGGCGCTAACCCCATCACTAAACTTAGTAGCTCACATCCACATCACCACAATGTTGATGGTTACAAAAGTAGTCTTGATACCGAAGTTAATTCTCCACCACTACAAATTTAAATACCCATGCCACCCACCTCATAATGCATATGGGATTATCCCAAAATGGAAAATAATACACAAGTGGGCGATGGGAAAGTGGGGGTCAAACTCTTGACCCACCCCTTGGTAAAATTTAATGTGGTCATTACACCATAGGGGGTTTGAGTGCTATAAAAGGGAGTGAGTTGATTTGGGGATTTCTATCAATTTTGTGAGACCTTATCCTAAATTGTGAGGGTCGGGGACATATTGTGGATTTTTTTCAAAGGTAATCGGGCTTTATGTTTGAGAGATAATATTGTGAAATTGTTAGAAATCTGTAATTTCCTTTTACGAAGCATTATAAGTGTGTTGGGCATATTTTAATAGATCAATCACATTTATATAGACTCAGAGACATAAGATTTCATGTCGAAATCCATTACTAATTATGTGTCTTATTTCCTCTCTGTTTTTTTCTAGTTTTTCTCTAATTTTCACATAGCTCGCAAATTTTTCAATAACTCTTAAAAATATAGAAAAGTTGTAATTTAAAAATCCATCTATGAAATCATTTTATAAAGAAATATTGGTAATTTTCTTTGCATATTGCTCATGTTTACAAATCATGTTGGTTTCATAGTTGGTCTACTATTAATTTAAAGGTTGTTTGGATTGTAATTTGTGTTGAATGTTGACAAGGCTTTGTTCTAGTAAGGATGAAGGAGTATTAGCGTGTTTGACTCCAATATTGGATCAAGACATTCATGAATCCCAAATATGGTTGAAGAAAATGATTTTCATAAATTATTCATGCAAATGAAAGAGGTGGTTGAATATTTATACCAAGATTATATAAGGAAAATGGAGAAATAAGCGGCTCAAAAATTAGAGGATATTGGTCAATCTAATCGGTTTGAATTCGGTTCTCCCACTACAAAGCATGGTAAAAGAAATTATGATTCTTTTCCTTCATTAAAATTGGATAGTAAATTTGAATTTTTAATGTATAATGGAGAGCTTAATGTGGAAAAACTACATAACTGGATCAAGCAAATTGAATTATATTGCGGGTTCGAACATTTTTGATGAAGAGGAAAAAATCCATTTGGCTACTCTTAGAATGGGCGGTACACTCATCTAGTGGGAGAGTAAGCTTCATGAGGTTAATGCAAGCAAAGGTAAAGCAGTTTCCTCTTGGAATGAATTTGTCTCTACTTTAAGGAAACAATTTTATCCTTTGGGTTATATGCAACAAGTTATGATGGATTGGAAAAATTTGAGACAAACTAAGGGACAAAGTGTTCAATATTATACACAAGAATTTAGAAAGAGGGCTCTTATTCTTGGTATTTCTCTTCATACACAAGAAACATTGTTGAAGTATATTGGTGGGTTACATAGCTATTTGAGACATGATTCTCATGTTTAATCCTACTAACCTTGATGCGGTGTGTGTACAAGATACTCATTTGGAAGCGAGAGGGAAAATAACCAAAGAGTATTCCTCCTCAAAACACAAGGAAAAACAATCTGATAGTAAAGGAAAAGGTTTGAAAGAACAAGGTAAAGGAAAGGGTAAGAAAAATAATAATTCTATTGTTAAGAAAGAATATGAAAAACCAGTTTGCAATCATTGTAAAGGAATTCATGATGAATCTAAGTGTTGTAAGTTACATCTGGAAATGAAACCTAAATGGATGAGTAATAAGAAAGGGAAAGAAAAGAAAACTAATACTGTGGTGCAAGATCTTGGATCTGACTTTGGTGATGAGACCAAGATCACAACTATGGGTCTACAAGGTTGTAGTTCTTCCTCTTCTTCTAGCACTAGTTCATCTATTGTTGCATATTCTTATAACAAACAATATATGCATGATGAAAAGAAAAGAAATGAGTTTTTACACCTTAGCATTGTTTCAAAGAATACAAAAATAGACACTCTATTTGATAGTGGATCTCAAGCTAATATGATTTCAAAAGAGGTTGTAAATAAATTGGGACTCCAAACCAAACCACATCCTAAGCCTTATCCTTTAGGTTGGGTTTGTGATAATGCAAAGTTATAGGTAACAAGAACTTGTAGGTTCAGATTTGCTATTACAGAAAAGTTTGTTGATGAGGTTGATTTGGATGTTGTACCTTTGGACATTTGTGGTGTTGTCTTGGGAATTCCTTATCTTTATGATCATAAAGCAATCTTCTATAGGGAAGATAATAAGTACTTGTTTGTTAAAGATGGGGTTGAATACATTGTTAGAGCTCATCATGTGAAAACAAGTCTTTCTTTGGTTATTGTAGGGTAGATGAAAAGGATTGTCAATTCAAGAAAGAATTTTGTACTCATGGTGATAAAATCTAAAGAGAAAGATCATGAAAAATCTTTTGAATATTGTGATCCCAAACATCATGATGATTTGATTAAACTTGTTTCTAACTATGATGATGTGTTTCAGGATCCACAAGGTCTTCCTCCTAAAAGAGGAGTTCAACATGAGATTCAGTTGTTGCAGGATGCACCTCTTCCTAATATTGGCATGTATAGATTATCCATGGTTGAAAATGAGGAGATCAAGAAGCAAGTGATGGAATTTTTGGAATAGAGAGTCATCTGTACAAGTTCATCTCCTTATAGTTTTCCTATCATTTTGGTGCCTAAGAAAGATGAAACATGGTGAATGTGTGTTGATTTTCGTGCTTTGAATAAAATCATGGTGAAAAATCGTTACCCTCTTCCTCACATTGATGATTTATTGGATTAGTTGAAAAATGTTGTTTATTTCACTAAGTTAGACTTAAGAAGTGGTTATCACCAGGTTAGGATCAGTGAAGGTGATATTTGGAAAACTAATTTTAAAACAAAATAGGGTTTGTTTGAATGGATTGTTATGCCTTTTGGATTGTGTAATGTACCAGCTACATTCATGTGTGTGATGAATGATGTTTTTAGGCCATTCATTGATGAATTTGTAATATTATACTTAGATGATATTCTAATTTTTAGTAAATCATGGAATGAACATGTTGTTCACATATAGAAAATTTTGGATGATTTGAGAAAGGATAAATTGTATTTAAAGATGTCTAAATGTGAATTTGGAAAAACATCTTTAATTTATTTGGGTTATGTTGTGGGACATGGTACATTGAAAATTGATCTTGCAAAAGTTGAGGTCATTGTTAACTGGCCTAAACCCAATAATGTAACAAAGGTTAGAAGCTTTCTTGGTGCAATTCAATATTGGAGAAATTTTATTGCTAACTTCTCATTTATTGCATCTCCTTTGCATTCTTTGACAAGCATCAAACATGTCTTTTAGTGGGGAGGAAAACATCAAAAGGATTTTGACACACTGAAAGAGAAAATTAATACTACTCCAGTCTTAGCACTTCCATTTACAAAAATAAATTGAGATCAAGATGGATGCTAGTGATTATACAATGGGGGTTGTCTTGATGCAAAACAAAAAAACCTATTTGTTACCATTCGAGACCTTCACAAGCATGGTAAGAAATTATCCAACTTATGATAAAGAGTTGTGTCCTTTGGTTCAAATTGTTAAAAATGGTAACATTACTTGATGGGAAAATAAACATTGATTTATACTTGATCATCATCTCATCCAAGACCTCCATAATAAACCAAACTACAACAATCTAGGCACTTCATTGGATGGGTTTTTATATCGCTTTCATCTCAAGGCCGGGTATAAGAAGGGTACACAAAATAAGGTTGTTGATATGTTATCTAGTACTCCAGTCATTGTTGCATCTATTCTTTTATAACATAATTCTTTGGTTCATGATAATTATAAGGAACAAAGACATGCTAATGATGGTGATTTCAAAGAATTTTATGAAGATTTGATGAGTATTAAACAAGTAGGAGAATTGGATTACCAAGTTCATAATGGATTCTTGTATCATCCTAGTAAAATTTTCATTCTCGGGATGAAAGGGTTCATATGGTTAGGGAAGCTCATACTTCACGTATATCAAGGCATTTTTCTGTTGGTAAAAATGTTGTAGATTTACAAATGTATTGTTATTGGCCTCATATGTAGGAGTATGTAACCAGATATATAAAGGGATGTGTTCATTTTTCCACAAGCAATCCTAGCAAAAGGAAGTTAGGACTTTACACTCCTCTTCTCATCCCTATTCGTCCTTGGGAAATTATTTCTATGGATTTTGTAGGAGGCTTGCCCATGTCACAGAGAAAATGTAACTATCTATATTTCATTGTGGATAGATTTATAAAAATGTGGGTGTTGATTCATTATACTAAGAAGATTACAGGTGAAGGGACTACACACTTATTCTTTCCGTATGTATGGGTTAATTTTGGTTTTCCCACTTCTATTGTTTCTGATCGGGATTTCACGTTTCTTAGGGAATTTTGTTCAACTTTGTGGGATTTGATAGACACTAGACTAAATAAAATTACTACTTTTCATCCACAAACTGACGGAAAAACGGAGGTTAGTAACCACAAAGTGTGGTACATCTTATCGGGGGCATTATGGAAAACATCCTAAATTATGGGATGAACATTTATATTATGTGCAACATGCATATAATTGTGTCATTCCTTCTTCTACTATGAATTCTTATTTTGAGACTTGTTTTGGTTATCTTCCTAAATCTCCATTAGATTTCTCTTTTGGCCAAGAAATTTTTGTTAATGGATAGAGTAATACCGAAAAGATAATAAGTTTGTGCAGAAGATACAAAGATGTCCATCAGTTTGTTTGAGAAAATTTGGATAAAAGTCAAGAAAAATATAAGGCTATGCATGATAAACATAGAAATGATCACAAATTTCAAGTGGGTGATTCAGTTTGGCTTCACATCAACAAGGAAATACTGCCATGTGAAGGTAAAAATTTGAAACTAATTGGGTATGGTCCATTCTAATTTTGGAGAAAGTTTCTAATAATGATTTTTGGTTAGATTTACCTTCTTACATGCAGATTTATTCAGTTGTGAATGTTGAAAATATGAATTTGTATGAACCACGCATGATTATTGATCATGATGCTAATTTTTTGATACCGTATGTTGATGATTTTTCTCCTGAGTGTATGGGTGAATTATTGGAAAATATATTTTTGGATAGGAAGGTAAGAACCTCACGAAGGGGTGATGTTGAGTACCTTCATGTGGGTTTGAAAGGAATGCATCTAAAAAAGGTGAAATGGATGGAAACCAGAAAGGTGAGGGAAAAATACCCTCACCTCATCACCAACTAAAAATACTTTTGGAGGTCCAAAATTTTCTCAGTGGGGAGGTGTGATCCACATGATCCTCATTGAGAAATTACAATCTATGATCTTCTCAGAATCTTGCACAATAAGTTGCATTGCGTAGATATTTTTGAGAGCTTTCCAAAGGATATAAAGAACTTGGAAAATGGAGCATGTATATAGACATTATGGCCCACTGAAATTCTTAGCCAACTGGAAAAAATAAAGGATTACACGTAGGTGACATAGACGCATGCACATCTGCCAAGTGGACCAAGGTGATTATGACACATGGCAAGGTGATATGGAGAAAAATTATTATTTTGGGCGCCGATTTGACACTCAATTGCGGACAAATGGGCCTCGTTATTTGTTGGCTAAGGGGTCTTAGCTAAGGTCGACACACTTGATTATGGAAGGGTGCCTTGGCATCCAATATTCATATTACCATTGATAGGCTCATGTATATATTTTCTCAATTTTTTTTAACATAATGAATGTGGGACTATTGTAATATATTATATAAAAAATCATTTGAGTCAACTCAGTGGACAACCCGACTCGATGAGTCGAGATGACTCAACCAACTGATTCAACCTGCCCACCTCTCCAAGCTAACCACTTAACCGCCTACAACACGGGACTGATATCTCCTTAACTTTCTCACCACCTATCCACCTTATCTCCTTAACACACCCACCTTATCTCTCTAATGTGATGCTAGCCCCATCGATAAACTTAGCATCTCACATCGATGTCTCCACAATGTTGGCGATTACAAAAAGTGGTCTTAAGACCAAAGTTAATTCTCCATCGCTGCATATTTAAATACCCATACCACCCATCGTACAATACATATGTGATTATCCCAAAATGTAAAATAATACACACAAGGGCGGTGGGAAAGCGTGGTTCGAACCCTTGACCCACCGCTTAGTAAAATTTAATGTGGTCATTACACCATAGGGGTTCGAGTGCTATATAAAGGGAGCGATTTGATATTTGTTGGGGAGTTTTGTTAGGTATGTGAGACCTTATTGTAAATTGTGAGAGTTAGCGGAAATTTGGGGAAATTTTCCAAAGGTGACTAGGATTTATTTTTCGGGGGAATATTGTGCAATTACTTGGAGGATTTTTAATTGCCTTCTCGATGCATTGTAAGTGTTTTGGGAATATTTTAATAAATTGGTCTCAATTATATGAACCCAGAGATGTAGGATTACATGTCAAACTCCGTTAACAATAGTATTTCTTATTTACTCTCTAATTTTTCCTATTTTTCTCTTATTTTCACATAGCTCACAGATTTTTTAATAACTCTTTAAAATATAGAAAATTTCTAATGCCAAAATCCATATGTGAAATCATTTTGTAAAGAAATCTTGGTAATTTTGTTTGCATATTGCTCATGATTATGGATCATGGGTGTAAGGATCTATATACTAATGAAAAATACCATAATTAGTACAATAATCATGAAAATCATTACTTACATACTCCCCCATTGTCTATGCAAATTGTTTCAATAAACGTCTTGATTGCTTCTCCACAAATGCCTTGAAGACCTTGAAGTTTTTAAGGAATTAAATTTTATACTACAAATAAAACACTCAAGTCCTCTAATTAAAATCATCAATAAATGTTAATACATATTTAGCATCGAATATGACCTAGTGGGAAAAGCCATCAAATCACTATGTACTAACTCAAGTGGAGTATTATCTCTCAAAGCTTGTCCCTTAGGAAAGGGATCTTGATGTTGTTTTTCTAACATTCACCATGGACAAACACCATCGGTATTGGAAATTTTAGGAATCCTTGTCACCATATTCTTTAAAGATAATTGCTACAAGTACCTATAATTGATTTAACGAAACCATTCAAGCCATAATTTTCTCATATAATTAACATGAGCAACAAAAGAAGACCCCGTAGAGGTGTCAAATTTATCAAATACATAAAAACTTGAATGATGGTCCATCACACTGTTGTTATAAAATTATGTGCATCCTTCAAGTCTCTAATTACAACATTATGCAAAGTAAATGCCACATTTTTCTTAGTACCAGAGTTATATATTTGATGAATGGACAAAAATGAAGAAATTTTAGGAATAAAAGTACATTATTAATGCACCCATACTACATACTAACTTTGATAGATCCTAAAACTTCAACTAATGAAGAGTTGCACATCACAATCTGGGAAGTGTTGCATAAAAAAGATACTTAAATAAGCTATGAGAATGAGTTAGATGACAAGAAGAACCAAAATCAAATATCCATCTATCAATGGAGAAGATTCCATCGCAGAGAGAGCTTTCTCTTTTCTGTATTAGAAAAAGGAGATAGAGATGGAACCAAGATATTATGTTGTTTCACAGATTATTCTAATGCCTCAAATCTCAAAATGAATCTAAATTTGGGATAGTTGGTTTTTCTACATTAGGGATAAGGTTCCTACACATTTTTCTTGAAATACTTTTTTGGATTTTCCAAGACTAGAAGGTTTAGAAGACTCGGTGGAGGTAGAAGGATTCTCGTTTGATTCTCGCAGTTTATTATGTGGTCTTGGTTTAGCTTTCAACTTCCATTATCCCTTAGGACAATTATCCACCAATGCATGAGTAGATATAGGTAAGGCATCAAGTGACTATAATTGTGTTTGTTCACAAGTAATTATTTCCTAAAATAACTCAAAATATGGAAATTTAGATTGATCCCCAAGGAATCCATAGTGGAATAGAAGGCATAAGAAAACACGTTGTAGGGTACTAGGGACCTTTCAATTTAGATAAAATAAAATAAATACATTCTATATCCTCTTTTTATTTACCACCACATTTTAACTGATCTTGAATTGATTTAAATTTTGTGAGAAACTCCTCAATCGAGGAAAACTCGAAAGAGGAACATGAAGTGAAATCGGGATCTAATTACAACATTTTGAATTCATTAATTTTACCAAATAACTTCTCAAAATTATCCCATACCTCTTATGAATTTTTGGCATTAGTGATGTGGAATAGAAAATTGTTTGATGTGTTCAAACCGATCATACCATGGGCCTCGTCATGTTTGTATGTGTAAGAATAGTTTTCCTTCTTTGAGGTGAACGCAAGTAGACTGTCTTGAAATACATGCCACAAACCTCTCAATTGGAGTAACTTCTACATTTTCATCTTCCAGGACATGATAATTTATGGTGTTTAGTGGTTCAAAGATATGATGGAATAATTTGGTGCCAACGGAAACCAATACAAGGGGAAGACACAACCAAAACACAAAGGCACATAAAATATATCTATTATATTCAATTCAAAAACTTCTTACAAACTCAGAGCTAAGACTTTGTATATTCTTTTACTTCTTTTACAATATTCTCTCGAGCTACTACTGTATAAATTCATCTCTTAATATTCTCTCTATTTTTCTTCTTTTTATATGCATATTGTTGCACGAGTTTTGTACTCTCTTTACTTCAAGTTGTTGCTCTATCTTCTTCTCTTATTTCTATTCCATTCACCTTTGAGTTATTGATGCTTTTTCTATCTCTCCATATTAAAAATACATATATATATATATATATATATATATTAAAATTGCGAGTCACTCAAAGTTCATTAACTTATGAAATAGATCTGAAACCAATATTCATTTTGGTGAGTTATGTGGCTTTAATTTGACCATGACTTGCACGGACTTGACTCCTTTCCCTTTTGTGGCTTTTCCTTTGTATGTAGCCTATGTGTATTTCTCTACATTGTGTGGCTTTTATTGCATACTATGGCTTTTCCTTTATATCACGGCTTTTTCTATATACTAAAGCTTTGTCTTCATTGCACTGATTTTAATCTTTGCCCTTATCCTACGGTTTTAACCTTTTCCTTTGTTATGTGGCTTCAACACATTCCTCCATCCTTCAAACACTTCGCCTTAGCCTTTTCTTCGCATCTTCTCTTTGTTGCATGGATTTCCTTTATATCGCATCTTTGTCGGAAATTCAAAATTCAAACACCAAAAAATGAAAATAAATGTATGTTAGAGGGGAGGTTGGGAGCGAGGGATAAAAAATTTTGAAAGCTTACGTGAGGCTCAAGATTATCAGACACCATTATTTCTAACACTCCCCCTTAATCTTTAAATGGTTCAAAATTTATTCAAGGATATATTTTAATTTCTGGAGCTAAGCAGTCCTTCATCAATAACACCCAGTCTTGTTCTTAAACACTCAAATATTTACTTTAACCATGATTTGGTAAAAATTCAGCTAATTTGGAACTTTGACTTACAAAACTTGAGATCAATTTCTCCTTTCTCAACCAGTTCACGAATGAAGTGATATCTAATTTCTATATGCTTGTTTCTACCATGAAAGACTGGATTCTTTGGCAATGCAATTGAAGACATATTATCACGAAAATAATCAACCTCCTTGTTGCGCTTCGTGAAAATATGAGAGGATTATTTTTAACCATATCATCTGACAAGTGGTTGAGTTTGTTGCAAAATACTCTGCTTCAGCTATAGATAATGAAATAACTGATTGTTTCTTTGAAGCCCATGACATAGCTCTTGATCCAATACTAAACACATATCTAGATGTGTTTTTACTATCATCTAGGTTATGTGCCAAATCACTATCTATGTATCCAACTAACTGGAAATCATCATTAGTATAATATAGAGTTTTGTAAGTCATTGTTACATTCATATACCTTAACATACGTTTGTCTGCTTTTCCAAAGTGTCTCTTTTGGTGTCTCCATGAATCTAGAAATCAGACTAACTACATACATTATATACGTCTGCAGTTGCGAGTTAAATACATCAAAATTCCTACCATGCTTTTGTACCTTTTTGTATCCACATTGTTGTTGTAGTCATCTCTTGTTAATTTTAGACTTATCTCTACTGATGTAGATGTTGGTTTACTATCCAACATCCTAAATCTTTTCAATATTTCTTTTTCATACTTTGATTGAGAGATAAATATGTCCTTCTCTGTTTGTTTGACCTCAATGCCAAAAATACTTCAACATTCCCAAATCAGTCATCTCAAACTCTTTCTTCATGGCTGATTTAAATTCAGCAATTACCTTGCTTGAATTTCCAAAAAAACTAAATCATCTACATACAAAACAACAATTAAAATCTCACCATTGTTTTCTTTGATGTAGATTTTTGGCTCATGCTGTTGCTTTTGCTAAAGCCACTACTAATCACATAGGAATCTATCATACTGTACCAAGCTCTCGATGCTTGTTTGAGTCCATGTACAAATATTTCTTGATCTTGTATACCTTTCTTTCATGCCCTGGGATTTCATAACCAGGTGGTTGTCCCACATAAACTTCTTCTTCCAATACACCATTCAGAAATTTGATTTTACATACATTTGATAAACCTTCCACTAGTGATGAGCAACTATGGAAATAATTGTTCTCACAGATCTTTAGCCTTCTTCTTTGGAGAAAATGTCTCATTATAATCACATCCAAGCCTCTTTTTGTAGCCTTTGAAAACTAATCTTGCCTTGTGTCTTTCAATTTTCCTTCGAAGTAGTTTTGGTTTTATAAACCTACTTGAGTCCAATCACTCTTTTCCTATAGGAAGATCTACTAGCTCACATGTTTGATTCTTTTCTATTGCATGCATTTCTTCATCCATTTCTTCACACCATTTATGATCCTTAATTGCTTCTTCAAAATAAATAGGATCTGCTTCTGAAAATAAAGAAAAAATAATCATTTCATCTTCATTTTTTCATACCTTGATTGCTCATAAATCTCTTGAATACTCCTCATTCTTCCTTGCTTTGTTGGAATGAGTCAGATGATGATGAAGATGCTTCATTCACCGGTCCTTACATGCTTTGTTGGTTTTTTCCATTTAAAGATTCACCCCTTTTTGAAATGGGTGTCCAACTTGGTGCATTGTTTACTCTACCAACTCGCTTCCTCAATAACAATAATAGGTGTATTTGTCTTTTCTTGTGGCTTCTCCACTTCTTTTGCATCTCCCCAAGATGTTTCCTCAATGAATTGAACATCTCTGTTGATAATCAGTTCCTTTGTAATTGGATTATATAATTTGTAATATTTATATTTCTCACTATACCCAATGAAAATGCACTTCTCTCCTCTATTATCCCACTTTGATCTTCTTTGTTTGGGCACATGTGTATATGCCACACATCCAAAAACTCTCAAGTGTTCAACACTTGGTTTTCTTCCACTCCATGCTTCTTGAGGTATCATGTTCCTCACACTCTTTTTGGTGCATCTATTCAACAAATAGGTTGTTGTCCCAACTGCTTCGGCCCAGAATTCATTGGACAATCCTCTAGCTTTCATCATGGTTCTTGTCATTTCTTGAATGGTTTTTTTCCTCTACTACACCATTTTGTTGAGGTGTATACCTTGTTGTGAATTGTTTCTTGATCTCGTGCTCCTTACAAAAGTTTAAAAACTCATTTGATATATATTCTCCCCCTCTATCAGTTCTCAATGTCTTTATATAATGACCACTTTGTGCTTCTCAACCATGGCCTTGAACTTGTTTGAATACTTCAAATGTTTTTGATTTATTTTTCAAGAAATAAATCCATGTCCTTCTACTGAATTCATCTATGAAAGTAAGGAAATATACATTTTTAGATAAGGAGGGAGTCTTTATGGGACCACACAAATTTGAATGTATCATCTCAAGAGGTGAGCTTGCTCTCCATGATTTACTTGAGGGAAAATCGTTTCTATGTTGTTTCCCAATATGCAACCTTCACATACTTTATCTAGTTGTTCAATAGGTGGCATCCCTTTAACCATTTGATTTTATAAAGGACATTCAATCCACCATAACTTAGATGTCCATACCTGAGATGCCAAAGATTATATTGATCAATGACTATTGTTTTGAACATTGTTGCTTTGCATTTTGCATCCTCAAAGGAAACATTCTATTTTGTGTCATTATCACTTTATTGCAATCAGCTTATTGCTTCCACTTCTATCATATATATTGCATTCTCCATTTTTAAACCTCACCTTATATCCATTTTGGACAAGTTGTCCAATACTTAGAAGATTATACTTCAATCCTGGGACAAAGAAAACATTATGAATATGCTTCTTGTCTCCTTGCTTGGTGAGAATGGATATAATGCCTTTACCCATCACATGAACTTTATTGTTTGTTCCCATCTTCACTTCATATCTAATTGCTTCATCTATGTGATTAAACATCTCCTTATTTCCACACATATGGTTGTTGCAAGAACTGTCCAAATACCATACTTTCTTATTTCATTACTCAGTTACATTGCAAGTTAGAAAGAAATTTCCATTCTTCTCGTGTTCATCTTCTTTTGCATTACGAAGCTTTCATTATAATTTTGATTTCTCAAATCATATTATTTATTTTGCATTCACTTGCATAATGACAAATGTCCAAACTTCTTACATTAATATCATTGCACACTTGATTCGTCATGTCTTTGTGAAGAACCACCTCTAGAATTTTTGTTACTCCTTCGTCTACCTCATCCTATGTTTGTGGCTCTTATTGATTGTTTCTTCCACATTCTTATTGGTGTCTAAATATTCCTCTTCCTCTATTGTGTGCTCCTCTCCCCTACCTCTGGCATTTGTGTTTGTTTTGAAGGCTTGTTCATTGGAGGAGCTAGTTGATCTACTCATCCTTTATTCATGGGTTTGCAAAGAACCCATCAACTCATCGACTGTCATTTGCTTCAAGTCCTTCGATTCCTCTATTACAACCACAAATAGAACAAATTTATTCATCTTGAGAAGAGAATAATTTATTCATCTTAATGCACCATATGGCATAGTTCTTCCTTCAAATGTTGGAGATTACTGCCGAAGCCATTAACACTCAACCCAAAAGCCGAGAACTCAAAAGTTCCACAACCTCATCGCTATGATATAAATCTAATGGAAGAATTTGGTGCCAACAGCAACCAACACAAGGGGAAGACACAACAAAAAAACAAAGGTACACAAAATATATCTATTGTATTCAATTCAAAAACTTCTTACAAACTCATAGCTACGGCTCTATATATTCTTTTTCTTTTTACAATATTCTCTCGAGCTACTGCTCTACAAATTCATCTCTGAATACTCTCTTTATTTTTCTTCTTTTTCTCTGCATGTTGTTGCACGTGTTTTCTACTTTCTTTTGCTTGAGTTATTGCTCTATCTTCTTCTCGTATTTATATTCTATTCACCTTGAGCTATTGATGCTCTATCTATCTCTCCAGATTCAAAAAACACATACATATATATAACCGTGAATCACTCAAAGTTCATTGACTTATGACACAGGGCTGAACCCAATATTCATTTTGGTGAGTTTCATTTCCATTTGCGGATTTTCCTTTGTGCACGGCCTTTTCTTCAATGTGCGGCTTTCTCTACATTGCATTGCTTTTACTGCATACCACGGCTTTTCCTTTATATCACGGCTTTGTCTATATACCATGGCTTTGTCTTCATTGCGCATCTTTTACTCTTCACCCTTATCCTACGGTTTCAACCTCCACCTTTGTTTTGCGGCTTCGAGACATTCCTTCGTCCTGCAGCTTCTGCCTTAGCCTTTGCTTCGCGGCTTCTCTTTGTTGCACGGCTTTCCTTTGTATTGCGTCTTTGTCGAGCAATTCAAAATTCAAACTACCAAAACCAAAAATAAATGCATGTCAGAGGGAAGGTTGGGAGTGAGGAAAAAAAACAAGTTTGAAAGCTTGCATGAGGCTCAAGATTATCAGACACCATTAATTCTGACAAGAGCCTGATGTCCATTGCAGATAAAGAATAATATGAAGGATCGGTGAGGAAGGACTTGGACATAATATTTAGAACCTCACAAAAGTATTCATCCTCTAATTATTTTTCCGAGCTCTAAATAATTTTTGGCTAAAAAAATTATAACAGCTCCATAAAAATTCTGATCACATTTCTGTCTATTGCACAATGATCAGAAAAATAATATTTATCTCCTCCTAAAGTTTGGTGTCTTAGAAAAAGTTGCCAAAATGTGACTTGAACCCTTGATATTTTGGTTTGAGGTTGAAAGTTTTAGTAAAAATCAATGCTGTCAATCGTGCTACACAACTGAATAAATGCAAGATTAGTAAAATTTAAGGACAGACTTGGCACAATTTAGAGGTTGAAAGGTAGCCAGTTGCTTGGTTGGCTTGGCGAGTTGACTTGGCTGGAACGTTGAGTTAGCGTTCAAAGTGTCGGTCCACGTGGTCGATTGAAGTGTAAATTTAGGGTTTCTACCCTTATCCACTGAGAGTACAATTTTTTAATGGCTTTTGGGAGGAAAATGACTGTCACTCGGTCCAACACAAAGAAGATATTCGTCTAAAATAGAATAAGTTCACGAGTTTTGTATGTTATATCACGAAATGAACGATGACCCAAATCTACATTCGAGAACTAAAACCATTTACTATCCCCGCATACAGAAAACACTAACAAAGATGTTTTGTTGGATAACCAAGTTGTTGTTGGGAGATATAATGGATGGCAGATCAAACCTGTAGCCAAGTTTGTTCTTCCGCGTGTCTGATCCAGCACAGAAAAATCATGGCCGATTTCAATGGATTCCCAAGCTGATTTTGAAGAAAGGTGAGAGATATCACCAAAAGGCAGCCCTGAACAAAAGCCCAAAAATGATCAACATAAGGATAGAGTAAATTAGAGACCAAAAATGGTCTAATGCAACACAAAATATATGTTGAGCTTAGTTGTTTGAAAAAAACCCGTTAGCAGTCTTTTCAAGTAAATAGAGCTCCAAATCGAGCCACTTAAAAATAACACAGCAAGAGTAAAACTTGCAAGGTAGATCACAAACGGACAGGGGTCAACCAGACCCAAAACAAATCCGCATGCAATATAAAACAGACCTCACCAACCAGGAGCCGCAAGTCTAACTTAGAATAATTCTACATATTTTGTTTTTTTCTACACCCAAAACCATGAGACCCACCAGCTGGAAAAATAATTTCTCTGCTTCACAACGTATAAGGTACAAAACAGGGCTGACCAACCATGATCTCTGATACCATATCGGAGGATAACGTAGGATCTTGAAAGAGAAAAAGAGAGAACAAAGTTCAGAAAAACTCACGCCAAAAATAATAGAGTTATTATTTCTCCACTCTACAAATACACGAGACTCGTAAAACCAAATAAATAGGCTTTACGAGGATATTACATCCACCAACCTATAAGTTGTTAAAACAAGTATTCTTTCAAGAACGTCTAAATATAAATAATACAAAAACCAAGTTGTTTAACCAAATAACAACTTCGCTACATAGAATAAACTCCCTAATAATGAAGCTTACATAATGTAAAAACTAACTACTAACTAGGTAAGAAATGACTCAAACATATACCTAATGCGAATATGACTCCAATACAAGAAATGAGAAAAATTAAGATATAAGGAAGAAGAGACTCTTCTCGGACCATATTTTTGTGTTGATTGTTTTGTTACAGAATGAAATAGAATTGCATGTAAATTCGATGATTTTCACATTTGTGAGAGAATTGGGCATGACACTAAGAAGGAGCACATCCACACCATCTCCTTCTTGAAGGAACTTCCCATTAAAGTGGAAAAGGAGCATATCCACACAATCTCCTTCACCTAGTATGACGCTTTCAAGTAGAACAAGAAGGCATTCCAACACAACATCCACTTTGACAAGGCCAAGAAATGAGAAAACTTAATATATAAGGAAGAAGAGACTTTTCTCGCACCATATTAGTTGTATTGAGTATTTCATTGGCGGAATGAAATAGAATTGGGTGTAAATTGGGTGATTTTCACATCTGATTTATGGGAGAATTGGGCATGGCATTGAGAAGGAGCACATCCACATCATCTCCTTCTTAAAGGCACTTCTCATCATAGTGGATAAGGAGAACTTCCACACAATCTCCTTAACCTAGTGTGATGTTGTCATGTAGAATAATAAGGCCTTCCAACACAACATCCACTTTAACAAGACATGAAACAAGAAAACTTAAGATATAAATAAGAAGAGACTCTTCTCACACCGTATTTGTTGTGTTGACTATTTCATTGGAGGAATGAAATAGAATTGGTGTAAATTGGATGATTTTCACATTTTATCTATGGGAGAATTGAGCATGGAACTAAGAAGGAGTACATCCACACCATCTCCTTCTTGAAGGTGCTTCCCATCATAATGGAGAAGAATCATGTCTACAAAACCCCTTTGCCTAGTATGATGCTTTCAAGTGGAACAAGAAGGCCTTCCAACACAAAATCCACTTTGACAAAGGCCAAAAATGACAAAACTTAAATATAAGGAAGAAGAGATTCTTCTCACACTTTGTATTTTTTGTGTTGACCATTTTATTCGAGGAATAAAATAGAATTGGGTGTAAATTGGGTGATTTTCACATCTGATCTGCGTTCGAGAATTGGGCATGATATTGAGAGGAGCACATCCACACGATACTTTTCTTAAATGTGCTTCCCATCACAAAGGAGAAGGAGTGTGTCCACACAATCTTCTTCACCTAGTATATGCTTTCAAACGGAACAAGAAGGCCTTCCAACACAACATCCACTTTGACAAGGTTGTTGTCTTGTTCAACATGGTTTTCATTAACGAAAAATTATGCTTGCCACAAATCGGACCTTTTCCTTATGTTTTGAGGTTGTTAGGAAGTTTGGTTTCTTTTTCCCTTTCATTTGGTTTAGTGGATTAGTGCCATGGTCCCAAGGATATCTATACTTCCATATTTCCTCTAGTGTGCATCTAATTCCTTCTAGGAGGTTGTGGGATCCTTTTCCTTATTGAGGGATTATATTTCCATGAAGGCCTCGCCAGACACTCCACTCTCTATATCTTTGTTGAGTGTTCCAATATGTTTCTTATGACTCTTTTTCATTTGTGATCTTATCCATATACATATGATTAAGGGTATGGTAATTGATGAGAGTTACTAAGTATATGTGTTAAATATCACTTCTTACTAAATCAACACACTATTCAAGACATACATTGCTTAAACCCCATTTATCATAGAAAAGAAAAATTCAATATATCGAATGGAGTGGAGATAGTAAATTGTAATACTTATAACACAATTCAAGAATTTAGATTCAATGTATGTGTCTTCATATTTGGGTAATGTACATGTATCTTCCTATGATAATTTAAATGTTGTAAAACAACATATACAATGCATAGGTGCACATGGTTATATCCCAAAACAATATGAAAACTCTAATGAATGAAATCGAGATCTTATCTATCCTTAAACATATGAAACATCCTTTCATGGTCTTCCATATAGAGCTTCCATTTTTTTTATCTTACCACAATATGGCATTGGATTCAAATGAAGATGCATAGAAATGACAAGGTGGTTGTAAAAAAACCTTCATATGTGGCTTGTAATCAATAAATTTGATTAAACCATCTCTCTCTTGATCTATTTATTCAAGTAAGTACCCTCACTCATGAGCGATCCAGGGGGTAATGAATTCCCATTATCATTTATAATTGTAGTAAGTAACTTTGACTTTGTTTTTGTAAATTTTAATAAATAATAATCAACACTTTATGCATTTTTTTCCTCTACAATAACTATAAATATATGACCTACACACAAACATAATATTATAAAACATCATAAGTAATTATATACATACATCATTTCATAAAGAAAAATGATAAATATTCCAATATGGTAAAATAATGTAATTTACCTTCGCCAAAAAATCTAGAAAAATGATCATAATCAAAAGAAAAATTTGGCTATTGGGTTATTGGTGAGTTCCAAAACTATAGAAAAACAATCATAACTCAAGGTCTTGGGCTATTGGTGAGTTACAAGTAGTTTGTAATCATCAACTCAAGTTCCATTCACATTGAGTTCATTGGATGCTTTCAATAAGTTGTCATGGGGACACCTTGAGGTAGAGGTCGAACTTCTACATATGGACCGAGCGGAACATAGTGGAGAGCTCAATGCAGATCACTCGATGGACATTAAGGACCCAAACCCACCCCCATGTCCCACTTAAATAAAGCACTCCTCCACCACTCCAATTCATAGCTCTCGCTTAATAAAAGTGTTTAGCATCCTAAGTTTTTTTAAATGATGTGGTTTTTGATATCCAAGACTTCTACTCGGAAGGTAGAATGTTAAAACAAGTGAACCATATGTTTTTGGTCCTGATTCCCAAGGTTAATGGTGTCAAATATCTTAAGGACTTCAGACCTATAAGCTTATGCAACACTATCTACAAGATTTTCTCTAAGATCTTGGCCTTCAAACTAAGGGAGCTCTTGCAAAATTTCATTTTGCCCAATCAAGGGGATTTTGTCTTGGGAAGGAAAATCCTGGATAGTATCATAGCCATTCACGAAACTGTGCACTCGATGGAGAAATCCAATAAGGAAGTTGTTTTGATCAAGCTAGACATGCACAAAGCTTATGACCGTGTGTCATGGGAATTCTTAGATATGATTTTGGAAAACTTGGGTTCAGTTCCAAAGCTATCCATTTCTTCTGAAGGAGTATACTTCCACACCGAGCTTCTCAGTTCTTATTAATGGAAATCCTTATGGTTTCTTTAAGTCTGGTAGAAGACTAAGATAAGGGGATCCCCTATCTCCTTTTTTATATATCATTTTAGCGAAAACTCTGAGTAGACTCTGTCAAAAGGCTATGTTGGAAAGAAGACTCAAAGGCATCAAGGTCACTAATGGGTGGATCCTATTTGTCTTTAGCAATTTGTTGATGATATAATCCTACTTGGCCAAGCTGAGGTGAATGAAGCTAGAAATTTTAACGAAATCACTAAAGTCTATGAGGAGTCCTCAAGACAAATGATAAAATTCCATAATAACTCATGTATTTTTATTAATGTTCACCCTGATCAACAATAAATGATAGCAGCTATTATGGGTTGTAGAATCAAACCTCTCCTGATTACTACCTTGGCATGCCTCTGTGTGCAGCAAGAAGGTTTCTCTTGATATTTGGAACCCCATGATTGAGACATTCCAAATGAAAATATCCTCTTGGAAAGGAACCCTTCTCACCCAAGCAAATAAAGCTCAGCTCTTCCAAAGCTCCCTTTAAGGAGTCATAATTTATATTATGTCAGTTTTTAAAGTACTAGGAAAAATCAGAAGTATCATTGAGAAAATCCAAAGAAGATTCATGTGGTCAAGAATGGAGGATAAAACCAGAATTCCTTTGGTGGCATGGGACAATGTTACAAATCCAAAAAGATATGGGGGAATAGGTTTAAAAATCCTAAAAATCATGAATGAGGCCCTAGTAGCTAAAATAGGCTGGAGGATATTTAAAGAACAAGGGTTGTGGGTGGATATCCTATCGTGAGAAATACATGTTGACTATTGGCGTATGAAGAAAGATATGTTAACTCCTACCAAACTTCCTAGGGGATCTATCTTTTGAACCATCTCAGTCAGAGTAAGAACCTCCTTCTTAAGGGAATCAAATGGAACATAGGGAATGGTAATGAGGCAAGATTCTGGGAAGATGCCTAGATGGATAGGAAACCCCTTTGTGAGAGTGAACCCTACAAATGATCTTGAGATATACGTAGCCGATCTATGGGGATAAAGTCAAGGACTACTAGATCCTTAATGCTCAAGGGAAAACATGGATGACTATCCTCCTCCCTACCAACTACAATGGCCTCGAGTAGACCTTTTGAGGAGATAAATGGTAGACTAAAAGGTATCCTTATCTCTCTTTCATGCTTAAGGATGAAATTATTTGGAGTAAGTCTACTTCAGGTGAGTATGAAGTAAAATATGGATATGAAACTACCTTTGCAAATGAGGAAGAAAACAAAGACTGTGCTAGGATTTGGAGCAAATTTATGATGCCCAAAATAAAAATTTTCATGTGGGAGGCCACTTTGAACATAATTTTGACTGTGGATAATCTAAGGAAGAGAGGCATGATCCTTATAAACATATTTTCTCTTTGCAAAGATAATGAGGAATTGGTTTATTATTTATTTTTAGAGTGCAGGTTTAACTTTCAAATCTTGGTTGAGTTTCTTAGCATCTTCAAGTTTTTTCTTCCCTTTCTTGGTAGTTTAAATGGAATGATGGAAAAGTGGAAAGAAACTTTTAAATCCAAAGTCCTCAAGTTGTCATGGGATTTCTCGCTACCACATATTCTTTAGAGAGTTTTGATTGAAAGGAAAAACAAGGTATTTCCAAAAATTGGTGAATATCCCTATGGTTATTAGCAAAATTAAGCAAAATAACAGGGACAACATAGAGATCCACAAACACAAGCAAGATGAATCCTTAGCCCCATAATATTATAAAATCCTCCATTCACTTGAGATTAGTCTGATCAAGTCAGGTGGGAAGCAAAGGACTAAGAAGGATAGGTCTAACTCTAAATGGGAACCACCCCTAGGGACTGGGTTAAACTCAATTTTGATGGTTTCGCAAAGCTTGGAGCTGGTAAGGCCGAGGGGGTGGTCTTATTAGAGACCATGTGGGTAAGTGTTTGCTTTCATTTGTTGGGCCTCTAGGGAATAACTCAAATAATTATGTTGAAGCAAGTGCAGTTGTGTGTGCATTAAGATAGCTAAAAGACTTGGGTTCAAGAAAATTATTATAGAAGGATATTCCCTGTTAATCATTAAAGCTATGGAAGGTAAATGCAAGATGGGGTGGAATGTCAAAAACATAATTTTGGAGGCTCAAATTTTGTTAGCCAGCTTTGATGATGTGATCTTACGCCACGTGTATAGAGAAAGAAATCACAGTGCTGATAGGTTAGCTAATCAGGGTAATGACTTAGTTGAATGGCATGAATGGGTTGGAAATGTTCCTTGGAGCCACATCAACTAAATCATTAATCATGAAAATACTAAGCAAGATAATTCACATGAGCCACGAGAGATCTAGTGGTGATATAGAGATGTTTTTTGGAATAGCTATAATCCCAAAGCAACAATGGTGAAAATAGAAAAATAAGTTTGGAGTGGGATAATTTGAGTATTCAAAATTTGAGCAAGCACAATTATCCGAGTTCCTTGATGGGGGAGATAACTTGTGAACGAAGCCTACATCTTTTTTTAATATTAAAAAAATGCTACTATCTGGAGGTTGCTCCACAAGGGTGGGTTCACTGAGTATATCAAGAAAATTAAGGGAAACGACCCTGAACTCATCCTTGATTTTGTAAAATCTTGTGACCATGGCAGGGTGAAGCTAGGAGGTATGGAATTGCATGTTATGGAGCAGTTCATTGTTGATACCATGGGCATATCTATGGAGGGATTGAAGTTTTTAAGGATAAGAAACACAGAACCAAGAAATTTTGACCTTCTTTGGCCCTGGTGAAATAGTCCACCAGTTTGACAATGGCATTTCTTAGATGTTCCTTCCAAAACGTTGGGCAAATGTTTGGAAGGTCGTCATGAGGTACATGAATCTTGAGGGTAAATTCTACAAGATTTACACTCACCATTTGTCTATGTTGAATTATTTTAGGCAACCAAGCCATGAGCTTTCCCTTTTTTCTCATTACCTTTTTCCATTTCCATCTCGACTTCAAGGATGATAAGGTTGATACCCCACTCCACCATGGCCTTATCCTATTGATTTTTCAAAATGGTAACCCTTCCCTACCCCATGAACTGCAAACCATTCCCATGGATGAGGAAGTTCTTGCCAGTAGTTTGAGAAGGATTCAAAGCCCTAGGGCGAAGGCTAGTGAGGATGTTGCGGCGGAAGCCCTTTCTGATTTAAGGAAGGGGGAATCTTCCAAGGGAAAGGGTATCATGGGTGAAAATCCTAGGGATGGTAGTAGAGAAGCTAAAATGGATAACATACAGGTGGATATTGATACCTTTCTCAACATGATAAAGCATCTTGTGCAGGATATGAGGGAGTGGCATCTCAAAGAAGTAGCCCAAGACAAGAGAATTAATGGTATTCAATATGAATGCATTATGTAGGAACAAAGGCTCTCTATTATGTAGGATCAAGTGGCTAAACTAGAAAATCAGATGAAGTAGGCCTAGATGGAGACCAACAACACGAAGGAGGAAGAGGAGCCGGTGGAGACCAGACATGAGAACCAAAAGAGGAAAATGGCACTCAATATCGTAGCTCAAGATGATGAGGAGACTACGGAGGCCATGGATATTGAGAAACCGATTCGATGAATCCGGAGTAGGTCCCTACCAACTTGGAACAAGGTCCCAGCTCTCACACCAGAAGCAACAAAAAGAAGAAACTTTAACTAACCTTTGGTGGCTTGGTCTAGTTTGTCTTGTCTATTTTTTGGTCCGATTGTCTTTAGGGTTGTTTAATATATATATACACACACACACACACACACTTGTATTGTGAATCTTGTGGGCATTTTATGAATTTCCCTTTGTTGAGCCTATGTCTTGGTCAAGTTGTTTTGTCCATGCTCGGACCATGCTAGTTTTGTGGCTAACTGGTTAGCCTAGATCTTTTTAATGTGGGTTTTTCTGTCCCCCAAACCAATCTATTACCTAATCTAAAAAAAATTGGATCTTTCACATCCACATCATCATCCTCAAAATGTAATGTCAATTTTATATTATTTTTTTATCCCAGCCATGCACATATTTGTTAGTTATGATTTCACATACACTCTCATATCCATCCCTCATTTATGCAACAATCATAAACACGAGAATAGTCCCTCTCTTTCAATATAGTTGGAGTATTTTGGGTTTTCATAACTTGATGAAAATCCATGATGCCAAAAATACTTCTACAATTGTATTCCCATAATCAGTCAATATCTATTTCAAAAACGTCAATCATAAATTCACATAATAATGAAAAAATTATTTTAAAAAACTCACGGTAGAATGTAATTTACCTATCATTTTAAAAAACTATTATGGGAGAATTTACAATTACACATATCTCAACACAACCAAAATGTAACTTGCACTAATTAAAAACTTCATAGGCATCACAAAGTGGAACCCCGTGAAATTGGAATTGTTATCATCAAAGTGCGCGCTTGATACAAGCACCTGCACCGTCATGTTCACATTTTCCATGTCCACTTTTGCAAAATTACTCACATGTCATATTCCATGCTTACAATGTATATGACATAGTGAATTGAATGTTTTAATGACTTGAATTGACATGCACAACTATCCGACCACACTTAAGTTCATTAAATTCGATATAACTATATTTAATATATTTGAAAAATTCAACAATGAGTAGAATAAAATCTACCATGTCTTGTGTAATCATTAATTAAAAATGAACCTCTTTCCTTATCATTGGATTTTCATTTATACTATGAAGCCCATTGTCAATATCATGTTGTGCATGTCTATAACACATGTATACCATGATGCCCACCGATCTAAATGACAATACTAACTTTGAATATTTTCAATGGATAAAAAGTATAGTTCTCAACAAAGTCAACCACATACACAATGCAACCAATAGGAAAACAATTCTTAGATTTACCAAACTCCAAAGTTTTCCACCTTGAACCATAGATATGTTTTATATATAGATAGAAAAATCCTAAACTTGGCCAGGAAATCACAAAAAGGAACAACTATTTCTATAATGGAAATCTTCTTTGATTCCTTCCCTAAATTTGTAGTTAAAAATTCATACTCAAAACTTTTCCAAATGACTTTTTTGGTTTGTGAATCATTAATTTTTTCAGGTAGCTTCACTAAATTTCCACATTCTATACATGCCCCTTTGATACAATCATCCTTAAATTAAAGTGCACCTTCTACTTTCTTATCAAAAATATTGCCGACAAACCGACTTACACATGGAGAGGGGACATCATTTCTTGCCATATCACAACAACATGTCTCATGGATTCTATTTTTCCTTACATACATTAGCTTTAAATTCTCAAATGTTCGTTATGTAATTTTAATTTCAAGATTGTCATCTTTAACACTTCTATAGAACTCACTTGGGTTTTTTCCAAAAAAAAAAAATGGGTGTTTTTTCCTCAAACCAAGACCAAGCCTAATAGTAAAACATCCTTAGCATTTGAAGAGACACAAATATGGTTTTTCCAATACTGAATAATAATATCTTTTACACGATTCAAAATTGTGTTTCTTCAAGGTGCCTTTCATATTAATGCCCAATTCACTTCCATGTTTTCATCCAATTTAACCCTACACTTCACATACTTTGAGATATTTATTCTACCTTTACCAAGGACATTTGCAATTGTTGTGACCTATTGTTTTTTAACTATTTATAGACCCGCTAAATTTGTTATGATAGATCTACATGATGTAGAAAGGTCTTTACAACAAGAAAAGCTACTTTAATAATGTCAAGTGCATTATGTAAGTTTTGTACTATGATATATTTCATGTTATTCATTGTTTTTGAATTAACTCCTAACATCTCAAAAAAGTGACTATATCATTACATTGAAAAATTATCTGCTACCAATTGAACTCTATCAATCAAATATTTTCTTCAAAATAATGTTTTTGCATCTTCATTGAATGATATTTTATTATGTTTAAATAATATAACTTACTCTCTTTAACAATAGCAAAGAAATCATCTTCATCCATATCCCCAATATTATTCAAGTTCGGTAATCCTCTGCTTTGAAAATTTTCTCTCTCCTTGAGCACAACTAACATCTTCATCCATTTTCATTTTTTCATTATTTCCTTTAACTTGTTCATTTATTATATCTTAAGCATGAAAATCTTCGTGTTCTTGAAGTTTCTGTTGAATTTGAATAGCTTCATAAATTGTTGAGTTTGAATAGCTTTGTGAGCTTAAAGAGCATTGTGTTCCTTTTTTAACTTGTTTGTTTTGTTTCTTTTTTCATTGTATTGCTTCTCCTTTTCAAGGTCTTTATTTTGATCAACGTCCCTCTCTTATATATGTTTACGAACCATTACATACCAAATTGCTATATTTGATGTTAATATTTTAATTTTAAAAAATTGAAGTAAAAAAAGAATATGTTTTTATATTTAAACTAAAGGAATCAAATGGAAACAAATTTAGCTAAATAAAACAACTTGATTGATTAGAAAATTGAATTAAATAAATATTTTAATTTCATATTTTAGCTAGAGGAAACAAATTTAATAAAACAAAACTACTTAATTGAAATTACAAATTGAAGTAAAGAAAATGGTTTAATTATATACTTAAAAACTAAAATAAATAAATGAAAACAAATTTAACTAAATGAAACAACTTGATAAATTGTGACATTGAAGTAAAATAAATAATTTGATTTCATACTTAAACTAAAGGAAACAAATGAAACGAAACAACTCAAGATTGATTGCAAAATTGAAGTAAAAATAATAATTTGATTTCATAATTAAACTAATGAAAACAAATTCAACTAAATGAAATAACCCGATTGATTACAAAATTCACAATGTCTATTATAAAGTCACTACCACCTTAAAAAAAATATATATTTTAAATTTTTCTTTCCACCCTTGAATTTCTTAGCACCACGTATTGTTTTTTATTTGTTTGGGCATTCCTTCTTAGATCTAAGATGTGGAACATTAATCCCATTATGTATTAAGTGTTTCTCAGGTTCATATTGAATTGCATGTTCAACATTGTCATAAATTAGGTCAAAGCCTCTAGAGTATGAATGTGATGTTTTAAACTTATAAATGAAAATTGTGAGAGTGTTATCTGATAAATACTTAGATTCGTATGTTTTGATGGACAATATGAATTGGAAATTAATTTCTGCAAAACTCTTCTTCACATTAAATTTGTTTAATAGACAATGTCCACATGGGAGATTCAAGGGGTACTTGAATGTTTAACTAACACCTAGTCCTCATATTATCAATATAAATGTAAAAAAAATCACTTTAATCGTGATTAGAAATTCAAAATCAAAATAAACAAAAAGATCAATATATAATTCAAGTAATATAAATATTAGGTCCATAAACATGTTATGATGATAAGGCTCCTTCATACATATATTGAATAATTTATCCAACATGTGCATAGATAATTCGTGTAATATACATTGGGGGTCCCTCGTTAGGTTACTTTTAAAACCTTTTTAGTATACACAATCTAGCTCCTAGTATCAAACTAGACACTTCCAACCATTTTAACCAAGTTAGACAAATGTCAAAAAATTCCCCCAATGATTCTCTAGCTCACACACTTCAAACGTGTCAATTTAATTTCTACATTTGAACTATTTAGTCATTAATATTTAAACAAAATAAGATCTAAATTGTGCTAAATTTCAACTTCGAATATTGAAAATGATTTTGTAAAACAAAAGAATGAACTAAATAATATATTTAAGAATTAACAAAATTCAACTTCACAAAACATTCTAAACATCAAATTACAAGAAAATATTAACTTTAATACAAAAATTATTAAAATATTAATGATACAATATAACTAATATGGGCGATAGTGATGAGAACTTGTTGATTCATATAATGGGAAATGACATGGTTTTGGTTGATGGAAATATTCATATATAATTACTCTTCATGAATCCTTTTTAATATTAGGTCTAACAATGCAAGACAAAAAAACATATAATCCTAAGAGAAATGTCTTTAACATTAATATTATAGTAGACATCCAAAAGTGTAAATTGTATTAAAATGTAAATGAGATATGATTAAATTATATCTTGGGAATGGACTTGATGTTTACCCTATTAATAATATAACCCAACAAACCATAGTGAAAGGATTTTGAACAAACTTTGTGGATGTTAAGGCCAACTGCATACTACGAAGTTTTAAATAATTTATAAGGAAAGTCATTTAACACTAATGAATTTTCATAGGATTTTTATAGTTTCGTCCATGTGAAAAATAAAATTTAATTAAATAATGGTAAGAAATTATAGCTTGACATGACATGATGTCAAGACAATTTTAGAAAACAAGATCTCGAGTTGGGGTATGCTCATGGGTTGTGAAGAACTATAGTGTGTGATAAAATATTGAAGGATACCAAGTAAATCCATAAAATTTCTTATGCAACTTAGATGAAATTTATTTGGTCAATAGGATAAGTTTGGCTTTAAGGTTTTGAACAAATTCCTTGGAGACTCTATCACTTATCTAAATCTAGTGTATAAGGTAGCATAACCGATAACCTCTAACTTCATGCAATTACACCAACATAATTATTTGTAAAAGTCTAGAGGATAGATGTACTTGCATAACATTGTTAAAAGGAGTAATTTTAAGCTCATATGTGTCATAAGATAACTCTTTACTAGAGATTATATGAGATTGATAGTGATTTGAAAGTAAACAATTTTCTTGTCAAATATCCTCAAGAAAGCATTCGTGTTTGATGGAACCTTACTGGGTCAACAAAACTGACCATTGTCGTAGGAAGGTCTAGGAACATTGTTCAAAACTTTGTATATGTGGGTGTATGTCTTATCAAGTGCTATAAGAGAAGAATTGAGATAAAGTTAGTTTATGAAGACTTTGTATAATTTTCCTCCATTTGAAAAATAAAATTTAGTTAGATAATGGTAAGAAATTATAGCTTGACATGACATGATGTTAAGAAAACAAGATCTTGAGCTAGGGTGTGCTCATGGGCTATGAAGAACTATAGTGTGTAATAAAACCTTGAAGGATATCATAACAATTTTTGATACAACATAGATGAATTTATTTGGTCAATAGGATAAGTTTGAATTTAAGGTTTTGAACAAATTCTTTTGAGACTTTATCACATGTCTAAATCTAGTGCATAAGGTAGCATAACCGATAACCTCTAACCTCATTCAATTACACCAACATAATTCTTTTTAAAAGTATAGAGGATAGATGTACTTGCATAGTATTGTTAAATGAGTAATTTTAAGCTCATATGTGTCATAAGATAAAGCTTTACTTGGAGGTTATATGAGCTTGATAACGATTTGAAAGTAACCAATTTTCTTGCCAAATATCCTCAAGAAGACATTCATGTGTTTGACAAAATCTTACCAAATCTTAAAAACTAACCCTTGTCATATGAATTTCTAGGAACATGGTTCAAAATTTTGTATATGCGGGTGTATGTCTTATCAAGTGTTATAAGAGAAGCGTTCAAATAAAGTTAGTTTATAAAAATTTAGATAGTTTTCCGCACATGAAAAATAAAATGTAATTAGATGATGGTAAGAAATTATAACATCAAACACAACTTTGATCAAGTCTATCAATGTTGGTATCAAAAGAGAATAAGTCTTTTTCATCCAACATAGCATTTTAAGGTGTTTGAGGACCTTTTCATTCCTTTTTTTAGGTGTTTGAGGACCTTTATATTCCCTTTTCCAAAGAATCAAATAAGTGAACCAAGGGAAATCAACTAGAATATATAACTATAAGCTTCTTGTGAATATTAAACTAGGTTTCTCACTTTCCAACACACGAGCACATGAGGACCACTAATGAGTGAATTCATCAATATTGAAAGCCCACACAAATTATAACAAGATGAGAGAAAATAGTATACCAACCAAATCCATAAAATTGTGCATTTAATGAGATCATTAACATAAGAAAATAAACTATAAACCCCAATTGATGATTTTGAAATGCAATTTGGTGAAAGAAAAAGTAATAGAACTTCAACAATTTGGTGTTAACAAAAATTAGTAAAGATTTCTAGTTTTAAAACTCCATGATTATGGTAGCGATTTGTAATAAATACCCAACAATTTGCAACAAAATGTGTACTAATTTATTAAAAATGTATTACTTAATTACAAAAAATATTAATTTTGATGCAAAATTCATTCATTTAAAATAAATTATTGAAGAACATAATTAAACACACATTTACATTGTAGACTAAACCTTTACACACTAGATTAGAGGGGCAAAGGCAGGGAGGGGGAATCGTACCAGATGCAAGGGGAATTATTTTTGCACCTATTTAGCAGGGTTACGACCGTAAGGGTTAAGGTTGTAACCCTTATGGCCATAACTCATTGAGGCACAACCAAGTGGCACACCAATGTCATGAAAAATTGGACTCAAATCTTATACGCCAATGTTTTCCACATAAGTATCACTTTAGTGCTTCCAAAAAGGGGTTTTGGGTAATTTTTTCTTTAAAAAATATGACTTTTGTAGCTACTGTTCCATAGTACCTAAATTATTATTTTTATATAATTTAAATAATTATTTTCTATTTTTTAAAAATTCAATGACTTAGGTGTTGTTTTTCATTTTTATTTTAAATTTTTAGACACAAATAAAAATATAGTATTAAATTTTGAAACAAAATATTGTGTTATAAAAAGGTGAGTCTCACAAAACCATGATTTTATTTCTAACTATACTACTTTCAATTTTGAGATATTGAGTGTGCGACAAAAATAGTTAACTTCATAAAAGTTTTGTTTAAATAATTAAATATAAAATATTTTTTGACCGAAAATTTTATTAAAAAATTATTTTGTGCTACAACATTGAAAATATAACATGTCTTCAAAAAATCTTGTTTTAATAATTATATTTCATTATCATACATATGTGTGTGATTTGTCACTCAATGTGCTAGTTTGCACAAATAAACTAGTGTGTTACAAAAAAGACAAAATTTAATATTTTTTATTGTAAAAAAATAATAATAATATTCTACAATCAAAATATTTCGTAAACCAATGTATCACTTATCATCACTCAAACTTGCGTAAACTCTCATTTTTAAATAAATATATGTCACTTCTCCATATAAAATCGGACCACATGTTTATGCACTCGAGTGTTAATTATTGTTGTACTCATCAATCTTCCAAGTAATTACACCGAGAGGTGTTCCTACAATGGCATGCAAGGAGTCTAATGATGTATGTTGATTGAAAAAACTCATTATTTACCAACTAATATTTGATTGTTAAAATAATTTATATTACTTTATGATAAGTATAATATGTATAATTTTATAATGTCGTAAAATATTTAAGTTAGTTTTTACTTATATAGAAGATATGGTAAAATATTTTACATTTATGGGGGTGTAATTCTTTTGGACATATAATTAAAATAGTAGTGAAATAAAATATGTATGAGGTAAAATATTTAAGTTAGTTTTTACTTATATAGAAGATATGGTAAGATATTTTACATATATTGAGGTAAGTAATTTTTTATATGCATAATTAAAATAGTAGTGAAATAAAATATGTATGGGGTAAAATATTTAAGTTAGTTTTTGCTTATACAAACCTATGGTAAGATATTTTACATGGATCACTTAAATAATTTTTAAGTTTTTACTTTCTATGATAATATATTTTAGATGTATTTTAAACGCGTCAATTTAAGTTAGTTATTACTTATGTAGAATCTAAGAATCTAAGCTTACATATTTGAGATGTATTTGAGGGTAAAATATTTAGGTTAGTTTTTACTTATATATAATCTATGCTAAGATATTAATATATTTTATATGTATCAACGTGAATAAATATTTATATTTATATTTAAACAAACATTAAAAATAACAAACAAATATTCAAATAAACTAATTAAATAAATAACTAGCATAGATATCTTAAATATATCTATCTAAAAGACACCAAGAGATATCAATCTCGAGGTGCCTATATTAGAATTCTCACATAAATTAGATAGGCACTTCGATATTGATATATCTCAATGTCTTATAGATAGATGTATTTAAGATATCTATACTAGTTCTATAACTTTCCATGTGATTTTAAAACCTTCCGAATAATTCGAACCTTTCCCCACTCAATTTTTTAATTTAATTTTTGGTTGGAAATTAGCTACCATGGTAAACAAACAAAAGTGAAGCTCTTCATAATTACGCTGAAGGCATTCCCCCTATGGGAAAGGCCCTTGCGGACGCTTATGCGATCAGGTGTTAAATTTGACGGTTTGATAGCCGTCTGGACATTTTCACATTTCCGAGTAGAATTCCAATGGTTTTTGATGGCGTTGTCGGTGTGGCCGAGGAGGATGCGGGCGGTAAACAGGGTCGACTGAAGGAGGCACTGCTTATGCTGCTGATGCGTTTGATGGTGGGCAAGTTTTTTCCATGTTGCTGTCGGAGAACAAAAATCTTAAGCACTTTCCTGCATGCGGGCCATGGCCACAATGTCGCAGGTTCGAGTTTTGGATCTTGGAGGGACAGTTCTGGATCAGTTGCCCGCCAGCTTGGGAAGCATGAAACAACTTGTTTGTCTGCGGTTAGCAAGCGTACCGATCACGACATTGCCTAAAACCATGAAAATTTTGACGAAGCTTCAAATACTGGATCTTTCGAATTGCACGAAACTGGAACAGTTGTCGGTGGGGATGGGCATGTTGATCTCCTTAAGGTATCTAGACCTGAGCTACTGTCAGCGTCTGCACTTCTTACCTTAGGGGATTTCTAGGCTTACATCTCTCCAGTACTTGCAGAAAGAAGGTTGCTGGCAAGTTTGGGGACCAACATCAAGAACGCCACAGACTCGGGCCAAATTCAGCTGCGGTTTTGGATCAGATAAAAGGAATGCTTGCTTTAAAGAGGGCGTTGTGTTTGCCTTGAGCGTGGGCAGAGGCTATTCTATGTCCACTGTGGACTGCGGTAATGTGCTCCAACAAGAAAAACAGACATGCATTTATTGTATCCCTATCAATAAAAAAATCAGTCTCAGACATGGTATTGGAATGAAACCTGTTTGTATTTGCTACCTACCTTACTTCGACGCTAGGATTTTCATTCATGTGTAATGATTTGTGGAGCGTGGGTTAGTGACTGTTTCTCTGGGGAGAGTGGCCTGCTACTTCATAATCTTTTGTTCTGTGTGGAAGAAACGATTAACGTCTTGGTCGTGCTTTGCAGTGGGGGTGCGTCTTGGTCTAGTTGTATTTATTTATTAGTCTGAACTCAAACTTTACTTGATATTTGGCTGTGAGTGCTAATTAAAAGTGTTTTCTTTCTTTCAGGCACAATTTCTCAGTATCAATGTTTGCACAATTAGTTGAACACAACCAGTTTCCATTCCAATCACTTGTGTGAAAAATCTATTACGATTCGATTATTAACCTCCTATCTCGTAAGATTATTTGATCAACAAATATTGGAAAATAACATAATCAGAATTTCACAAATACAAACACATAAGAAATACCCAACAAGGTGAACACAATATTTTCGGACAATTGTCCCTAGAAAAACCCTGTAGGGAAAACCAAGATTACTACGTATAAGAAATACATTAAACTTCAGCAAATCAAGAGATACAAATATTGCTTGCCTCTTACTGGCAGAGCTCCGACAATCTCCTAATCCTCCTGCTGATATTCCTCCACTGCTATCTCCAATGCTATCACTGCGCCCTTGCTAACACTACAAGACTACTTGCTAACACTACAAGTTTCTCTCAAAACTTCCTTGTTACAAATGACCCCAATGACCCCCTTATATACTACTCTCATTGAAAATCAACGGCCGAGATTAATACAAATGAATGGCTGAGATTAAGACAACTCAATAACCATAACAACCTTGGTTATGAGGTGTCACCTAAAAGGAGTCAATATTAGATAGCAATTGTTCTTATCCTAACAATATTTGTTTGACAAAAACAACTATTTCTCTAAATTCTAGGTTGTCCAAACTACCCATAACAAATGGATGAGGACAAACAACTGTCCAAGCTACTAACTACTAAGATTAACAACTTGTTGTACAAAGCCGCATGAGAGAGGGGTTTTACCCATGATCTTACCTATTTATCCACATGTCCGTTCCAACACAAAACTGGTTAGAGGGGAAAAGAACCAGGCACCTGCAACCTACACGACAACTCTAATGCATTTTTGGGACCACTCATTTCCAGAGACTAGCCACGAACGCGGTTTCACAAATCCAGGGGAAGCGGAAATGGTTGTTGCCCTTTTAACTTGGATGACAGCTGAAGGAGAGAGCCCTGAGCAGATAACTGTCCTTGTAGCATATAATGGATGGGTATGCTTCCTTTATTTACCTCTGGAATTTCATGTTTGTCACGAAAGACCTTAGCTTTTGCAGCCGGATTGAAGTTTACAACTTACAAGTAGTGTACAAGGGAATAGAGGACAATTAGCGGAAGGTCGAGTAGTTGGGTAGGAAGACTGTGAGCTCAGCGGGGACCTCACTTGCATAATAAATCTGGTGGGATATTGCTAACTTCTTCTAGGGTTAAATATCTTATAAAGTTTAGATGCTTGAATTTTACTTATTTTCGCTAGGTACTTGCAATATTTTTGTCCACCCACGCTAAAAATGGGCACACATTCGTAAGCAAGGCCATGGTGAAGATCATCTTCCCCAATGGAGAATCCCATAATTTCTACACGCCCATCACAAATTTGTACTTCTTTTTCAATATCCCCACCAATATTGCATTCACGAGGGACCTAAGTCTCTCCATCAACAACGAGTTTCAGGGCACCGACACCTACCTGTTGTTGCCGCCAACCGCCTCATTCCCATCAACTACCCAGCCTCCGACTTGCAACAGTCAAAGTGGATTAATCCAAGTTTAAAGCACGCCAGGAGGTGGTTGCACACAACAGTAGAAAACAGTAGTCTTGAGTAGCATCACAAACCCGAACGGAGAAAAATCTCATCAAACCGATTCCAATAAAACCCAAATATAATACGTTTAGTCACAACGCAGGGTATGAATTTTTTATTTCTGTTTTGTTTTGTTTGTTTTATCACATGGAAATCAATTATGTACTTATTGACCTTCGGTTTAATTATTTTGTGGGTAGGAATGCGTAAAGGACAATGAACATGTCATATCTGGTACCCACTACCTTTATATTCTATGGGATCCTAATTGCAGATAATGAGATGTAAAAATCTATATCATGGTTTGGTGGAGGGCCTAAGGCGTTGCCCACTCGTTTTTTAGATGATTTGAATGTATTCCACATTTAATATTTACATATTGAGAGACATTTATGTCTGAGAAGATTGTGTGGGGTTGGTGCGTAAAATTCTGAGGTTTATGTATGGAGTAGGTGTGCAGAATTCTCTCACTTAACAATTATGGATTTAGGGTTTCCATTCCATCAAATTTTCCCCTATTAAAAACATGAGGAACTGTAAATTAGCATGGAATTTTGGGTATACATGCAGACTCTTGGGACTAAGCCACCCAAAACGACACCCTTGTTGGGTTGTTTCCTACAAGAAAATTAGGTGATAGTGGTGTACAAACTGATCTAGAATGGGAGCCTATAGGAGTGGTTGGTGGCTACATGTGTTGTCACACGTGTTGTAGCTTTGGCTCGATCTTGAAATTACTACTATTTAACTCCGGATTTCATATTATAACTCTCTTTAACAATATATTAATCATAATTATCAATGTATATGGTATTATAATTTTATCTTTATGAATAATATTGCATAAGTAGATTCTATTTAAGATTTGTATTTATTTTGGGGTTATTTCCAAGTTTGGGATTCATGAATGAATGTAGTGATAAACACCGCAGAATTACATTCACTGAACCTCCTCTGTTAAACACCTGCAGAATTAGATTAAACACCGAATAATAATAATATTAAATTTGAACTCATTCGGGATATTTTATTAGACAAGGGAGATTACAATATATAGAAGATTGATCTCCTTAATTTAAGGAGTCAACTTCAATCTCAAACTACTCCCTAGAATATCTCGTGATCCACTAATCACTCAACAAACCTAGAATCTCTCTAAGAGATCTCTACGAGTTGTCACCAACTCATTATTTGCACAATAATAATAATGTTCACAATATTAAAATATTGCTAACATTCACTCCCCTATTGTTAACATTATTATTTCCACACATACACTCCCCTAATGTGAACAATGTAGAAAAAAACATTCACACGTCTTCTACAGCTTGCCTGCCTCTGCATGCTCATGATCTTGGTACGTTGAACCTCTGTTCAACAAATACGAACCCCTGTTCGACAATAACGGACCTCTGTCCTAGGTACGAGCCCCTGCTCATGAACCTCTGTTCATCCTCTTCAAGAAAAACATGATGCTGCTTTTTCTTGTGCTTTTATCTTTCTACTATCACATATTTACATCAGGAGGTTATAAAAGGAAATACAATTCTGAACAGGAATGTGACATCTGTTCTTATTATAAAACACACAATAATGGAATCAAACACACAACTGAAATACTTGGCCACCAAATCAATACCGCGGCCTCGTCGATGGTGCCTGACGAGAGGTCGCTGATCAACCTCCTTCCTCCGTTGCCTCCGGCCTCCATCTTTTGCTACTTACTTAGCATAAAGTATAGTCGAGGACGATACGCGTTCCCTGTCGCGATACAGGGCGGGGTCGAGGGGCGGAGCCCCCGAAGCCAGGAATGGTTTTCATTTGTGTTTTCTCCTAAAAATAGAGTGTCGGATTACACCGAAAATGCACTCATTTGTCCTTTTTTTTTTTTTTTTTTTTTTTATAGCAATTTTTCGACTCTTACAAACAACACAACTGTTAAAATAACTCGATGACACCTATATGATAAGTGAAAATACTTATACAACATTAATAGGTATAAAAGGTATTTTTAGTATCAATAATACTAGACAAGTTTTGACTCCTAGACAATGATGACAATAACAGCATTAGGAAGCCTATATAACCGACTTATAGCCAGGGATTTAAATTTATAACAACTGTCACTTAAAACCAATTATTAATGAAAAAAATACTATGGGCTGGAGAAATAAACTAAACCGCTCATTTTTATGAGAGAGAAGAAGACAGGAGCTTGTTGTAGATGTTCTCCCACTACAAATTTGAATCTAGAACTGCTGTGAGATGTCAAGCGACTATATTTTGTGCATGCACATACAGGTCTGCATCTAAGGCATGTATAAACTGTTCCGGGATGACAGCTGGTTCAGCCAATCCAGACAACTGGCACACAACTCACGCAAAGACCGAGATCCACACACAAAAATGATCCTGAACGCTGAGATATCTCTCAGACTGTAAATTTGATCTTTCAAATATACAATAACAGGCAATAACAATATCAACTCTGTTCATTGAACCATGGAGAACCAAATGTGATTGAGGGAGTTGCTTGATCGCTGGAAATACGTGGATGAAAGTGAAGAAATAGAAATGATGCCACACGGACAGATCACAGGTCTGTATGTCGATGGAACACCGAATCAACTGAAACAGAAGATGATTGCGCTTCAATGCACCCGATCTATGAAGCCTCCCACGCAAAACCAATTCTCCTTTATTTATCCATGCGGGAAAGCCTCCATTATAGTGCATGTAATCTTTGTATTAGAAAACTGTATCATTTCTCTGTACTCTCGAATATAGCAAATAATAATACAAGATAGTGTCCTCCTGTATTCGTTTGCAGATCCTCACAATAGTGATTGCCGTATTTTATAGATCCATACCTGAAATGGAAGGCTTCAACTTCTACCACTATAAATTATAAATCCAAAACTAATTTCACATAATAACGAGGATTCAAACAGGTGATGTGTTGAGGAACATCCAATATGAAAATCATAAACAACTACTGAGTGCAGATCTGAATGACTCTCATATTTGAATGGATCTAAATGGTGATGATTGTAAAAACGAATAGCACAGACATGCAAGGAAATACGGTTAAAATCACAAAACACAGCCTACAGTCTGTCCATTTCCAGGCACTCGTGCCTTATGCAGACGTCTGGAGGATGTGCTCACTGTTAGAGGGTGCATACAGATCAGGGGGACGTGCTGGAAACTTGGATTGATCTCTTGTCAGATCTGAGCCACCATACTGCAATGCAGAGAAGTCAATGCTACCTCCAGTATCCTAGGATGAACTTCGCTCTGATACCAATGATAAACACTGCAGAATTACATTCGCTGAACCTCCTCTGTTAAACACTGCAGAATTAGATTAAACACCGAATAATAATAATATCAAATTTGAACTCATTCGGGATATTTTATTAGACAAGGGAGATTACAATATATAGAAGATTGATCTCCTTAATTTAAGGAGTCAACTTCAATCTCAAACTACTCCCTAGAATATCTCGTGATCCACTAATCACTCAACAAACCTAGAATCTCTCTAAGAGATCTCTACGAGTTGTCACCAACTCATTATTTGCACAATAATAATAATGTTCACAATATTAAAATATTGCTAACATGTAGTATACACATGATTGACTATTGTATATACCCTCGGCATGCTAATGCTTGCTTTCAACAATGTATGTCTTTGGTTTTGTTTTTACTTGGTCAACCACTTTTTCGTAGAAATAATTTTATTTACATTTCTTAAATGTTTTTATTGTGCCCATATATTTTATCCATCACAACATAAAAATTGATTATGAATTCGTACAACATGTTCCCATTATAACGATCTTTCAATTTAAGGTATGTTTTGTAATGATAAAAAAATAGAAATTGTAGTTTGTAGTTACAACACTTTTGAAGTAAAACTTAACACTAATAGTGCTTGTGGATAATGACATTTAAATATTTGTGTTGTTTTCACTGTTTGTAAATCTCATTAGTGATTGTCCAATAAGGTTTCACTTGTTTCTTCGTCTAATTTGGCACAATTACCTAATGTTGAAGATGAATTTGATACATTGTGGTCCTTTGACGTAACTGAAGAATTTGGTGAAGCGTTCATGTTATTGAAATTATCTACCAATAATGTTATTGTGAGAAAAACATGTCGTCATCAGTAATTCGAGGCCCTTCTTTGGAATGACATCTCCATACAATTTCATATCCCATATTAAAAACATATCGACAGGATTTCAGTTCTCGTATTTCAATGACAAGTAGTTTCATGAATACCTACAATATTATGAATTGTTTCAACCCTTTCAATGAGTAAAAATATTTTTATTGAATCACATCTTAATATTTTCAAGGGTGTTTTATAGAATTTACATTAAAAAACCATGTCAGTTCAATTCTTGAAATAATATAATTGTAGTAATCCCAAATACTTGCTATGCCACTAAAAGGTAAGGCTTTATAGGGTTACATCTATTAACAATTTAAATACTAAAACATTGCATAAAATAAGATGATCATTTTTATAAATACTTAATATCTACGTTTGTAATGTTGTAGTTAGGAATTAATTGTTGTACCCCCATCGGGTCCAACCATGTTGTGCTCGCCTCATACCACACATGAGAGGGTTCATCAACGATATAATAATATCCACAAATTCTCAATCCTTTCACCACCAAATTTGTCTCCATCTTCTAAGGAATGCTTTGATAATTTTTCATTTCTTTATTCATTAAATTCAACATAGTTAAGTGATGTCAATGACTTGGACATAACTTGAGAAACAAATGTAACATGAACTTGAAGAAATTTGTAAACCTTTATTCTAAATCTAAATTTTCTTTTATTTCGCATGAAAAACAAGCAGTCGGTCATGTTTTATGTTCCCAGAAAAAAGTTGGAGCTGAAAGATGGTTGAAAATGCTATGAGTTCCATTGAAACATGATAAAATAATAAAAACAATCCCAGCTCATGTTTTAATGTTAGTATTAGTGGGCCGATACTAATGAAAAATTCAACTTCAACATTAGGAGCATTTATGAAACAAAGAATGCGATCGTCTATTTTCCGTCTAGATTTCCTTTCCCTTGTATTGCTTGTCCCTCTATCTCTTTCTTCGTTACCTTGGTTTCTCTTGTAATTTTTCTCCTTTTATCCTTCTTATCAGCGTGTCCATATCACTGATCTCATCCATGCCATAATATGCTTTCCGAATTTCAAGAAATTCTGAACCATATCTTCCAACACATATTACCATTCACAAAATACTTACTAAGAGTGTTGTTGAGCACAACTTCAATGCTCAATCAATGTCACGAATACATGAAACAACTTTGTTCCCTGACACCAATTAGGAACAACATTTATGTATCCATAATATTTACTTTCCTACACATTCCTATCAAAGAACTTAAAACTCTTTCGACCGATAATCCAAAATGGGTTGTGGCATGCAGAAATTCTACAGTTTCATGCAATATGTATACACAAACTGCACTATATAATTTCTTTGCATGAATGATGCATTATATAATTTATTGGTTTAATCCCATTGTCCCCCTACTCTAAGTTCTTGTTTATCATTTTTTTGGTAGCAAAGTTCATGCCTTTAAATTGAACCCTTTATGTCTCCATCACTTTTCATTCCTCCATCCACTCCCTTTCAGCGTTCACATTGCACTGCTTGCGTGCAATCATAGTCATAGCCTTCTATTAATTTCAAAAAAATTGTAATCAATAGAGAAATTGTAAAAGTATACAAGATTCTCATCCAACAAACCGATTGCATAATATGCCTAACCTTTTAAGTTTTAAGCGGACTTCAAAATTTTGATTAGCTATTAACATCGACTAGAATTCACCCAATTACTATAAGGGAACAAGCGAAAACACACAATTATGAGCATCTATGTTAGGGCATGGCATGACAAAAACACCATGTTTTACCATATAATCCTACATTGTGAAGAACAAGTTAGAAGGCTGCTAAAACGTCCATAAGAATCAAGTTATAATCCTACTATTGAGGTAGCAATGAAAAAGCATAGGAAGGACGCGTTGTTTTCTCGTGAGCCACAATTGTGCCCCTCAAAGAAACTAGATGAAGAGGAAAATACCCATTGAAACGACCACAATAATAATAGTCCCCCTCCCTTTTAGTGTATTGATGCATACCTAATTGAGGAGGAGAGAAGGAAGATGGAGCCACTCCTCTTGCCCTTTCCAACCCACAACTTCACAAATAGGAAAATCTTTCTTTTGCTTTTAATTAGAAGTTAAACAAATTTTTACTTGAGGACTCGAGGCTTTTGACAAACAAGAATAACATAGTAATATAACAAAACATTGAACATCAAAGAGAACTATAATCAAAGAATTCCTTGAAAGTTTGAATGTTTGAGTATATAACAAATAGGCATAGAATCATATTTAAGACTTGAAGACTTAGGGTAACTTTCTTCGTAAACTCATAGATGTAGTGGATCTAAATTTACACTTAATAATAATAATTTTTATTTCAAATTATAGTTTTATGTATTTACAAAAGATTTAGTTGTATTTTATTATTAAGTTAGAAATTTTATTGAATTCCATCAAAAAAATTAGAATTCGAAAAATTAGTCATTGCACATAAATTTTATAAGAAATCATCATTAAAATGTGTATGGATTGTGGATTGATTTTTTCAATTTTCTTCAAAATCTTAAAAGATGTTCAAATTCACTAAATAAAACTAGTAAAAATTATCGTATCAAATTCAATAAAAAAATTACTTTTTATTATTTGTAGTTTTAAATTGATTTATCATTTGTGTATATGTTATTTGTTGCCCTACTCATGTTTATTTGCAATAAGGCTATAAGCCAAAAACCTTGTGCATTGTGAAACGTGAAACTTTTGCATAAACAATTCAACATTGTCTTTTGTATGAAGTTCACTCCATGATTTAAACCCTCTACATGTTAATTGTTGAAAAGAGAGGGGTAGCAAAGCTTGGACGTGGAAGAAGTATTGACATGGGGCATGGAAGAGGAGTTGGTGCAAGTAAACAATTCAAAAGAGGGCATTACTATGCAAAGCTTAAAGGTATTTAAGCTTTTGCATATAGTTTTTAAAGATTTTCTCAAAAAGGTCATGGTCATGTAAAGCCTAAACTAAAAGTATTTTAAAGATTTTAACTTTTAAAAAAATATAAATATGTGATAGATTGTATAATAGTAATTATTAATTAATATTAACTATCAAAATTAATTATTAAAATATTTATTTAGATTTTGAATCTTTGATTTAAAATTATGGTTATTGGTTTTTATTAGATTTTATTAGGTATTAATATTTGACTAAATGTTATTGATGTTTTTATACTTCAAATTTTTTTAGTCGTTAATGTATTTTTTATAATAAAATAATTATTTATTAATTTAATTTTTAAAATTAGTTTTTATATAAAAAAATAGATTCTTTCTTTTATGATTCTTATTTTTGTAATTATTTGGGCAATGCAATCATTAATATTTACAATTTTGGACATTTATTTATTTTTATTGTATCTTCTTCCTTTTAAATGTACAAAATCAACAATGTAATTCAATGTCACCCCAAAATCAAAATGGATGGGATGAAAACATATATCACACCACATTAATAATATCAAATGTCTATTATGTATTCATCCTTTTGTTGGGAGTATGACAAGAGTAATGGAACACCGAGTTGACATCTTGAGTGGTATAGGAGGGTGTTAGTTCAAGAAAAGGTGTGCATCTCGAATATCAAAGTTGCATTTTTGATGAAATAGATCTTATATTATAATAAGTATAATGATACAAGATTATCCACAAAAAAGCGGGTGATATGGAAGCACACCCCAAAGCCACGAACCAAACTAGGCCTAGGAGCACAAGAGAACTAATTACATCAAAAAACAAGGAACATAAAAAGTATGCCATCGCAACAAATTGTTGGCCTTCAAGGGGGGTCTGGGTGATGTCATCCAAATCCCGACAAGTCTTTACCGAAGTTTAGAAAATCCCACTCAAGTTGTGATAGTTTTATTCTTCAATTTCTTCACAGCGGCCCATGAGGGTGAAATGGGAATCTCCAATGCAAATGAAATTTATCTAGCGGTGGAGGCAGAATCCACCCATCATGGGTGTGTGGCTTGAGCAAAGGCGGAGAGCCCTAATCTTGGTGTCTACAAGGGGGAGGGATATCCCACCCCAATGGTGGGCTAAAGGTAACGAGAGGAGCTTCGCTGACAGGATGACCACACAACAACCGGTGTGCATGAATGAACGAGTAGCACTAGGAATAATTATGTCACCACCACCTTTTTGGTGGTCAATGTCAACGCCATGTGGCGGGGTAGTAGCGAGATGGAGACGGCAGGACAATGGCAACATTACAAGGGGTGTCACCCAAGTGACACAAGAGTGTTCTGCAGATGTTTCACCGCCAATACCACCTTGTTATCCTAGACTTGAATCTACAACAAGACATTGGCGGCATAACCATTGACTTGTTATAAATAAAGAAGTGATGATTAGCATCGAATTAGCAAACAAACAAGCATTCCTTTCTTTCCAAATCTAAAACAAAATTTCCCCTTTGAAAGCATGCCAAATTTGGGTAAACTTGTGCGGCATTTTGGGGTTGTCTCCCAACAAAACATGTTGCCAAGTGAAGCATTTAGGCCGAAATGGTTAGAAGAAAGAGTGGATCCAACCCCAAACATTTTGGGCTTTGCAAAAGTACCAAAAATGTGTGGAAGTGTTTCCCAATGCCCATAGAAGGGGTATTTCATATCAACCACTCCAAGTTGCACAAGATGAGTTCCAAGCGGGAGTCCTTAGTGTAGCACACACCAAAGAAAGTGGGAAATTTTCGGTTCGACACAAGGTTTCCAAATGGTAAGTAAACTCCTTCGCTAGACCGAAAGAGTGGAACGAATCCCCTATCGATCATTAAGTTTATCCCCCATAGGTAGGTGAGTTGATAGCCACCCAAAGCCTTTGTTGGCAGAGTAGCTCTAGAATGGGTGTCCACCTACCACTTCGAGTCTTTCCACCATGGGCGAGATGGAAGGACCACAACCTTATGAACCATGTGAACTGGCACAAAGTAAATGATGTATTTTATGATAGCTTTGTCTCTCGAGCTAGCTTGAACTTGATCTTGAGCGCTTGTCATGGCTATAAGGATTGAGTGTGTTTACATAACAAGTCTTGAATGGTGTGGATTTTGCACTTAAAAAGGCGGAGAGTAGGAATCAATGACACCTCATCCAGACATCAATCTTGACACTTGAGCAAGGGGACCACCGATGAGTCCAAAATGGCCTATTTTATATAATATTTGACATTCTTTTTCCTTGCATATATAAAGCAGATCTAAGTGTAATTTCTGAACTTATGGTTTATTTAGAATGGATATAAAGTATATATCATGGTTATTTCTTTATAATTCATTTTTATCTTTCTATTAGTTATTTCTAATGATTATTGGGAAAAAGATGTCAATTTGTGCATATGTAGTCCATACTTTGTTATAATTGTTGAATAAGGGATTTTGAGCACTAAGCACTAGCTATAACCAGCCTTGGAGGATCTTCAAAATATCTCATATCAGCTCCAAATATTGTTATTGCAGCACTTCATTAGCTCCAGAGGTTCCTTCACTAGCTCTGGAAATGTTCAACAATTCTATGAGCGACTCCTTAGTACAAGTTTGGGGAAAAGTGAAAAACAATTATCAAGAATATACCCAAACCCAAATCTGATTGCATATTCAAATTCCTCTTGAAAAATTATGTAAGTTCAAAAAAATCATCTTGATTTGATTTCATATGCAAAATTTATAGTCATTTTACTATAGCTTAGAAGTCTGACCACTTTGCTTCAGAGTCTAACTTGTTTGTTTCAAGTCTAAGTTGTCTAGCTATAACTTAATCCAAAAAGTCAAATGGATATTCTGAGAGAGGTTTTTACTCATAACAATGATTTGAATAGTAACCTACTTCTATTTTTCTACATTTTTTTACCATTTGAAAGAAATCTAACTTTTACTTCAAAGCTTGTAGGCCTAGCTTCGGAGTCTAAGATCTAGCTACGAAGTCATGCATAACTTAATCTAGAAAATTCAAATGGATATTATGAGAGATATTTTTACTCATAACAATGAGTTGAACAAAAATATCCTTCTATTTTTCTATAACTTTCACCATTTGAAATAAATTTGACTTTTAATGTGGTAGTCGAGAAAAAGTGTATCAGTCAAGCACCAAAAGTTGTATAATTAGAGAACAGAAGGTCAAAGGGAAAATATGAGAGTTTTTATCATAAAAATGTGTTGAACAAAAACCTCCTCCATATTTTCTACATCTATCATCATTTACGGAAAAAAATGGGTTTTAGTATAGTTGGAGTCACAGTCAACTATTGATCTATTTATTGGGTCAATATTTATTTTCACAATAAAATGAGAGAATCAAATCATTAGGATAGATTCTCTCTACCAAATAAGGAGAATATTTGTGAGGAAATCTTGTCATAATCTTCTTATTTAGTTAGATAATATTTTTCCAATAATACATCTCTCTCCATATTTTTTGGGGATTGAGATCTTAGTTGGTAGGATTGGAATAATTCAAAGATAGAGATGTATGCCCCAAAATAAGGAGTGGGTTGGAAGCATGCAATTATAAATGCAACCTCCCACACCTTTGAATGTAATCTCCATTATTTTTATCAATTCATTTTGAGGTTCCATTCCATCCATTTGTAAATAGTGTAGATTAAAATCCTCTTCTAAGGAATGAGTTGGCCACTCATTCCAAGGAAGATGGATATGTATATTTATGTTTTTTTAGTCTATAATTATTATTGTTGTTTTTTTTCCTTGTACAAGGTTATTATTGTTTTGGTGTACAGTTTGTTATAAACCTGCAGGTGTATTCTATGTTTATTCTTTCTTTCCAATTCAACAATTTTCCTTTCTTGCAAGTTTTATTTCCTTTCCGTAATGTGTGTTTAAATTTCATGTAATGTGTGCTTTAATTTCATGCAAGTGTGACATTTAATTTCCTGCAAAGTGTGTTTCAATTCCTACAAGTGTGTTTCAATTCTTTCAAGCGTGTTTTAATTCCTACAAGTGTGAATTTGGTAGAAGGGACCATTGTCAAATATCTCTTTCTCCTATTACATACTGCCATGGACACCAACCCTGGATTGACATTATTTAATGAAGATAATTGACGACCCTCATCAACCACCACAAAGAGTGGAGATTAAAAGAAATGTCTTCCCGGAAGCCATCGTCATTCCACATAAGTCGTGGTTTAACTTGCTCCCAAGTTTGTCAGATGGTTTTAATGACAAAATGCCCATAATTTTGATTGGAACAAGGGCGATGAGAAGGTTGGTGAATCCAAGGCCTTTCCATGTTGGGCGTCCATATGGTGCTCCTTCAGTTATGCCATGATGCAGGAGCACTTTCCAAGCCTCTTGGCCTTCAAGGGCACGAATGATCCATTTAGCATACAGAGCTTGACCTTGACGTAGAAGTCGATAAGGCCTAAGCCTCCAAAGTCCTCACAGAGACAACAACACTCCCAAACAACTCCATGAAAACCTTTGTCTCAGTAGTGGATTGGCCTAAAGAAAGTCTTTGAGAAATTTTTCAAGTTTGTGAATGGATTTCTTCGAGGGATTGTACACCAAAAAAACAACACAAAATTCCCAATGTACTCTCGAGGTCGTGCCAATACAACCAAAATGTGATAAATGATATGGGAATGGGATAGGTATATGTGGTAAATATGGAATAGATTGGGGTGGTAATCAATCAAGGATCTTGGGTCAAGCTAAATGTAATCGATCAACTCTTAAAGTAATGAACCTACTCACTAAGGGCGATGAATGCTTGTTTAACCTCTATGGGAGTAATTCCACGGTCAAGTATAATTATCGTGTGTAGTTCTTGGTCTATGTTTGTGAGACCGAAAATACCTCAACCTGGTTTTCGGACCCAAGGAAACTGTTTGTTTGTCTCCAAATACTCCTCTCTAGAGAGTGTCATGTAAGGACGAGGACGAAGGACTCGAAAGAAAACTAAGAGTTCTAGCATATATCTCGGTTCGCTTGATCAACCCAAAACTGCTCAGCGATATTCGATTGTTCATTCAAGGCGTCTAGATGGTTGATGATCTGAGGTGGCAAAGGGGTAGATCTAAAGACTAGTGCTCACAAACCTAAGTCTATGTCTCCCTGATATCGATCTATGTCTAGGGGATGAATAATTAGCTCAAAGATCCTTCTATGAGGTTGGGGTGAGCCAGAATGGTCATGTGGGAACGCCAACTTGTGAGCAAGGTAAATGAGGCCGGAAAACTAGTTGAAAGGGGCCAAGGACTATGAACTGGTAGTCTAAGCCGCTAATAACTAAGTTTGTTGTTTTGTTTTAAATCTCTACACTATTCTAAATTTCCAACTTTAAATAAACAATGTAAAGGAGCCTAATTTAAGTAAAAGACAATTAAAATTCTCTTTTAATTAATTAAACTACATTCACTATTGTTTAAATAAAACAAATACATCAACTATTCTAACTCTTTTTAATATTTTTGATGAAGCCTTTTGAATAGAATAAAATAATTTTAATTCCTAATGTTTTTGTGTTTTTCAAGATTAATTAAAATAAATAAAAAAATTAACTCTACAAACACATGAAATTGAAAGAAATAAAATCTAGATTATTTCTAAATTAAAATGAATCTACAATTGCTTTTGGAATTAAAATAAATCTAACCAGGGTTAACCGGGTGCGGTTTTCCCTCCATTTCGACTTCCATGTAATTTTTACTATGATGGGAAAGCATAAAATGAAGATATTATTTATTAAAATAATATTTCTTCTGACCAATTTCTACCTCACAATCCCGGGAAAGAGAAAACTTCTCAAAAGAAATTTTCTTCTTCACCGTGTAACCTTCCCTAGGAGAACTTCTAAATTCGAATGGAATAAAATAATAATAAAGAAATAATAAATATTCCTACCGCTACTTCCTCCAACATATTTCCCATACAAATCCACAGAGATAAGTAGGGAAGAGGATATCAATGGAAGAAGTATTTTGAAAAAGAATACTAAAACATATGGGAAGTGATGATATCTTCCCTTTCCAATTGCTTCTAATGTACAACTTATTCTAACTAATAACAAATGAAAACTATATTAAAAATTCAAAGAAATGAATATAGTCCCAACCTGGTTACTACTGTGTGATGTGGTAGCTCTTCCAGGGATGTGATACACTCGATGTCTCCTTAACTTTAGATCCTCTTCTAATGGTGAGTTCCAATTGATCCAAAGAAGCAATAATGGTAAATGACATCAAGAAAATCAAGAAAACTGACTGTGGTTGGCTTTTTGCAAAGAGAATGAATAAATGCAAGCAAAGAGGAAGAACACAAATGTACTAGTTATCTGTGTGATCCTTCTCCAAAATCCGGATAACACTTCACAAAAGAATATCAAATGCCCAACCCATGATACAAATGAAAATCTTGTTTTTATAATCGTTGGTGGAGAAGATTTCAAAAACACATGTCAATCAAGAAACAATGACTCAACCTAGGAAGGAAAAATCATCATACTATATTTAGTAAATGAGGAAGAGGAACTCAAGACCAATCCAACAAGCCCAAATTTGATTTGACTCGAAATGTGGGAGAAAATCACATCCTAATCAAAATGTGTGTTTTAATTTTGCCTCGAAAGGTGAGCAGACCACCCCTCTTGCCGGAGGGGCAATTGCGCAACCGCTGCTCTGGCAATAGGGGTGGTTACACAACCTGTCGCCCTAGGATAGGGGCATTGTGCAACCGTCATAGATTTATGCAACAAAACAAATCCAAAAAAAACTCCAAGTTTCAAATTAAACTTGTACTTCAACAGGGAGGACTAAGTTGAGCCACAAAAGGAGTTTCGGAGAGAAAAGTTTTTTATCTTTTTTGCTTTGGAAAAGGTTTTTATCATCATTGAGATGTATAGCGTTTTTCATGTTGCACCAAGCAATTTTGGGGTGCGTATAGGGACCCAACAAGAAGAATAGTACACACGGGTGGCTTCGAACTTTAGAACAAATATGGAATTTGCCGACCAAGGAAAGAGGCTTAGCTATCTAAAACTCTAGCTTTTGGACAATGCCCCGATTGACATATTGCCATAATTCAAAGGGCGAGGCTTGGAAGGCCAAAAGGATGTCCAAAAATTTAAACATTTCTTTGTGATCAATTTGCTTCCAATCATAGGATGACATTCATGCAGCGCATCGAGAAACGAATGCTTGTAGCATTGAGTTTTGCGCCACTTGATGGAGGAGCTAGAGGTCGAGTAGAACACTTCCAAGCAATGCATGGCATGAGCAATATTGTGTTCCTCAATAAGAGTGAGAAATGAATTGACAACGAAATTCCCATTGGGAAGTTGTGTGCCATCATCAATGGGAAAAGCAAAACCCCAGACGATCCCTTGTAATTGAGCACAGGGCCAAAGAAATATCCAAATCCTTCAAATTTGCCAAAATGTAAAGAGCTTGCAAGGGGACAATCTTTCCAGATGTATCTAAAGAGGTCAAAGGAATCTAAGCTTCTACCATTGATAATGATGTGGGCGGAGGTATCGACAAAGAGCATATAAATAACCTGAAGGAAGTTAGGGTCGAAGCCCAACGCTCTTAGCATGGCTAAAATTGAAGGACTTTCTATCCGTCATAAGCCTTCTCGAAATCATTTTTATGAAGAGAAACTCTGATTGGATTTGCGAGCCCATTTCATACCTTCCCAAACATCAATGATGTTGTCGAGAATAAAACGCCCTTTAATGAAGTTAGTTGTTTGGGTCCGATGATGGCAGGGGAGCAAAATGTCAAAGTCGAAGAGCTAGCGCTTTAACTATTATCTTGTAAGACACATTGAGCAAAGTGATGGGCCTCCAATTGCAAATTAGCTCTGGGTTGCCTGGTTTAGGGATAAATTTGATATTCCCTTTATTGATTCAGGGGCCAAGTATCTGGGATAGAAATCCTTCCATGTAAAGCTGATGGAGATCTGGACCGACAGTATCCTAGAGTGCTTTGTAGAATTCACTGGGAAATCCATCACACCTCGAGCCTTGTCATTGGCCATTTACATGCTTGCTTCCTGCAAATCCTCAATGGATAGCAAACGATCACAGGAAATTATTTGCGTCAGAGAGACTCTGCATGACACCACTGCCAAGCATTGTTCCAGGGCAACACTTTGCTTAGGCGAGGGCATTTAAGCTTTAAAAACATGCTTATAATGTCTGACAAAGGATTGGATCATTTCTGGGAATCTGTGAGTCAAATTTCGCTTTGCGGATGGCCTTGATTTGTTGAAAGGGATGTTTGGAAGTGAGAATTTGGAAGAATTCCTTCAAACACGATCCCCCACCTCGAGCTAGTGCAACGGGCACAAATTTGTGTGCCCCCGTGCTTTGTAGTTGTCGGCAATTTGAATATTGTGCCTGAGCTCTGCAACTTGCAATTGTAGGGGTTCGAGAATGGATTGCATTTGAGGGCCACTACTACCCAAATGATTGCGGAAGAGGTGGTGCACGACACTCGCCAACAAGCCCCCATATATTCTAAGGAATTTGGTTGTTTGAGTCATCAAGTGTGACCACCACTAGATCCAACCGAGTTGTTGATGGGGATACTAATTGTACACATGACACAGCGTTAGGACTAGATTCCACACTTGTTTGATATGATTGAGCATTGGCCCGTGCTCCATCAATGTCGTATTGAGAAATAATTGTGTCTTATGACAAAAAGGGTGCCTAGATTGTCAATTGATGCAAACTCGATGGGGAAGTGGTTAGAAAGGAAAAAATCGGCATCACTTCCTCATGCAGGGAGTAAATGTCATCAAAAGAGAAAAGTCTTGCATGGACATCATAGCCTGTCAAGTCTTTTAAGAACTCAATCTTATCTACATCGGAGATTGGACCAAGAGTATTAGGCCTTGGAGATAGGCCGGTGTAAAGCGTTTGAGTCATAAAAAACCGAATTTATTATGCATAAAAAATCCAAGCTTCTCTTTCATCGGTTGTTCAACACATGGGCAAGTGGCCACATTTATCCATGGGCAACTCCACAATATTGAAATCACCACAAATGACCCAATGAGCATCAAGGATCTCATTGGCAATCCACTGCCAAATCTCGATCTTTCAATCGCGTCATTCAAAGCATAAATGTTGATGACTCGAAAGGGTGGTTGAACTATTAAAAGGATCCAGATGGCTCTGTTGGCGAGGTCTACACCGTAATCCATAAAGAAGGGCCGCCACTTAGGGGCAATCAATGTAATTAAAGCCCCACACACCGCATCATGATTGTTAGTTATTGCCGGTTGTGCGGCCATATGGACTTAACAACTAGGGAGAGTTGGAAACATATCATGTTAACTTCATGAATGCAAAGAATGTCCAAGTCTGCAAAATTTCTTCAAACGTGTCGAACAATATATTTGCGATTAGAGTATGTAAGACCTCTCACATTCCATGAGATGCAATTCATGGGAGACGTGAGTCGAGGGCCATACCTTCAATCCAAGTTGTCCATGGCAAAGAAATTGATTTTGCAAGAATTGAGCATTATTTTGGTTCATAAACTCCTGCAACTCCACTTTCCTTCTCCCAACATATTTGATATTGTAATCTTCCTCCGTCGACTCCACACTTCGCACAGGGATATGCTCTCGACTTGACATGGTGTTCCTCGCAGGGCTACAAGCCCTTTTGATTGGGCTCTGTGAGATGGATGGCGAGAATGATTGGGAAGCAAGGAGTGTCGAGGTTATCCGGAAAAAACTTGAAGGGTCCATGAGGATGTTAGCTACTCTTGGTGTGCTGGAAAACTTAGGTAACATAGTTGGGGTTTCGATTGAAGCAGGCTCTCGGGAAGGTCGCGAGACCTACGTATGTTCCTCAACAGGTGGCTCTTTGGGTCCATTGTTTGGCATCGATTTGGCCTAAGAAACTACTTTGTGTTTATTTTTTTGGCCCATACTATTTGCCACCCTTCTTCTGTTGGGGTTTGGAAGCCTCGACAATTGCTTTAGTGGCGAGACGATTACGCAAAACATACAGGGAAATTTTTTATCTTGTGATCGGTTGCTTGATGTCGAAAGCAAGTATTAGGTAGGTTAATATAAAGAACTTGTTGGGAGTAATGAATATCTCCCTTTTGTATGTCCACGAACTCTTTTAGTTCTTGTAAGAGGTCAACCTCAACGCAAACATGTTTCCGTGGGCTTGGCGTTGTAGAAACGTTGTGGTTCCATACAAACAACTCTCCCTATGGATGAGGCAATTTGGTGCAAGAAATGCACACAATGTGAGCAACAGGATAGGGAATTCAACCCAAACATGAACTTTGAGGGCTGCATATTTAGAAACTACAAAGTCATGCACCCATGGGGAAAGAACCAACAAGGAGTTACGGACATACCAAGTGACTCGACCTATTCAAGATGGTGGGGGCATGCAAGGGGTTAGTGAAATGAAAAATAAAGAACCCTTTTGTCATATTTTGCACACTTTCCAATTTGATGTTGTGGGCATCTCAGGGTTGAGTAAACCCATGTCTTGAGCATGCTTTTAGAGATAATTCGGCCAACAAAGTAACGATGAGACAAAAATTTTCTAACCAATGACATCCAACATTAAACTCAAAAATAGCAAGCACAACATTAGGAGGAGAAACATTAACTCGTGAAACACTTTGGGGACGAACTTATGGGGTGTTTCGTGGTGGCGCCATTGTTCACAGCTCCAGCCTTGGCATCAATAGTCAAGCCTGAAGTGGAGGGGCCATTATAAAGGCGAGCCCAGGGGCAATAAACCCTATAAACTAATGAAAAGTGTATTATCCCACAGAGCCCAAAAAGGTCGTGGAATGACATGCAAGCAAAAGCAAAAACCCTAGCAGAGCTCTCTCAACTAAAGTTTCAACGTAGGTCCACACCAAAACCATCTAAGTTACATTTGAAAGACTAACCTCTTCGACCAAGGGAATGTAATAATCAACAAAAAAACAAAGAATTAAAGTGAATTAAGTAGCACTTAAAGCCTAATAAGAAACATGTTGATAATGCATTGGCTAAATTGTTTTTATTCAAATGCCATTCCATTAAATGTGCATGACATTCCCCCTTTTTAAGAATGTTTTAAGGAAATTACGAAGTTTCACAACGAGCACTCCTACTTCATAGGCTTTTAGGACAACATTTTTTATTGGGTTCAAAGAAAGAATGGCAGAGACAATAACAAGGTTAAAGCCACTTGAAGTGTAATGTGTTGCACATATTAAGCAATAAATAGTCTAACATGTTAGAGGCCATCAAATTATATTTTGGTGTCTTGCCCTCTAGGTTCATAGTGTTTTTCAATGTGATTGATGATATGAACCACACCAACACCTCTCCGAATATATATTCAAAATCTTAGAATACAACATTATTAGTGGGTATGAGGAATGTGGTTCAAGTTGCTACTAATCATGCCATAAATTATGTGGGATTTGAAAAGCTTATTATGGACAAGTACCCACAAATCTATTAGAGCCTATGTGCAACACATTACTTTAATTTGTTGTTTCATGACTTGGCTAAATTTCAATGGATGCCTGAAACAATTCATAGATGGAAAACAATTGCAAATTTTATAAGAAACCACCTTGCATTAAATATACATATCCAACATTCATCTAGGGAGTATGGGGGCATTGTGAACCAAGATTTGTTTGTTTCACATCATTTTATGTCAGTTTGAAAAAGTGGTTGACGTGAACCACTCTAAGGTCAATTACTTGTTCAAATGAGGGGCAACATTATATTGTTTCTAATATTTTAAAAGGAAAGATCACATGGCCAACTTTTATAATCACCTATTTTTGAAAAAAAAAAGCAACAAATGTTATAAAAGCATGTGAATGTATTGTTCAATGTTTTGCATGGTTGACCATAAATCCACATTTTATGAATGCTTTGTCAAAAAAAGATGTTAAGTTTTGCAAAAGGTACAAGCCCCTACTTAAAAGACCTTTAGGACAATTTTTTGAATAGGTGCAAAGGAAAAATGACTAAAAAATCAATAAGTGCCAAAGCCACTTGAAGTGGCACCAAGTTACACCATATTGAACAAGAGATGCTCTAACGTGTGTTAGAGGCAATTGATTAGTATTCTAAGAGCTTGCCCTATATGTGCATATTGATTTTTAATATGATTAATGCCATAAATCACAAGACCTCTAAAGTATATATTCAAAATCCTAGAGGAATCCATTTTTGGCGTGGTGGCAAGAATGCACTAAAGTTTATACTAATCGTGCTATATAAATTATAAAAAAATGATAATCTTACTATGAACAACTTCCCATAAATGTATTGGAGCCTATGTACAACCCATTTCCATGATTTGTTGTTTAATGAGTTGTTAAATTTCTATGGGTGGATGAAAAAAATCACAAAGAAAGATATATTATGAATATCATAAAAATCCATCTCACAATGATCATTTATAACCTACAAGCAGCAATGGAGTTGTCGAGGCCTCTGAAATAAAATTTGTTTTGATTTATTTCATCTTATCACTTTGCAAGAGTGTTGAAGAGAAAACAACTCAAGTTCAATTATTTGTTCCAATGAGTGGAAATATTATGTTCTATCTAAATGTCCTACAAGAAAGATCATATGGTAGATTAATATAAACCACATTTTTGGAAAATCACAACAAAGGTTGTAAAAGTGAGTGAAACCAATGTTCAATGTTTTGTATGGTTGATAGCAACAACCTTTATATTGGTGTGTTTCACACAAGAACATGGACCATTGTAAGTGATTCACAAAGCACTAAATAATGTGTCTAGTCATCACATTGAGACATGAAACACAACAAATTTGAGATGGAAAATGATGTACACCCTTTTGTATTCAATAGCTTGTTATCTATTTTTTCATAGAAATTGACAGATTGATAACAAAGTCATAGGTGTACTTTATAAAGTCATTAGGAGGTTTGAACCGAATCTCATAGTTGCATATGAAATTAGGTACCAATCTAGGATCTTCTCAATACCACTCGCCATGTGTGATATCACATATTGATGTTGATGATGTCAAGAAACATGTTCATCGACTTATCAAAGGATTTGTAGTTTCTTTAACCACATTCAAATAAAGAAAACTGGCAAGTTGCTTGGGAGATCTTGTTTATATTCACATCAAATTTCAATTGGTTATAAAAAGTGATAACTCACCTACCTCTTCTTCACAACTCCAACACATTTAAGAAGACATGTCGCATGCAAATTGTTGTGGCTTACTTTGTAATGAATTCGGTGTGAACTATTGATGATGATACTGAGCCAACTCAACCAAGAACTCCTGATGATTTTGAGTTTTTTTATGAAAGTAAGGAGCCAAGTATAGGAAGCTTGGGAGCAAATATTAAATGTTATAAATTTTGGAATTTGAATCTGAAAGCAAAACCATCTTAAAATTTGTGATTACACATGCTTATAATTGTGATCGATTTATTATGATTTATATATTTTAACATCTTACATGGTTTTCAAACTTTTTAGTATTCTTATGCATTTATTTCTTATCTTGAACATTTAAATTGTAAAAAAAAAAATAGATCTATATTCTTCTCATTTAATCATGAAATGTTTTTATGATTTTTATTAACTGGCAAACTTCTTTCGAATTTTATCCTCACCGAACACGAGCATGAACCTAGACCTTGTGACTTAGGGTTGTCTAATGATAAGTGGTTATTGAAAATTACAAATGCATCATAAAATCTCAATAATCTCCACTGAAAACTTGAAAAATAAATAAATGAATAGCCAGATTAAACAAATCGACATCTTAGAAGTTGTGGACATAATAACTAAGAGTCGCTTAAGAATTTATTTGAATAAAACTCCCCAAACATTAAACCTTCTATAAAAAAATAAGCCAGCCTAATAGTGACCGAGTAGTTCCTCGAGCACCATAATAAGCAAATAAACCACTCAAGCATTAACAATGGTGCGGTACACGTTCAAAATGGCTAGAAATAGCAGCTTCAAACTGCTTTTTAAATTTTAAAAATTTAAAGATGCTTTACAACGAAACTGTTCAAAGGAATAAGTCCTCCAATGTGGTATTGTATTGCAGTGTTTTGTAAAACTGAAAGGCTTTAAGGAAATCTACCCACAAGAAAGACATCAAGTCATTTGGTGGATAATGATTACTAAAATACATGCCTTTTAGTTACTGTGAATAGTTGGAAAAATAAAATAAAGCCGATGGATACATATTCAAGAAACAAAATTTGTCATCTACCCAAGGGCCCAAATAAGGGTGGAAATGAAAGCAGAAATCGTCATTAATATTCAAGGCAAACTTGTAATGAATTAACAGCATATGTTAACATGAGTTATTTTCAAACGTTTTCTTGTGCTTCAATAGAATGAATTATATGCAATTTTTCTACAAACAAGTGTTTCTTTTAAATAGAAAATTTTTACAGAGAGACCTTTTTAACAAAAAAATTGGAGAAACTGTATAGAACTATTGAAGCTTTTTTCCAACGTCACAAATTTGAACAGCCTCTTCGTGTATAGCCAATAGAGCTTCCCAACATATTCCTTTAGACACTACTTTGTACCAACTATTTGGTTTCGAATCTTAATGAATGAATACTCATTCTGCAACACTATTCTTATCATAGACATTGTCATACTACCACAATGGATATTTAGTGCCAGGGAACCTACTGGGAGTGATAAGGACAACATTGTAGTGAAGTGTGCAGCATTATTTGATTTACATAAAAAATTGCCACAGAAGAACCTTAAACAGGACAGAAATATACTGATGACATTAACATTTGCAACCAACTAACAATCTTTTAAGCTTTCTACAGCATAAGAACTAAAAAACCAAAACATTGAAATTGTTAGTGCATTCCAATTTGGCATCTTAATGAATCATAGGATTCGGGAAATCAAGTATTCCAATTTAGCATCTTCTGAACATAGAACATTGAAAGTGTTAGTGCAATCCAATTTAGCAAATTATGAACATAGGATTCGTGAAATCAAGAATCCCAAATTAGCATCTTATGAACATAGAACTTGTGAAATCAAATCATTTTTGACAGGATTCTAAACTTTGTATGGCCTGCCTTACTAAGCATGACAAGTAACATTAATATGCTGTAAGGAAATTACAGCTAAAATAATCAGCTAATATACAAAGTTATGTGAATAAGATTTTGATCTGCTCAGTCTGACATTCAATCAAAACCATTGGATACATGATACAACACAAAGTTTCCAAGGACAACAAAATACAATAAATGGTGTTCAATATACTAGAATACCAAGTACAAAAGATAGGATGGAAACAATAATAACAAACATGAGTGAGAACCTTTGCTGGAATTGTGTATTTTCTGCCTTGCTCTTGGAAGCTAAAACCTGTGCCTGTCACACAAAACAAACAATAAGAATCAGAGTGGCTCAATATTCATGCACGTTCAAAAGGTTGGACCAAAGCACAAGCTTCAATAACCATGGTGTCAACTACAACACCACCTTTCTTTCAAATTTCAATTCATTTTGGTTTTAGAGAAATATAAATTCATTGTGGTTTCTAGGATAAAATTAAAACAAACCACAGAATTGCATTGCTATCATGAACAAACCCAAACAAATTAATATCAATGTTGAAACCTCACAACAAACACGAATCAAATAATGAATGTTTTCTGATAATTGCCAGACCAAATTAGTTCTCAAAAATAGCAGGAAAATACTAAATTCTAAATTTCAGTATTGGCTGAACTGGGAGAATGAGGCAATCATGACAGCATCATTGCTTCTGCAATGATTGGTATACACCGAGTTTTGTGGCAATCAACAAGCAAGTATACAATGACATGGGAAACATTCCTTGGAGATTTCCCCAGGAAATGATGATCTAGATAATGACTTATTCATTAATGTAAATCAATGAATACTGAATTAGAATCACTAGTTTGTTCATATTCTAATGCTTCTAAAAATACTTGAAGGAATCATTGAGTTGAAGTTCAAAAGATAAAAGAAGATGAATATTTTGCTGATCAGCAACCAGTGATGAATTCAGCTCATAATGATTCTGATAAATACTTGAACAATTCCTATTCTGATGGTTTTAAAATTGAATTTAGGAATTAACTAAGTGTGCATAATATCAAAATATCCATATACCAAAGCAAAAGCTCACCAAGCTGAAAGCAAAATAGCAGGGCAAAAAAAAAAAATACTCAGATGTCCTTCAGCAACAAAATTGATTAATCAAAATTTTGGATACTATCAGTACTACTACCGAAGGAAAGCCTTTTTTAGTAAGTTCAAAAAAGGGACTCCAGTCCCACTAATAATGTAATAATCAAAAAGCCTGAATTGATCAGGAAAGTTTATACTAAAGTATCGATTCTATAACACCCATCAACTTTTAAACAAACTTTATACAACCAACTGCAAATAAGAGAAAACTAACTAAACCATCAAGGCACAAAGCCGTACCACCACAACATTTAGGCATTATGAGCCTCAACGTCCTCACTCAAGCTCCTCATCTTCCAAGATCAGCAACTGAGAGTAGAGGCAAGTGAGGTGGACTTGAAAGCAGAAGGATTGATGTAAAGCTTGCTGCACATTGCATCGAACTTCTTTCCCTGAACAATTTCCTCAGCCGCAACCACTTTCTAAAGCCTCCAGATGCTCATCAGACTGAATTCCAACTGATGTACATCTTCGTGAATGGCCAAAATATTGCTAGCCCCAAATAGACAGTTTGCACATCAGTGGTGCCACCTTATGAGTTTCAAGCCTCCGGATAGACTGCCCAGGGTCCTTCATGGCCTGTAGAACACAATCTACATAGGCACCTTCACCTAATGAGGCAAAGAGCTGGGCAAGGAATAAATTTGCGGTGGCTCAATTAAGCAACTTCTCATCCCCAAGCAATAAGAATCATAATGGCTCAATATCCATGCACGTTCAAAAGCTTAGACCAAAGCACAAGCTTCAATAACCATGGTGTCAAGTAGCCCTACAACACAACCCTTCTTTCAAATTTCACTTCAATTTGGCTTGTGAGAAATATAAATCTAGACCACTGTACTAGCTAGACTAACTTGCTCAAATTAATCAAGCATCATTTCTAGGATAAAATAATATACTACAGAATTGTATTGCTTTCATGAACAAAGATCCAAACAAATTAATATCAGTGCCAAAACCTCACAACATATACTAATCAACTAATGAGTGTTTCCGACAATCACCAGTCCAAATAGTTCTCATGATATTAGTAAAAAATAACAAATTCTAAAGTTCAGAACAATTGACTGAATTCAGAGAACGGGGCCATCTTGATAGCATACTTGCTTCTGGAAGGGTTGGCATACATCTAGTTCTTGTGGCAATAAACCAGCAAGCATATCATGACATGGGAAACATTCCTTGGAGATTTCCCCAAAACAAATTATGATCTAGATAATGACTTTTTAAATTAAACAGACATTTTTCTCAACATAAAACAATGAATACTAAATACAAATTACTGTTGAAATATAGAGCATTATATAGCATATGATGCAATTATGTAGTTGGTAACTGCTCAACCAACCATAACCACTTGTAACCACCTCTTTCATATTTAATAACACTGCCACACTTGTTGAAGGTGTGCATTCAGTCTTCTCTTTGCATATTCTAACATTGGTAGCAGAGCCATTTGACCGAGGAAGCTCTTTGACAAGTACGGGAGTGTGGCACAATGTTCAAGGAAGCCTTGCTAGGGCACACATTCAAAGAGTTAAAGATTTAGAATCGTAAGGGCACTTTTCAGATTGAAATAAACTCTGCAGATTGTGAGGAGGTTGTCATGAACTCTGCAGATCATGAGGACGATAAATGTCATTTGCAGACCTAGACAGAATGCATTTACCAGTCAGATCGCATTTTTTCACAGCATTTTGAATGAAAATCACATTTTCAGTCGACTGGAGGGCACGAATCCTGCAAAATGTGAAGGGCATCAATCCAGAAGTGTTTAATCTCTCCCTAATCAGATACAAGTTGTGTAAAGCTTTGCTAGGGCATGGTGAGCAGCTTCTGAGAACTTCGTGAAAAACACCACAAATCCAACCTGGTATTTCTTTGTTTGCATTAATTTGCGTATTCAAAGTTCAGAACTGTACTGTTCATATATGCATTGAATTCTGTGCTAGAAGACAATATTGTCTCTCATTTCCAGTTTTGCCGCATTTATTTGTGGGTCATTTTAAAATTGGGTTTATAAATGGAAAACATCCAAAACCTTGTTCTGCCAGAAGCTCAGAAATTGACGGGAAATAACTTTAATGTATGGAGTCATAAAATTTTGATCATAGTGGAATTTAGAGATTGTGGCAAAATCATTACAGGCAGCGAAAGTAGACTGGCTACAAACTTCGCAAACTATGAAAAACATCATAAGGAAGCCCTATTGCTGGTAAAGCTATCGGTATCGGATGATTTGATATCAGAAGTCTGAATTGCCACTGAGGCAAGAGGGCTATGGATGAGGCTGAAAGACAAATATCAAACATCAGAGAAGAGTCGAGTACTGTACCTGAAGAATTTGTTGTTTTCAGAAAAGTTACAAGAAGGTGGATCACTGTCAGATCACCTACTTTGAATGAAAGACCTCCGAGATCAGCTCTCATCCATCAACAAAAAGGTGGATGATGATGATATGGTGGTGTGGGTCCTAAATAGTTAAGCAACTTCTTATAAGTCATTTGTGGAATCCCTCCACTTGATGGCTGAAAGTCAAACTTTGACGTTTGATCAGGTGAGTTCCTATCTGATGCAAAAGGAACAAAAACAAACATAAACACAGGAGTCCAGTTCTGGACAATCTGAGAGTGCTTTTTCTGCTCAATCCAAAGGGAAGTGGAAACACCAACCTGAAGGCTCCCCTAATTATCAGGTGAAATGTTACTACTGCCATAAATTTGGGCATGTCAAGAAGGATTGTCGGAAGAGACAATCTGTCCTAACACAGAACAAAAAGCAGAAGGGGCAAGCAAATATGGCAGCAGTGGAACATGAATAAGAAGAAGAATATGCCCTCATGGCATCATGCTCAGATGGCAGCCCTACCAGTGGCTGGTTCTTTGACTCTAGAGCATCAAGGCACTTCTCGTGTCAAAAAGACTGGTATGTCAAATTTCATGCCAATTTAAATTCTTCTGATTTAGTTACATTAGGGGATGGGAGATCTCATGCAGTAGAAGGGATAGGGGATATCCGTATCATGTTAAATGATAATGCTAAGCTTATAGTAAAAATGTTAGATATGTTCCTAACATGAACAAAAATTTGTTGTCTATAAGTCAATTAACGGAAAATCCTAATATTGTTGTAAACTTCTTTGGAAAACAATGTATTGTGTCTGATATAAAACAAAATAAGGTTGTTGCCTTGGGTGTTGGGCATGGAGGTTTGTACAAGTTGGTTGATCCTGCCACAATCAACCTACATGCCTTAGTTGTAGAAGGCAATACCAGCATTTTGTGGCATGAGAGATACGGTCATCTCAACCTTCAGTATCTTGCCAAACTAAGTAGAGCAAACATGGTACTTGGTTTGCCTAGTATCCAAGAGAAGCAGGATATGTGTGTAGGATGTTTTGCAGGGAAGCAAAAGAGGAAGCCTTTTCCTACTAAAGGTGTTTGGCATGCAAAGGGGCTCCTGGATCTTGTTCATGTAGATCTCTGTGAGCCATCGTGGAAGTCTCCCACTGTTCTTGGTGCACGTTATTTTCTATTGCTGGTGGATGATTATTCCAGAAAAATGTGGGTCTACTTCTTGAAAAAGAAGTCTAATTGTTTTGCCTCTTTTACAAAGTTCAAGGCATTGGTGGAGAACCAAGCTAGCCAATAGATCAAAACTTTGAGATTTGATAATGGAGGGGGAATTCACTTTCAAGTAGTTCAAGGACTACTATAGCAAAGAAGGAATTCATCATCAATTGATATACCCCACAGCAGAATGGGGTGGTAGAGAGGTAGAATAGAACAATCATGGAGATGGCTCGGTGCATGATGCATAACAAAGGTGTATTGTATAGATATCGAGTAGAAGCAATAAATACGGCGGTCTATATCCTCAATCGGAGTCCATGCAAAGCTTTGCAGAAATCACTCTTGAAGAAGCTTGGTCCAAAATCAAACCTGAGGTATCAACTTTTCGCATTTTTGGTTCAGCTGCATATTGTTTTGTTCATGATAAAAAGAGGAGTAAGTTAGACTCTAAAAGTTCCGGTATTTCTTTGCAGTATAGTGATCAATCTAAAGCCTATAGATTGATTGATACTTCTACTAATAAGATAATTATTAGTAGGGATGTTGATGTAAAAGAAACAGAGTCTTTCTTTGGCTGCAATCAACAAGATGTATCGGAGAATGTCACGACTCCTATACACATTGATGAGTCTACTTCATCTCAACCTCCTCCAAGGACTCCACCACAACAATCTATGACACCCACAACTGATACACTTGTGTATCAAAGACACCAACCTAAGTTGGTGCCTAATCCAGAAAAGCCTCAACCAAAACAGAACTCTTCAATTTAACGAAGGCCTAAGTGGTTTTACTCCACTTTACAGGATGTGCGGGAGGATGAACTTCCTCAATCAGATGCATGGCCTCGACAGAACTAGTAAGAAGATTGTTGATTCAAAGCATGTTCAGTTTGCTCTTTCTTCTGATCTTCTAAACATTCAAGAGCCACATCGATACTCTGAAGCAAAAAGCATACCTGCATGGGAAATTTCCATACAAACAGAGTATGAAGCCTTGATCAAGAACAATACTTGGACGTTGGTGGACTTGCCTCCTGGGAAGCAACCCATTGGCTGCAAATGGGTGTACAAAGTCAAGTGCAACATTGATGGTACTTTGGATAAGGACAAAGCTCGTCTTGTTGCGAAAGGCTTCTCACAATAGGAGGGGATAGACTATGAAGAAGCTTTAACTCCTACTGCAAATCTGGTCACTTTTCAATTGTTGATTTGGAGGAAGAAGTATATATGACACAACCTAAGGGTTTTCGAGCACGTGGTCATGAACATCTAGTGTGCTGGCTGATTAAGTCCTTGTATGGACTTAAATAGGCTCCTCGAGCTTGGTATATAAAGATAGATAAACATCTATAGGATTCGAGATTCAGAAGGAGCCTTTCTAATCCAAATTTATATGTCAAAAGCGATGGTGATGACATTGTGATTCTCATTGTCTATATTGATGATCTTGCCATCACAAGAAGTGGGGACATTGCTATTCAAAAGGTAAAATCAAACTTGTGTGCTGCTTTTGACGTGTGCCTGATTTAGGCCTCCTACACTATTGTCTTGGTGTAGAATTCTAGCAAAATAATCATATGATTTTCATATCTCCAGTGAAATATGCCACGAATTTATTGCAGAAATTTCAGATGTCTGACTGTAATTTTTATCTACACCTATGGAGGTCAGGTTGAAGTTATCAGCTCATGATGATTCATCATCAGTCGATGAATCTCTCTACAAACAATTGGTGGGTAGCTTGATATACCTAACAACCACACAACTGGATCTTTGTTTTGTTGTCAGTTATCTTTCTCATTCTTTGTCTAAATCGAAACTTAACTGAGGATCAGCAAAACGAGTTCTACAATATGTCAAAGGCACTCTTGACTTTGGCATATTATATCAGCGAGTCCCAGATTTCCGACTGCTTGGTTATACGGACTTTGATTGGGGAGGATCAGTGGATACTCAGCATTCTACTACCGGATATATATTCTCTTTTGGTTCAGGAGTTGTTTCTTGGCAGAGTAAGTTTCAGCCCACTGTAGCCATCTCTTCCACTGAAGCAGAATATAAGGCAATTGTTAGTGTTAGTTGCAAAGTTGTGTGGCTTCGTCAGATTCTTCTTGATTTTCACATTCCTCTAGCTACCCCTACCTCTCTCTCTCTTTCTTCTATGATAATCAAGGTGTTTTGAAAATGGTCAAGAATCTTGTATATCATGCCCACACTAAGCACATTGAGATTCATCATCACTATATCAGACGGTTGATTCTAGTGATATCTCTCTTCATTTTTGCCCTTCTAAGGAGCAGCCTGCCGATATAATGACTAAACCCCTTGGTCCTCTTTTGTTTGTAAAATTTTGGGACAAACTTGGTGTTTTGTCTGGGTTAGTCATTAAGAGGGGGTGTTGAAATATAGAGCATTATATAGCGTATGATGCAGTTATGTAGTTGGTAACTGCTCAACCAACCATAACCACTTGTAACCACCTCTTGCATATTTAATAACGTTGCCACACTTGTTGAAGGTGTGCATTCAGTCTTCTCTTAATTCTTTCTTCTCTTTGCATATTCTAACAATCACTAGTCAGTTCATATTCAAAATACTGGAAGGAATCCTACAGTTAAGGTATAAATGTTAAAATGTGATGAAGAGTTTTCTGAACTGCAATCAGTGATGAATTCGGCTCATAATGATTCTAATGAATACCTAAACGATTCCTACTCTGGTGGTTTTGAATTTGAATTTAGGAAACAACTAAATATGCAGATTATCAAAATATTCAGATACCAAATGCAAAAAGCTCACCAAGCTGAATGCCAAATAAAAAGGAAAACACGCACAATTTTCTCACATCCTTTAGCAACAAAATTGATTAATCAAATTTTTAAAGGTCATCAGAAGTAGAACTACTACTAAGGGATGGCGGGAGATTTATTTTTTTATTATAAGTTTATAAAAGGGACACCAGTCCCACTAATAATGTAATAATCATAGTTACCTAAGTCTCAAGGACGGAGGGATAGAGGGATGGGATTTCTGGGATGCCAAAACAATTCCCAAATTGAGACGGCAATTAAAATAATAGATAAAAATTAATATTTAAATATTTTAAGTTTATTCAATGAAATTTAGGGATTTAAACTCTATTTAATGTTTTTAGGTACTTTCCAGATTAGAAATCTATGTTTTTGGTAAAAATAGCAGCTTTTTAAAAGTTAAAACATTAGAATACTTTTTGTAATTTTTCTTTTAAAATAGGGAGCACGTCCTCAAGTCCCTGAAACATTCAGGACATCACCAAAATCTAGGGGTCGCGTCCCCGCATAACACTAGCAATAATCAAACCAGAAGGTTGTGGGTCAATAGTAATTGTGGCAGGGTAAAAGTTTATTGCCGTGTTGGGTCACAAGATCGAATCGCACTAAATGGTTCCCCAATAAAAATTGTATCCAAATCACATGCATCAGCATGTCCATGGCTAGGACCCCTATTTGTTTCCAATCCGGTTCTTAGCTCCAGTCAATAAAAAGTGTTTATCGATCAAATAAAACTATGAATAAAGATATTAACAAAATTATAATAATGTAATGATCAAAAGGCCTGAATTAATCAAGAAAACTTATACAAGTATCGAGTTTATCAATTTTTAAACAAAGCATATACAGTCAACTGAAAATAACTAAAAACTAACTAAACCATCACAGCACTTAGCCGTAGCACCACAACAATTAAACATCATGAGCCTTGGCATCCTCACTCAAATCCGGACCATGACAAGTAGTCCTTGCTCAAGCTCTTTGTCATCCAAGATCACTGCATTGAGATTAGACGGAAGTGAGGTGGACTCGAATTAGAAGTATTGATGTAAAGCTTTCTGCAAATTACAACGAGCTTCTTTTTCGGCACAATTTCATCATCTGCGACCACTTTTTGAAGCCTCCAGATGCTTTCCAATCTGCTCATCAAACCGGATTCCAATTGCTGCAAATCCCTTTGAATGGCTAAAGTGTTGCTAGCCCCAAATAGAACAATTTGCACATCTATCAGTGGCATCACATTAAGAGTGTCAAGCCTCAGGGTAGACTGCTCAGGGTCCTTCATGACCTGTAGAACACAATCTACAAAGGCACCTTCAACCAACCTGGAAAAAAGCTGGGCATGGAATTAATTTGAGGTGGTCCACTTCACTAACTTCTCATCCTTAATTCCATCAATCAGGGCAAACTTCCAGAAATCCAGGGCATGTTCCACAAGCATCCTGTAGACTTATATAGGTAAACTCCATTTTGCATGAGATGCCTAAGCTTCAGGGCTTCAACTATGCTCAAAAAGGAAGAATAGACATCATCCACGGAGAGTTTGTTGACCATTGCTCTTTCTGCTCTTTAATTATGTTTTTAGTAGACATTTTCTCTTCTCCCAGTCTTGAGATGCCACACGAGCCAGAGCCCTCACCACCAGCCCCAAAAAAATTCCGTCCATGGGGGCATCCATAGAGTCCTGCACACATCAACTAAGATGCAGCAACCCACTTAGGCAGTATGCATAACCCCAAAAGGAAGAGGAGAACTGAACTCCCCAGAAACCCACTGTCCACCCCACCAGCTGTCCCCCTTTTGAGTTTATCTTAACAGAAGAAAGCACGTCATCTGAGAGCAGTGGCATGGGAAAATACCATAGCAAAGCCCACAAAACAGACGAGCAGCAGAGTTAGAGATAACAAGGCTGAAAAATCCAATCCTCATGGAAGTGACAACAAACTGGAAGCAAGACCAATCCCAACTCAACTGTTCAAGAATCCAACTAAGAACCCTAAACTAAAGGAAACCCAATGAATCACAATCCCCAAGCAGCAACTATCCACAATCAAACTCTCATCCAAGAATTGAAAACAAAACACAAGAAACAGAGAAGCACAAAGGGCAAAGCATGAAATCACCTCTCCTCAATTCTTCCACAAATGAGCAGTTGACAATGAAATTGGATGGTGTCGATGGTACATAAGTCACTCACACATACCACAAATGCCAACTATCACAAGGCAGTAATGAGGGGGCATGGTAATGATCAAAGGTTCAAAACATTAAGGGCATTATAGCCCAAAACGTCCCTTTCCACTGTATTATTTAAACTCGCATCAAGTATGTGGGGATAAGACTTGCACCATACTGTTATGAGAATGACTTAAACCCACAACCAAACTAGCCATCTAATCAGAAACTTTATTGCCTTCCCTTTGAATTTGAGTTATATTGAGCCCTTGAACAGCTTAGCTACCCAATTATAGTCATCAATGATGGGACTAAGTTGCCAGTGATTGCTTGAGTTACCTTTGAACGCGTCATTAATAAGCTTCTGAGTTTCCCTCAAACTCCGAATCTGTCCAATCTCTTTCGTTGGCCAATAATAGACCTCTCCAGAGTGCTTTTACCTCTGCAAAGTTGTTGGAAGCTTTATCTAATGCTTCAAGAAGCGAGAACTGGATTACCTTTTCTATCTCTAAAGATTCCTCCAGAACCAACCCAAAGCAGGTTTCCCTTGGCATCGCCATCCAAATTCAGCTTTAAAGATTGCCTTTGTGAAGGAGACGAAGTAGACTTACTCTTAACTCTTCTATTTTTGACAACCCCATTATCAAGGACACCCCTTAGGGTTTCTTCCTAACTGGAAAAAATGTTGGCATCCTTAGGAACGACTTTCCCGTCTTTAGGAGGCCAGACTTTAAATAATTATATGATATATCTCAGAATTGTATCAAGCAAGGCTTGAGGCCCTCTTTTCTCATCCTTGAAAACTATTCTATTCCTTTCCAGCCATATATCTGTATGGGCATAATTATAGCAATAGTGACTACTTGTTCGTCGTACTTTTCTTATTGTATAAAACGTTAATGTTTATGTTCAAGTATATGCCCTCAATAGAAAATTGTAAAAGCTTGAATACATTACAATACATGTCAGGATTTCATGCAATTGTGGTACCGCTCCATGTTTATATCCTGATCCCTTTTTTAATGTAAGAAAAGCCCTAGTGCCTTATGTAGACACATTTCATGCCAATATAGATGCTTCCCAATGTATGATGACTTGTTATGAGTTGAACCATACTATGCAAAGGAGGGATAGAGATAAGAATGCAATAGTCCCTCCTAATCTTACTCAATATCCAGGTAACAACCACCAAACTATCCCTCTCCCTAAAGCTCCCAAGCTTAGATTGCATGCAGCAAAAGATTATGATATCATGGATCGATTGCAAAATACTCAAGCTAAAATTTTAATCTTTGAATAACTTACCAAATCCAATGTGTATAAGGATATCCTTTAGAAAGCAGTAGAGGAAACAACATTACCAAGTGATACTCAACCATCTTAGTTTGCTTCTAATGTGTGATATTTGAAAGATAGTGAGAATGCAATTACTTTTGAGAATAATGAAGTACCTTTGAAGGATGTTATTGATCATTATTTACCCTTGCATATTCGAGTTATAATCAAGATTCAACAATCTAGGGATCAGAAGAGTACTTGTTGACAATTGTTCTAGATTAAATATTTGTAGTGATGCCTTTGTTTTACAATTAGGCGTTGGTAGAAAAACCTTGCAAATTCAAATATGTTAGACTGTTTTCGTGCAGGCACGGTACAGTACGCTGAAACGGAATTTTTTTCAAAACCTCAGGTACAGTACACTGTGGAGTACGTTCGTACAGTATATTTTTCAAAAGTAAAAATATAAATATACATAAAAATTTAAAGAAAACAAGCTTATAGTCTGTTGGTTTTTAAAATAGCACTTTGTAGTAATCAACAGTCAGGGGACAGCAAGTCCCTCCTCTTTATGGGAGAGGTTCCCTTATTGAAAGCAACAGAGCTTATATACAAATATACAATGTTCATATTGGTTAGGACTTCTGATATTTCAAATGTTTTATACCAAGATGGAAAATCAATACCTAAGAATAGAAGAATAAAGAAACTGAAAGGGAAGAATACAATAGTACTTTCAGGCAATATAGATAGCAGAATATAACCTTGCACATACTTTAGCAAAATGGGTACAGAATAGAACCATTCACATTATCAACACCAGATATTACTTCTTAGATACAAAGTTCTGGACATCATATCATAAGAACACAAAGTTTCTTAACATGAAAGATTGATGATTCACAAATTTAAGACATGAAAGGAAAAGACAGTAGAGGAAAATTAGAGACAACGGGAATTCTTCTGTATTGATTACTTTCAACTCACTTTACATTTCAAAAGTATCAGAGCCCTACCTCTTCCTTAACAATGGCATGGAGAGCCCATTAAATAGCTTACAAAACGGTTACATTCGGTTCCAACTTCTTTTAATCTAGAAGATTAAATACTACTTAGAAATACATTAATAGAATGTTCTTTAGCCAAGTATTACATCATGGGCTTACAACCTTAAATAAAGAGAGGTGTCTTTAGGATTCCGAGGTAGAAGCATCCAAAGGAGGATTAGAAGTGCCAACTGTCTTAAGAATCCGATGCCTAAATCTTTTCAATGCTTCAGCTATCTCCATGCACTTCGGGATGGTGGTGTTAGCAGTGGCATGAATCCATATACCAAGGCATTTTTCCATATCCTTCTCAAACTCTGTGTTCTCAAGAAACTCCTTGTTTGCCTCGATGATAGCTGATTGAAGGGCGCAGACCTCCTTCATCTTCTCTTTAGACATTGATTCCTCCTTGATGAGATCTTCCTTGACGAAGGTACTAAATTGAGCCTTGATTTCCTGCAAAGAAAAGTGATCACCTGAGTCTTCATTTTGGATTTGACAATGAATATCTTGGAAAGCAGCCAGAACACAGAGCCTTGAAAGCTTCTCCTTTTTGCCACATGTTTTTCAGTTCTCCTAATGCTTCTTCCAAAACCTTGATCTTCCATTCAACACTAAAAACCCAAGATCTTGACAGATTGTTCTTGGCCTCATCGAATACTTTGTTTGCTAACAAGATCTGATCATCCGTCCTACTCATCAAACGAAGATCCTGGATGCATTCACACCATAGCTTCAGTTCTTTCTCCAAGCCACTGAGTGTTGTGCTGAATTTCAACTGTAATTTGGATACCTTCTCATATGACTTGAAGGCCTCCTCAATGAAGTTCAATCCAGACACTATCATATCATCAACCAGTAATTCAATGGCTTTTCCATAAGTGGCATGTTTATGAATATCTTTGATGGTCTGAACTTCATCCTTGCTAAGAACTAGGGGAGGTGGAAGAGTAGTCAATGGAGTAGGATCCAAGACCTTATCCTTTGCCAACAAGGATTTTATAAAACTTGAAAGGACTTGATTTTGTTCTTCCAATTTCTCCAAAGTCTGTTTACCCTTCTCAACATGTTCAATAACTCGAGTGACAATTTCCCTGAGGTTATGAACCTCACTTTCAAGTGTTGATTCTCCAAGTGGAATCCTTGTGAGTTCCAAGTCAAAAACTAAAAGATCTTTCTCTTCTTTATCCACCTTAGGTTTTGCAATATCCATGAATTGTTGTCCTTTAGAACCTGACACCAACCTGGAGGTAATCTTTGCTTTCTTTGTTGGAGGAGGGGGAGTAGTACCAAGCAAGGCTGCCACAACATCAAACTTGGGAACCACAATTTGAGAGGTGGACTTCCTTTTCCTACTATCAACAAAAGGTTGGACCCGAAAAGGAGGAGGAAGAGGTAGGAGCAATGGGTCCAAGTGCAAGTGTACTCATTGCACTCAATGTTTGCACCACAGATGTTTCTAATGGAGAGGTTGGCATATCCTCAGGAATATCCTTGGAAGAAGAGTCCACCAAACCCAGAGATTTAGACATTTGGCCCTTATTCTCCATCTCAGTAGTGTTGACAGGGGTTTCTTCCTCTTCCTTCAATTCTTCACTTTGTTATCCTCACTCAAAACAATGACATCCTCTGACTCTATGAGAACCTGTGACTGCTCCAAAGAAAATTCCTCCTCTTCTATAATTTGCTCTTGCTTGATAACCTTGCCTTTCTTCATGTATACCTTTGTTGAAGAGGAAGGAGTGGATTGCTCAGGCATCTCAACATCGAGTGTAGGTTCTTCTTTCCTAGGAGAGGAAGTTTCTTGTGAAGAAGACCTAGCTCTGTTCATCCTGAAGTTTTGCATCTTCTTATCAAACCAGAGCTTGGTTCTCACTAAAACTGGTTGATCACTTCTTTCAAATCATCCTTCTCTTTTACAAACCAATCAATGGTTTCAAGAGGAGAGTGTTTGATGGACCTCTCATATTCAATAGATTGCAGGTCTTCATCATCATCCTGGAGCTTTTTAGGTACTTTGTAGAGATTGAAATCTATAATTTGTTGAAGAGAAAATCTGCCAAAATACCTTCTCCTAGCCTCAAAGTCATCTACGCAATCGACCCAATAATCTTCAGTATCGCAAAGTGAATGAAACCTAATCTGAGATTCTTAGCAATATATCCCTTGATATCAAAGCAAGTTCGAGACTTGAAATGATGAAGAGTAAGAGGAGCAATGGTTCTATCAATGTTCTGAGCATTGAGGGTTGTTCTACATGTATAATTTCCCAAGGTGATAGGGAAACGGATGCCAGCAATCTTTTTATCTTTGCAAGTCCGATGAAGTTTGTCCAATTGCCTGCAAATTTCAACCAGGGCCATTTTATCATTGCAAAACATAGGAAGCTTTAGAGGGGAACCTTCAAAACCAGCCAGCCTGAGATACGAAAACTTTTCTGAATTGAGTGAAGAAACTCCCATATTCAGAGATCAAGGTCTTTGCTTCCTCAAAAAATTTCCGCGTCATTGACTCTCCTGAAGTGATGATTGTTGACTTTGAGAGTGAATTGAGGACAATACTCATATATAGGAGCATCCTTCTTATCCTCATGAAAGAGAAGCCAAGCCATTCCCTGGATGTTGCAATAGTGTACATGAGATAAGAGGACATGTAGAATGTCTTTGTTCTCGAACATTAACCAACTGCTCTATTAGATTTTCACATATTATCTCACCCCAATTCAGATTCTAGCTTCCCTCACAAATGATATTGATATAGGGACACATCCAAAAATGAAATTCATTTGTAGAGGGCATTCCCATGATCCTAGCCAGAAGAGTGATGATGTCTGAAAGTTCTTCATTGAAATCAACCCTGAACAATGATTTAGAAAGTTTGGATGCTCCCTTTTAGGGTTCTTCAACCATGATTTAGCTACCCTAGCCTTGTATCTCTCACTATCCTAATCAAATAGTGTTTGTGCTTGAGCAAGGGTGAGGGTATGAGCATCTTCCACCATTGGGATGCGAAGGGCAATGCAAATAGCATTGGAATCTAGTCACGCAACCACTTCACCATGGATGTTGACAATCTCCTTAGATTCTGGATTGAAACCGGCCCCGTAAGCGAGCACGGTATCGACACACTGAACGGACATAAGGAAACCTCCAGCAAACACAATTCCATTGTCTTTGATTAATTGTGCAATAGAAGTAGGGTTATCGCATCTTAGCCTGCCCCAAAAATTGTCAAGGTCAAGATGTTGAGCTTCGTTGTCCCCAACAAAGGGCACAAAAGTTTCTAATGAGGAGAGATGCTCGTGCCCTTTGTATTGAATCTTCATTGTGACAAAGATAGGAGAAACAACCTTCAACCGAATGCTCAACAATCCATGCAAGAGAAAACACAGAGGCACGGACGCGGACAATGGCTACTTTGCAAGAACACGAGCAGGAGAAAATGAGCAGGCAAGTGTGAGAAAGAAAGAACAGTTACACTCCTTTAAATAGCCACGAATTTGAATGAAGGAGAGAGAAAATAATGAATGCGTAATAAATAACCCTGCGCCAACTCAAAAAGGTGATATGTGGGAAAGTCGGAAAAACTTGGCCCAAACGGTCCATGGGACATAGGGACACGAGGGACGCACAGAGCCGATACACTCGATCCAAGAAGAATGCGGCAAAAGCGGGTTTGGAGAACACAAACGGTCCATGGGACATGTGGGGCGTGTGGGGCCGATTTAGCCGATATATAAAGCGAAGCCGGTAAATTAGTGAATCGGCGAACAAGAGGCCTAGTAGTACTTGGGACATGTGGGACAAAAATGTCCGACTTAGCCGCAAATCATTAAAAATGACTCCAAGGACTAAATTGTTCTTAATTTTTTGAATTTCTCCCTTCACTAAAACACTTCCAAAGGACACCTCTTTAAAAAATTTGAGAATTCATCTTGAGAAAGAAGGGAAATTTTGAAAGCGTGACAACATAGTCTCAAAGAACCTATAAAATATTAAAAGCCAACAACAAGCTTATTATGAATCAAAAGCCATCTAAACCAAGATTCCTTTGACTAAATACAAGAAGACGACAAAACATTAAATCTATGAGTCCATCTACTAATGGGCTCACAAACATTCCACTTATTGTTAAGGCCCAGGGAAAGGTTTGGGGAGAAGGCAATCTTTTTATAGAGTTGTTTGGAGGTAACTTCTTGGAGAAGGGCCCTTTGAGCCACCTCATAGTATCCCAAAATTCATTCTCATCCTCCATAATTAGTCCAGTAGAGGGAGTTGTGAAAGCATTTCTGAGCATTGTATACATTCTGAACTATCCACTTCCTATATCTGTACAAGTCATGAAATATTTTAATTCCTTTCTAAAACCAAAGGAGGGCAGAGCAGCCTCTTCTCAAGGCAAGGATCTTGTCATTATATTTCAGATTCAACTAAATCGATTTGTAGGTTTGGCACCTAGTGTCAAAGGAAGAGAAGATAGGCTGCCCAACCACCAGGTGATTCACTTGTTTCCATGCCTTCCAAATGGACTGAAGAATAAAGGACCCATGAGGAGCAACAAGAAAGCATCCAAATAGTAAGTCAACCAAATGAAGTCCTTTTCATCTCTCTTGAGTCTTGACCCTTCGGAGCCTATTGGCAATATTGAATCTCACACCAACTTTCCAAGGTTCAATTCCAGTCAAATCCCTAAAGTTTTTTTTTTTTTTTTGCACTTGAAAAAAAAAAAAGTACCCGAGACATACCCAAGGCCTAAAGGACCCATGAGGAGCAACAAGAAAGCATCCAAATAGTAAGTCAACCAAATGAAGTCCTTTTCATCTCTCTTGAGTCTTGACCCTTCGGAGCCTATTGGCAATATTGAATCTCACACCAACTTTCCAAGGTTCAATTCCAGTCAAATCTCTCAAGTTTTTTTTTTTTTGCACTTGAAAAAAAAAAATTTAATGCTGTACCCGAGACGTACCCAAGGCCTGTGGGTACGTACCCACAGCATACCTGAACCATACCCATACACAGTACGTATCGGCCTAGTACAGGGGGTACTTGGCATTTCCGAGCAGTCTAGCAAATATGATGATAAAAGGATTTTACAACAAAGAAATAAGACCTCTTGAAGCTATTATATTCTATGTAACACTTGGACCAAAAACACTAGCTAATAATGTGGGTTACAATATTTTTCTTGGGGTGCCATTCCCTCTACTTCACATAAGTGTTTGAAGTTTATACATGAGGAAATAGTGTATACATGTCTTGTAGATGATGTGCCTTTTAAGGTTTTGCAAGATGATTCAGCCTCAAGATAATTGCGTGTCTCACTTGAATAAGTATCAAACAAACTATAGTGGCACCACAACAATTTATTCCAACAAAACTATTATCAACATTTGACATTGATGAATGTAATCAGATGAATGGAGAGAATGAAAATCATGATTATCAAGTTGATAATATAGATGAGAAGTTGGTGTAGTTAAGTTTTACATCAGCAAATCTGGGAGAATATAAAGATGATATGAATGTATTTAATATTGGCGTCCTTGATCCGGATTGAGTTACAACCCAATGGACAACACACCAACAATGGTGCTTAATGTGGTATAGCTATTACAATTTCAAATGTAAACAAATTGGCAAACTTCATAAGACAGATGTATGACCGAGAGACCTCTCTCTTTATTCAAAACAAGCCACTTTATAGCTATAAAATGGTGAATATGCAACACTACAAAAATAGAATATGAAGGGTTCCGGATAGGAACCAAAAGGTCATCCTACATGGAGACCATTCATATCCACCTTAGGGATGGATTCGAAAGACAGCAGAGGGAAAAATCTGAGATCTATCCTATTAGAACTATTATTTTTTTAGTGCTCCTTGTTGGGGTCATATCTCCTAGCCCGTTTGCCCAAATTACAAACCACAAGATCCATTGGATAGATGACGAAGTGAACTTGAAAAAAGCCACTACGACAATAGCACTTCGACTAATGTCTTGCGGTTCAAAGCCCAAAAATGCTCCAAAGACCCTAAAAATGCAAAATACTAAAAGCTGCCAAAAATTGCTAAAAATAAATTTTCAAGACTTTCTATATATGGCTTTTTAAAAATCCTGTTATGGATCATTCATTCCACCGTAAGAAGAAATGGACCCCATTGCTCCTAAATTTTGGACCAAGTGTGGGAATGACTATTCAATCTAGTTATTGGTGAACCACTTCCCTTGGGGTGCCATTTACCCTACGTTCACTACTTGGTAAAGTGTGATTTGTTGATGCTTCATGTCTTTGACCACTCTGCCAATGATTTGATTAGAGTTTCACTAGTGTCACAAAGTCTAAGTTCAACTTTGTACTTTGCTTTTGTTCATGAATGTCTGATGTATCCAAGAGTGGTGTAAGTTCAACTGTGTACTTAATAATATCATTAAAAATAAAAGGTATTTTTAAATAATTAAAGTATTTAACATATTCATTATTATATGTCAGCTAAAGGGATGAAAGGGAAGGGACTTTATGGAATAAAGTGAAAACATAAAAAAGGAGAAAAATGTTAAAAGATTAATTTATTTTAGATGCTAAAGTGGTCGGACCCAAGGTGGAGAAAGAAACGGGAGGGAAAAGGCAATAATTAAATCAAATTAATTCTCCAAGTGGGGCAACCCTTTTTGGAGACATTTGTGAATAAGAAGAGGTCACTTGGCTTGTTTGAGGATCATCTATTCCTTATTATAATTTTTATAAGGTTTTGGGCTGTTACTGTTCCTTTCCACTTGAGGACCGAAACCCTCTTGTGGGGCTGCAAGTGAGGACCAAAACCCTTCTTGTTCCCTAATTGAAGGACGAAAACCATTCAATCCTTGAGGATTCTCCATTCAAGGGTTTCCATTGGGCTTCAATAAATTGATTCAGTGATTTCAGTGAGGGTTCTTGTGATGAAGGGTTGCTAGGGCATTTTTGGGAGTTTTTAGACCCTCTCCTAGGGTGGCGACCCCTCTTGGGGATGAAGTTTGTTGGCTTCTAGGGCACGGCAACTCACTTTCTATCGGTAATTGGGTTCCTCATATTTTTAGAGGTTGATTGTACTTTCCAGAATTGTATTTGGGCCTTTGAATCATTATTTCCAAACATATCTGTGAGTGTACTCGCTGATGTCATAAATTTAATTAAATAAAATCAGTTGGTGGCTTGGATGATCATTTCCTTGTTCCTAAGTGTTCTAAAAATATTTCTAAAGCTTTGGAACCATCTAGGTATATTTGTATTTGAGTATTTTGGGATGAAATTGCAAAAATCTTATTGTTGTTATAAATAAATCAGTTTGTTGTACTTGTCATACATTTTCAGTTTGTTATCTATTGGGGTTTGTGCAATATCTGTTTATTTTAGTTTTGAGCCTGAAAGGGACATTACACCTTGACTACATATTAGTAGGCTTCCTTAAGAGTATTGATGTCTGCAAACTCCATCTCTTCCTAGATGTTCTATTACAACCCTCTATAATATCTGAAAATTTGATGCTTCTCAGTGTCTTGTGCACCAACTTTTGCCAATAGAGTATGAAATTTATTAGTGTATTCTTGTACTTTCTGATTACAACCCTAAGACAATTGGTGTAATTTCCGAAATTGGTCCTCATTATTCTTCACTAGATAATATTCCTCTCTAATAGCCTCTATAAAACGGTCGCATGTTTTTGGGGGTTTCACATTGACAATTACAAAATCATTATTGTCATCTTGCAAGCGATGATTCCCACCATTTTCTAACATGTAGAGAAGCTTTCAGAGTGTAAATACTATCTTCATCTTGCAGGCAAGTATGATTCCGACCATTTTTAACATCCAACGGAGCTTTCAGAGTGCAAATACTATCTTTTCATTATCAAAGAAATTATTGATAGAGAAATATGACTCTAGTTGATCAAGCCATTTATCTAATTCATCGGTCAATTTTTCATTCAACCTACGGAATGTCGAAATTTGCTTGTACCTTGAAGGGTGGGGCTAGTTGTAGGGACAACCCGTGAGAGGACATGGCCAATCGCCCCATCATATCCCTCCTCTTCTTCTCAAGGGCTTCATCAAGCAATTATTTGATGGGATCTCCCATTTCCTCTTGCGTTGCTTGAGGTCATTTGATGGCTCGACAAACTTTGTGTCATGGTATCTGCTTTTGTGCTTCTCACACCACATTCTCATGTCTTTGTTTGGCTTTTCTTTCTATGTTACGTGTTATCATCTTTCTATGGCGATGCATCATTTCCTTGTTGTTTGGTGTCATCCTTCCCTTTTTCAAATACGAAGGATCTTTGTTTCCATTGAGTTTGGACCTTTCTTCGACCTTGACCGCATATCGGTAGGCTCCTTAAGAGTATAGAGGTTTGCAAACTCCATCTCTTCCTAGATGTAATATCGCAACCCACTATAGTATCGATAATTTGATGTTTCTGGTGTCTCGTGCACCCACTTTTGCCGATAGGGTATGAAACTCATTAGTGTATCCTTGTACTTTCCGATCGCAACTCGACGTAATTGGTGCAATTTTTGAAATTGGCCCTCATTATTCTTCACCGCATAATATTCCTCTGCTAGCCTCTACAAAACCATCCCATGTTTCGAGGGTTTCATATTGACAATTACAAAATCATTATCATGTTGCAGGCAATATGATTCCCACCATTTTTTACATGTAGAAAAGCTTTCAGAGTGCAAATATTATCTTTTCATTATCAAAGAAATTATTGATAGAGAAATATGATTCTAGTTGATCAAGCCATTTATCTAATTCATCAACATCAATTTTTCCTTCAAACTGCAAAATGTCAAAATTTACTTGTACCTTGAAGGGTGGGGCTAGTTGTAGGGACAACCCATGAGAGGACATAGCCAATTGTACCGCCATCTCCCTTTTCCTCTCAAGGGATTCATCAAGTAATTCTTTGATGGGATCTCCCATTTCCTCTTGCATTGTTTGAGGTTGTTTAAAGCAACAAGGTAATCCAAAGGATTGCAAGTCTCAACATTGTGCTTCTAGTATTCTAATCTCATGTACTCGACATGCGAAGAGTGGAACAAACTTTCTCTGATACCATTGATCCAAATTGAGCTGCAATTCGGTGGACAACACACTAACAATGGTGCTTAATGTGTTATAGCAATCAATTCACAATGAAAGAGCTATAGAAACAAACTAATTTTATTACAATTCAAAATGTATACAAATTGGCAAACTCCATAAGAGAGATGTATGCCCAAAGATCTATCTCTTTATTCAAAACAAGCTACTTTATAGCTATACAATGGAGAATATGAAAAACTGCTAAAAATAGAATATGAAGGGTTCTTCCCAAACAAATAGCTATATATATATATATATATATATATATAGGGTGCTCGAATGATATGTAGATATTTGGGGGAGTTACTAATAGTGATAGGGGCCGAGAGAGAAGGCGATGGGAGCGGGCCCTATCAAATCAACTGGGAATGGAAACTGAAAGGTCATCCTACATGAAGACCATACGTATCCACCTTAGAGATGGATATGAAAAGACGTGGAAAAACCCGAAATTTATCCTATTATTACTATTATTTTTAGTGCTCCTTGTTGGGGTCATATCTCCTAGCCTATTGATCCAATTTGTGAGCCACGGGTCCCATTAGAAATATGACGGAGTGAACTCGAAAAAATCCACTATGAACAAAGCATTTCGGCTACCGTTGTATAGTCTGGAACCCAAAAATGCTCCAAAGACCCTCAAAAATGCAAAATCCTACAAGGTGCCAAGAACTACTAAAAATAGATTTTCAAGACTTTCCAATAATAACTTTTCATAAATCTTGTTTTGGATCAGCCCTTGATATAACTCAGGGACTATGGAAGCCCAATCTAAATACAATCATTGAAGAACAATCAATTGATTTAAGAGGTAAAATCCATAAGGTAGATGATTGTTGTAACTAGTGTTATGCAAGAATGCACCCCCATTCCCGAGCCATCCGGGACACTTTAGGAGCTTGGGGATGGGGGCGAAATGTCCCCTCATGTCCTACCCAAGTGCAAATTACAAGGGAACGTCTTGAGGCCAATCCACGAGTTTAAGGGATGCACCCGGGGCGTCCCAAGTGCTTTATTGAAAAGGGGGTGGCAAAGGGGATGCCATAACGTCCTCGGGATGTCTTGGCGCCCTATGGCCCAGCACATTTAAACGTGCTCTTTATGACTGAAATTTGACTTAAAATGCTTAAGAAGAAGAAGTTGACTATAGCTAAGATGTTATGGTGATGTACATTGTGATTTGGATGCAATATGAACAATCGAACGTCATTCTAAGAATGAATAAGGAATGAAATCAATCCTGCAAATTTCTCAAAACACAAAATTCAAGTTGAAAATATATGCGCCAATGATATAAGATGTGAACTTAAATGATATACGAGTAAAAGGATAACCAACTAAATGCTTTAGAAATTAGAACCGAATTCAAACTAAACACTTGTCTTGCAAATGACCTGGAACAAAAACCACAACTCTAAATGGAGTGCAATGATGATGTAAGTTATGGGTTACATAACATGCAAACAAAATTTGATGAATTAGACGCTTGAAACTATTTTCTAAATTGGACCAGGATGAGAAATCAGACCTTAGCAAAGCAAGAGCAATGAACCTAGAACCCAGATGATGCAAGCAACAATGCTAACCCTATGTATTGCAACACAATGATTTTGTCAAACACTTGGTGTACAAAAATTGAAAATGAAAATTGCAAAATTAGTCAAGAAAATTGTAATGTAGTGAAAATAAATTAAATGTTTGAGATTGTGAGAATTTGAGTTAGTTATAGTACTTGGATAATGTCTATAGACATCTTACACTTAATTTTATGTGGTGGGAACAATGAAAGAGAGTATTGTAGGTAAAAGAGACTAACAAGTGTAAATGTCAAACTAGAAAGAAAAGAAAACTCAATGAAAGTCGCCTGCCTTGTCAAATTGATACTTGGACAAGAGTCAAACCAAGTGGAATGATGTGTGTCCTCAAAGAGTGGCATTTGCTAGGGAAATTTCACATAATCCATTTCTTTGGATAGCTTCTAGAAGGATGATGACCACTCTCAAGAAATCAATTAACTGATTAGAAAGCTATGAAGCACTAAAACGATTGATATGAATTCAATAATAGCAGAGAGGGCTGAGTGGAATGCAAATATTAACAGAGTATGGGCTGCAATGTGTTCAACCCCACAACCTAAAATTGTGTACTTAAACTCTTAGTTTATTCATGTTATATTTGTAATATATATAAATTATATATTATTTTATCAACTATCCCCTCACCATCCCCAAAATTTGGAAATAAAATTGTCGTCTCGTAAACCCTGTCTTGCCATCCCCCAACCAAGACTCTTAGGTAACTATGGTTGAGTTGGAAAACTCGCAGGTTACTCGCCGAGTCCTCGAGTAATCGCCAAACTTTCATGCAAACAAGTAAATCGTGAAAAAACTCACCAAAACTTAAAAACTCACCAAAGACAACATTTCTTTCCACTTTTGGCATTTCTTTCCTTTTTTGGATTTTTGGTGAAGAAAATACAAGTAGAGAATAAAATTTGCCATTTTGGAGAGGATCCGGAACATGTAGCAGTAAAAACTTGCATGTGCCATAACTTTCATTCTGTGGCTCCGTTTTAGGTGTTATTTTCTCTAAAAGTGCATATTTTCTCGAGCTCTACGCATTGATGGCAATATTTTTCTTATTTTCATAAAATCCATTTTTACACCTTTTTGGACCAAGCAACTTCTTGCAATCTTCTGAAAGAATCATGAGCTTTGATCGCCTGTAGACAGATTAGTAATTAAAAATACTGGATAGCTTTCCAAAACTCGGTGAGTACTCGCCAAAACTCGGCAAGTATTCTCCCGTGCTCTGGACTAATCGTCCCACCTGCCAGCTTGGTCGCAACCTGCTTATTCAAATGTTGACTTCACATATCAACAAATGCGTAGGTTTTTTTTTTGCTATTTTAAGAGTTTTTTTGTGTTTACACTCCAATTTGCGCATCCTCAGACACAAGACTGAAGGCTATCGTAAAGGTCCCAACAAAAAGAAAGCATTAATAACAATGAAAGAAAACTCTGCAAATACACGGTTTTGGCTGCAAATTTATGTTTTTTTAAAGAAATTTGAGTATTTTTAAGTTGCGAGTATTCCCGAGTATTGGCCGAATATTGCCGAGTTTTTTTGGGGTCTCAGCGAGTATTTGCACGAGTGCGAGTATTCCAACTATGGTTGTACCACAAGTAAGAAAGTAAAACTTGTAGTCTTGTTCAAATTGCCTTGGGAATATATGGATTTGGACATACATGTGCACAAACTATGGGATATGATAGTCAAGAATGAGGCAAAAGTCAACAAGGTCTAAAAATAATCCTTCCAATTATGCATAAGGCTACGCAGGAATTGGATACAAAAATGACGAGTCAAAATTCAAGAAGATGTCACAATCCAAGAGATACCTTTTAATACGCATAATGGATATCTATGAGCTAGGAATCATAGAGTACTTACTACTAATGACTTTATGAAACACCTTCATGATCAATATAATAAGTCTGCAACAAATCATTCTCAAGACAAAGGAAACTCTGCTCATTACTCAGGGAGCATGGAAGGTCGTGGAAAACTATAGATCAAAGCAAGTCTACGAGGCACAAGCGAAAGTCACACCTATTTCTAAACCAAACGACCAACCACCTCAACTACCGAAATTTAATGAAGTATGACATTGTCTTGAGTAGTATGATGGTGTGCAATTAAATCAAGGCGACGTCTTATAGTACTTGGCTCTTTTCGAGGGACGCACATGCTTGTACTACAATTCAAACACAAAGAAGAAATCATGGCGTCCATGCTTGTTTAGCAAGTTTTCAGGGGTTGGTACTCCAACATGGCAGTCCTTCCCTTCCTCTTCTCTTTCTCTCTCTTCCCCAACAAGTTCTAAAAATGTAAGTGCTTACGCACATTGGGGCTTCTTCTCCGGTTTTCTTCCTTCATATGTTTCGGAGTTTCACGCATGTGAACTCGGACTTCATGCTTTCGGCCTCTACACTCGTGAATGGAAGATTTCAAATGTGGCTTTCTTATTTCCTTCAAAGGTTTTGCGTTTGACGCGAATATCTCTGCCCTTTTGCGTATCATGTATTCTTTCCAGATTGCTCGTATTAGAGTCGTGTCCATCCTTATGATCTTCATTCTACAACTTGTATCTGTGTCACTTAGAGCTAGAGAAGCTCCACTTTTCAATTTGGTGCTATCACCGTCCCTTTTAGCATAGGATTTGCTTTTTGCATCCCCTTCCCTCCTCCCTTTCCCTAGTTCCTTGGATGTGTTAGTTCGGGTTAGTTGTGGCTCTGGTTTTCTTCCTTCATATATTTCGGAGTTTCACGCCTGTGAACTCGAACTTCATGCTTTCGACCTCTGCAACTCGTGAATGGAAGATTCTCTTGCCTCGGCTTTGTATGTAAACTGTCAAACATCGATTAATGCAAGTGTGGCTTTCTTCTTTCCTTCAAATGTTCTGTGTTTGGCGTGAATATCTCTACCCTTTTGCGTATCTTGTATTCTTTCCAATTGCTCGCATTAGAGTCATGTGCATCCTTATGATCTTCATTCTACAAACTTGTATCTGTGTCACTTAGAGCTAGAGAAGCTCCACTTTTCAATTTGGTGCTATCACCGCCCCTTTTAGCTTAGGATTTGCTTTTTGCATCCCTTTCCCTCCTCTCTCTCCCTAGTTCCTTGGATGTGTTAGTGTAGGTTAGTTGTAGGAGTAGTTTTAGCATTAGATTAGGTTGTGTTCCGCGGATTCTCCTAATCCATGAAACAGAGGAAGTCGGCCTTCTCCGGAGGTCTGTCTCAAGCCATAAGTCCCACACTTGGAGACAATCCCATGTTGGCCCAAAATTCTTGATCTTTCATGATCAAATCTAGGGTGCAATTTTGAGCTCCAACAGTTTTGGCACACCCAATGGGACCTGTTTAACGAGCTCTAGATCATTGCTCGAGTTTGGTGTGTAACTTAGTAGTTTCAGCCTTCAGAGGTGTTCCTTCAACACATCTAGTGACTCCCAAATGCTAAATCTCCTAGTTTCAAGCAGTTCAATCCTCCCCATTTCATGAGAAGAGTACAAACAAGGCTAAGCATATCCAAAGGTGAGCCATTCGACTACCTACAACTCTCTCCGCGAAGAAGAAGAATAAAAGAAATCCACTGAGGTCTCGTCACCTCCAAGAAAAAAAAATTGACTCCACCTCCTAGTAGACTTTTCCCTTTCTCCATCGAAGTTTGAGACCCATCCCATTCATGGCGCATCAAAGGAACTTGCCTTTTGCAAGCTTCAACGGCGATAGCCCATTGCTTCTTGCCGCACAACATGATATATCGTTAGCAGCCTTAAAGAGTATCCCCTTCTTCACAGGAGAAAACTCTACCTAACCTACAGAGCACATTCAAGACATTTTGAATGTTTGTTTGTGCATGCGGTCATGGAGGATGATGTCGCGATGTGTCTTTTGGCGTCATCTCTCAAAGGGAAGGATTTGCAGTGGTATAGAAGCTTATCGACGCTTCAATCCGCACTTGGGACAAGCTCGACACCGCCCTCTATCAACAATTTGATGAGAAGGTGGACAACATTTCTCTCCTCGAGCAATTAACCACCATCAAGTGGGCTCCAAGTGAACTTATGGTGGATTTCAACTTCAAGTTCCAAGAAGACATGGGACAAAATTCCAATCCTTTTAAGACCAACCCCTCAAGGTGTATTTCTATATTTTCTTAGAGCTTTGAATTTTGATATAGCAGTAATGATTCAATCTATGGGTGTTACTCAATTACCCAATGCTTATGCAATAGCCATTAGGGCTAAAAATTGTTTGATCCAAGCAGGTAAACTAGCCCCTAGATTGCCAATGCCCATCTTCCCTAAGTTGTTGCAAGTATCCCACCCGCCATTGCTCTTATTCCTCAATCATCTGCTTCATCATCTGTGTCCACATCTGGTTCCTCTATGAAAGCAAGAAGAAATTAAAAGCCTTAGTGTTCAGCTAAAAATTTAACAAATGAGATTGTCTCCCTTAAGAGACAACAAGCTCAAGCCCCTAAAAAATTATCCTAATCCTCCTCAAGGTTATCCACAACAAGGCTCTCAATACCCAAACTAGATATTTGGACAAAATTACCTACCAAGAAGACCACCAAATCCAAATCCGCAACCTCCACCAGCTCCCAGCTTGAGCAAAGCCATTGTTCCAATCCAAAACAATATGGCCCAAGGGTTTTGAATGGTGTTATCCTTGTGATCAACCCCATAAATCAATACACGTGTGTGAAGTTGAAATGAATTCATTGCGGGGAAAGCTCTTATGGTGCAAACTCCATTTTTTCAACAAGAACAAGTTGTGGCTCAATCAAAAAGCAATGCAGAAGAAATGCAAGAGCCTAACGTCATGCTTTTTGGACTTGAAGGTTTTGTGTGGTTAACCAAGCCGTGGGCGATTTGAATAGGCCAGAACTTCATGTGGCGGATAACACAAGGTCCAAAAGAGACAAATGGATGTAAGGTCTCCTCCCCTGTTTCTCCAACTCCGCATGGCAATTTCGCCAACTGCAAACTTGGGCGGAAGTTTGGCTTTTCACCTAGATCGATCGTGGATCACTCGGAAAATTGCAGAACAACCAATTTCCACCAGATGACATGCAAAGCCCGCAACTCAACACATATCCGCGGAATTAAGTAATTTTGCTATCCAAAGAGATTCTGCAGACGGAACAAATAAGGAAAGAGAATGCCACTCCTTCATTGCAAAAACTCATGGGGTATCCCACTCAACATTGTTGAACAGATGAAAAGAGAAAACATGAACGTCACAATGTGGGATGCCTATCCATCCCATCTCAAAGGGATCTCTTGCAGAAGCCTTGAAGCAGCTTCCACTTCTTGAACCCGCCATGTTCAAAGCGGACTCCACGGTCAACATCTCATCATCCCAGGAAGAATAAGTAAGTGTGGTTGCAAACCTCCTCCCTTCTACATGTCTCTTATTATTGGCAAGCACCTTGTACATAACTGCATGATAGATTCTAGTGTTAGTACCTCAGTGATGCCAAAGAAAATTGCAGATATCTTGGGAATTGAGTACAATCCAACCTCAAAGGGGTGTTCCACAACTTGATGGATCAATAGTGCAAGTCTTGGGCATAATCAAGGATCTGGAGTTAACTCTTCATGTTTGCCCAAGCCTAACTATAATGCAAGACATCTCCGTGATTGACTTGCCACCCTTGTTCGCCCTCTACCTCTCTCAGAGATTTCATAGCCAAAGTGGGTGGATACCTATCTTCAGATTGGTCTCATATGCTATTGAGAACAAGGTATGGGACTAGGTTTACAATCAAAGTTGAGCCCATCTCAACTTATCATGTTGAAGTTCATGATCCTAGTCCTATCAATGCAAACTACATGGTCCAAGGAGAAGTGAGCAATGATCCTGAATCCGCCGAGCCAGTGCATTCATCTCATTCAATTCCGATCTCATGCTTGATGAATGGGATAAAGAGCATTATGAGTTTGATCCCTATGACATAGTTGTGGAGATTGGTCTAGGTACCTATTGTATCCATGAAGAAGAATTCACAGTTCCCATGCCACACAAAGAAGACAATGATGCTTCGGTTTATGGAAGATGTTCTTTGATGGTTCTAGAAGCAGAAATGGAGTTGGAATAGGTGTAGTTCTTGTCTCCCCAATAAACAAAAAACTCTTCTTTGCACATAGACTATAATTTGCATACTCAAACAATGTGGCAAAATATGAAGCATTGGTTCATGGTTTGCTCATTGCAGAAAAGAGACAAATCAAGGCCTTGCAGATTTTTGGGGATACTAAATTGGTCATCCATCAAGTCGAGGAAAGTGTGTGGCCAAAAACAAGCTTTTGAGAGCATATAGGCACCGAGTTTGGGACCTTTTGGAGAGTTTTGAAGCTATCAACCTTCAAGTAGTGTCACGGAGGCAGAATAAGGAGCGGGTCAAATGGGTCGTTGCATCCCAATTTTCCCTCACTGCGAAGCCCTTGTCTAAGGTAAACAACATGTCAAGATGGTTGTAAAGCCATCCATCCCAAATAATGAATTCAACTAGCAAGTATTTGAGAACGATGAGCAAATAGTTCAGTTCATCCAAAATGAGGTCGAATTCTCTTCAAACTTGCAACCCAGTTTACAAGAAAGTTATGGTGATCAAATCATTCAGTTCTACAAACTAACAAGTTGCCAAAAGGGTTGGTAACTCTTGAGGATATCTTCAATCCCGATGATGAGATCAAAAGAGAAAACAAAACAAATCCATGCCCGCAAAAAGAGAGATTGCAAACTATTCACTATCACACAAGGTAAGGAGTTATTGGAAAGGTGTGTGATCAAGATGAAGAACAAAAATTTATCATCCTTGTGTCAAATGAATGAACAAGCCTCTCCTTATGGCCCTAAAGTTTTCATGATATCTTTTTGTGGAACTATGAAGACCTTAAAGGTTTTGACCCCTGAAAAATTTCTCAACAAACTCATTGAGCTAACAAAACAAAAGCATGTCAACCCGTCTTGCACTGAGCAAAAATCATATTCCCCATCAAGTACACCTCTTGGGTGGCGAATTTGGTCCCAGTGAGGAAGAAAAATCAAAAAATAAGGCTTTGCGTGGACTTTAGAGACTAAAACAAGGCTTCATTCAAAGGTCATTATCCTCTTCCTTCATGGAACAAATCTTCCAAACAATGTCAAGGAGTGAGTTGAAAGGTTCTCCTTGTTGATGGCTACTCAAGCTTCAATCAATTAAGTTAGGGTGAGGGAAGAGGACCAATATATAAGACCGCGTTCACAACCAAATGGTGAACATACGCATATTAAAAAATGCCTTTTGGCTTATCAAATGCGGGTGCCACTTTTCAGAGAGCAATGGACATCTTTCTAAAGGATTGCATCAATGAATTATCCTATCTATTTGGACAACATCTCGATTTTCTCAAATCGGAGTCAGCATCACATGGAGCATTTGGAAAAGTTTTTTGAAAGATTCGAAGAGTTTGGGATATCTCTTAACCCTAACAAATGCATTTTTGTAGTTCCACGAGGCAAACTTTTTGGGTCACATTGTTTCTAAGGGTGGTATTGCCATCGACCATGAAAGAGTCTCGCTCACTCTCTCTCTCTTTCATTGCCAACTCACAAGAAGGCCCTTCAATCGTTCATGGGAAAAATCAATTTTGTTAGGAAGTTCATTCCTAACTTTTGTGGATTAGTCCGCCCATCACCTTGATGCTAAGGAAGGACAACTTTCAAATGGACCACGGAAGGAAATGAGGGCTTCGCCAAGATAAAACAGCTATAGCTCAAGATCCCGCGCTTTATTAACCCCGACTATTCAAAGGATTACAAACTTTATGCATATGGGGTTGATAAAGCGGAACATCGCGGTTCTAACACAAAAAATGATAAAGGATTGGATCAGGGCAACCAAATGGCATTCTTCTTTCAAAATTGAAGGATTATGAGCTAAAATATAGTCACATTGAGAAGTAGGTGTTTTCCATCATGAGAGCTCTCAAGAAATTCAAGAGCATGCTTGCTTGCTATCCGCATCAAAGTTTTAGTCTCACATCCTAGTGTGAGAGACTTCATCATGGGAGTGGAAATCAATGAAAAGAGAGTTGGATGGGTGACCAAGATTATGGAATATGATGTGACCATTAAAGCCAAAAAATTGGTAAGAGGCAGAGCACTTTGTGAACAACTTGCCTTGGATGCTCAGGATAATCAAGAAGCCTCCTTCATGGAAGAACAGACCAAACCGCAAAGCATCCGCAAAACTTAGAGGCTACTCTCAAGGCGAAGATCCGCCGAATGTTCCAAATCCAAAGCCATCACACTGAATTTCCGCAAGGAGAAGGAGATGAATTTAGTTACGGCAGGTGGTAGATCAATGACATGGCAACATTCTTGTCAACCGGTGGCTACCCTCTGGTTTTAACAAAGCAAAGAGAAGGCACTTGAGGTTACAATCAGTCCTCTATGCATTATTGGATGGGATTCTTTTCAAAAAGAGTTTGGAGTGTTCTTCTGAGGTGTATTGAAGGAGAACAAGCAGATAAAGTCTTAATAGAGTTTCATAATGGTTTCTCAGTGAACACTTCTCATTTCTCAAAGCCACGTGAAAATCATCCCCAAAGCAAGTTACTTCTATGCCCATCTTATTCACAAATGCACATCAATGGGTCAAAAATGCAAAGAATTGCACTTTCTTCACCGGTAAAAAGAGGATGGTGGCTCTTCCCCTTCATCCTATTCAAGCGGATGAACCCTTTTCTCAATGGGGACTTGACTTCATAGGTATGATCAATCCTCCATCAAGTGTGGGTCATAAATGGGTCTTGATAAAGAATAGATTATTTTACCATGGTGGACCGAAGCCATACCACTCAAGGAGGCTACTAAGTCAGGTCATCCTTGATTTTCTTGAGGACATTGTGACAAGGTTTGGGGTTCCCAAACCATTATTTCTGATAATGCAAAAGCCTTCCTAGGATCTAAGATTTCTTATTGGGCTCTTAGACTTGGAATATACTTGAAGACTTCTTCCAATTACTACCCTCAAGGTAATGGTTTGGTAGAGTCTACTAATAAGAACCTAATCAGAATCATGAAAAGAACAATGGAGATCAACCAAAGGAAATGGCACACAAAGGTGAGAAATGCTCTTTGGGATGATATGAATCACATCAAAAAGGGCAATTGGCAATTCTCCTTTCAAACTTGTATATGGTAGAGAAGACAAACTTCCTTTATATCTAGAGTTCCCTTCATTTAGAGCTAGCCCATCAATTAGAATTTGAGGGTGAAGATCAAAAAGAAATCAGAATGGCAAAGTTGGTTGAACTTGAAGAATTAAGGCAATCCACCATGATCAAGTTAGAAGAGCATCAGGTTAACCAAACATTGGTTTGACAAGAAAGCAAAAGCTCAGGCGTTCAAGGCAGGTGATCTAGTCCTCAAGTGGGATGCGGATAGAGCCAAACCAGGGCGGCATTCCAAGTTTGATGTACTTTGGAGTGGGTCATACATCATCACTTCCTATAAAGAGGCCAACTCTTTGAGTTATCCAACCTTGATGGAGAAGCATTGCAAATCCTTAATGGGATTCATCTTAAACATTTCCATTAGTCTGTATTTTGCATCTTGTAAATACTTTTGTGTTTTGTTGTTGAAGGTTCCCTCCTTTGTTATGTGTTGATCACTAATTGAGTTCCTTTTCCTCAATCCTTGTAGTGATCATCTTTGTTTGTAATAAGTGTGTGTGCACTCTCTACATGTTTCACTTGAAGCATGTATGATCTTCCTTTTGTACATAGTTTGTGGAAGCCTCTTGTTGTTGTTGTGCAATTCAGCTCTCGGAGAAAGTTTCATAGCGTAATCATATAGTTGGAGCAGTTTCTAAGTTTTATTCAAAGCTCCGCGGATCAACTTTAGTGCGGTGTTAAGTTCATGCGGATTCAGGAGACAAGTTTTAAAGGATGATAGCAGTTTTCTCCAAGGATATGCTTAACTTTGTGCTCAATGGATGCTTAAAGGCTACTGATCTTCATCATCTAGCACGCAGATGTCCCCTCGAGGTCGCCAAACTGTTGTACAATATTGCACCTACTTTGCAATTTTGAACAACTCATCAAAAATGGACTTAGACATTTTTCTGCTCAAGAAAGCCGCGCAAGACTGCATTAGCCTTCCGCAGAGTGCAGTCACGTAGTGTTCTGCAGATTCTTCACACCTACGAAAATGAAGGAATCAAGTGCTCGAACTTAGAAGGATTTTGGCGGAGTTAATGCTTCACACTTTTGCACGGTGTTTGTTAAACCTTTGCGGCATTGAGGAAGTCAATTGTCCCGAGGATCTACTCGACCGCGGAAAAGGTTAAAATCAGCTAAGGACGAGGATCCGCGGGGTGAGCAAAGGTGAGAAAATCATGCTTCGCAGTATGAAGAAAAACAATGTTACGCAGACTCGAACACGGCATTCCGCGGAGTTTGTCAATTACGCGGAACCAAGTATGAAGTCCATCGGGTTAAAAGCCGTAACGCAAAGGGAGAAGGAGCTCCATGTTCCACGCGGCAAAGGAAATAAAGTTCGAAAGTGACTAAAGTTGGAGGCCACGAAATTCCATCCAATGTTCCGCAGCTTCCCGAATGTAGTGTCCCGCGAGTTCTCAAGGTTAGCGGATTGAAGGGACAACCACGGTGTAAAATGTCGCATAACAAAGGAACGAAAAACCTCCGACATGGAAGGAGTGTTAAATGGCTAAGGCGGAAACATTCAAGATCCGCGGGACAAAGGAAACTCCAATCATCACTCAAGGAGTATGGAAGGCCATGAGAAACTAGGCCGAAATGTGGATTTGCATGAAGAGGGAGCAAGGGAGGAAGATAACCTGTCGGTTTGTCATTTGTAGTTGGGGATGGATCTATCTTCTCATGATCAATCCTTGTAGGGATGACAAGGAGGCACTTTACTGAGGGTGTGGTTGTTCACCTGCTACTTTATGGCTCTGCTGAACCAAGGTGAGAGGACCTAAGGGGTGGCTTGAAAGGGGGAGGGAAATATTGTGTTTCAAACCCTCAAACTTGTTAGAAACTCAGTCTACGATCAAATGCAATCACAAAATGCAATGTTTATTCAAAAGAATGGTCACACATTGCAAACACGATACATCAGACACAAGACACTAAAGACAAATTTAGGGTGATCACAAGCATCATTTTGAAGGGACTGTTGACAACTTGGAGTGAATGATACTTGAGATACCAAGCTTCATAAATCATAGCAAACCCACTCAAAATATGCATAGGATGTTGAGTTTGCATAAAGATATCATGCTAAAAGTGATGAAATTTGCAGGTGTAAGGCAATGGACAATCTAAGATGAGATGAAAGTGGATGGAGATGGGGGGATAGGGGACTAGGGGACTAGGGGACTAGCGAGTTGCATTAACCATTTTTTCTTGATAATTCTTCATGCATTCAAACATGGAATCAAAGGAAAATCACCCTCCAAAGGTTATTTACCCTCATGGACACCCAAGTAAGGTAAATAATACAAAATAACTCTTGAAACCCCAACACAAACACCTGAGAATGAAGTCTCATGCACTCATCACACCAAATTTCCAACACCAAAGGACACCCTAAGGCAAACAAGTATGCATTTTCAAAAATTGCAGAAAGGAAATTTATAATTGAAGCCAATGATGCAAGGTAACACTACAATGCAGCAAACCCTCAATGCCCAGTCAAACAATCAATTGCAAAATGCTTCCCTGCAGTTATTTGGCATGATCAACACAAAATTACAGAGGAGAATGGAAATTTATTGATTTCAAATTTGTTTACAAGAAGGAACATCAAAATTGTACATGGCAGAAGGGTTTTGTGTGTCCATTTGCAAAGGAGACAAGGGAAACATGTAAGAATGAGTCTCAAATCTTGTTAATGGTTGTACAACAACAACCACCTTAGCATGAACCCAAATGACAATCACAAGTTACCAATTCTCTGCAAAGTTGCTTCACAAACAAAAACCTGCACTTCTAAAGCAAAAACCCCACAAATTCCAACCGCGCTTTTGTGAAGAGAAGCCTTCACTTTTTATACAACAATGTCTCAATCCTAAAGGAATATCCCATAGATGTTAATCTAAGGACTGTGAGCATGCTAATTGGTGATCCGTGTGCTCAGGGAGCAAATTAATGGAAAATTGTTCAATCAGGAGGATGAATGTATGTGAAATTGCCAAGTGTCTAACCCTTGATGCTCTGATCATCCATTCTTCATTTGGTGGGGGCAAGAGAGGCATATTCTTCTTCTAGAAGCATCCATGGGCGAAGGAGGATCAAAATGAAGCATCTCCAACCGTTTTGATTCCTAAAAATGACGTGCAACAACCAAAACTTTACAATTAAAATATCACGAATTGCTAAATCACTTTCTGCGAAATTGGTCTCTTTGGAAAGCCTTCTCCAGGCGTTCCCAATGCACTTGGTTTGAGGTGAAATGGATGCAGAATCGAAAGTTATGGGCAAAAATGCAAACCCGACCATTCTGCGCAAAACTCCCTTGTTCTGCGGATTTCAGGATAATCTACTTTTGCTTTGCGGCTTGTTGAGTGTTCATTACATGTCGTGGCTTTGGTTTGATTCTTTAGGTCTATCGCGTCTTTTGGTTGTTCTGCGGGATCTTCCTTGATGTGCGGCTTTTCTTTTGTTCTGCAGCTTCAACAACTTCATGGGACACTTAGTGTCCGATATCCATGAGAACACCAAATTTCATTGTCCCACAGGTTTGCCAATTTTCCACACTTAGTCGTTTGATACTCCCACACTTAATCTTCTTATGTCACTATGCCACAAATGCTTGTGCCCTTTGTTGATGCCGCAAAGATCTAATTCCTTTGTTATGCGGCATCCTTTCCCCGGGACCATATTTCTTTCTTTTGTGGCTTTTGTAACTCCGTGGAACACTATACCTTGAGAAACCCGCATAACATTAAGTTTGCAACTTCCATACTTGGTCATATTCTAACTTATTTCTGCTTTGCGGCACTTTCTCTGGGCATTTTGGAGTCTATTGAGTAGACTAGCCCATTGTTTCGCAAAAATGACTAATTATGCGGAACACTATAACTACCAAGTCCGCGAAGCAATAAGTTTCTTCCCCCTTTGTTTCAACGGCTTTCCTTTGCAAGTTCCCCAACTCTGCAGAACACTATCTTCTAACCTCTGCGGCTTCTTTATTTTGCTTCAAAACCCGCCAAAGACTACATTCTCTTCAATCTACGAATACTACTCCTTGAAGGCTGTGGAACACTATAACTTTTTGAAATCGTCAAAACCAAAGGCAAAGTTAAGATGTAAGTGCAAATCTGCATTACAGGGTTGTATACGACACAAACATAACTTTGAGGATCAAGGAACCACCAAGCAATTTGCAGATCAAACGGAACAAATGGGGAAAAATGTAAGGCCACTTCACATGTTTTGAAGGGTTTTGCAAAGATGGTGCCAAGAGACAAGGGGATCAAAATGGGCACCAACACCTCCGACTCGGGAAGGTCACAGGTTTATCATCACTTTCAAATATTTTACAAAATGGTAGAAGCGATATCCTTAGAAACAATTACAGGTAAAGATATTTGTAAGTTCGTCATGACATATTCTTTTGAGATTTGGGTGTCATTGATTATTACCTATAACGGATCATCTTTCAATAATAAGCCGATCAAAATATTTTTTGATACATGCAAGATTAAACATGCATTATATACTCCTTACTACCAGCAAGGAAATGGTCAAGATGATGCTTTTAATAAGACTATTGTCAATATTTTATCAAAAACATTGAATATACATGGAAGTGATTGTGTCAGTATTGATTCTTTTGTTCTTGCTTACATTGTGATCCATATCATTCGTCTATTGGGAGAAACAACCCATATTTTGCTACATCATCTGATGATTGATGTTATATTGCTTTTATTTGGCCCATATAGGGCTATGACACAAGTTATGATATGTTGTGTATATCTTGCTCACATAGGGGCATGTTATTCTTGGCGCTATATTTATTTTATCTTTCTCACATACGGGCACATTATTCTTGGTGCTATATTTATTTTATCTTTCTCACATAGGGGCATGATACTAGTTATGCTATATTTCTTATGTCCTACTCACATAGGAGCTTGTTACTCTCCGTGCTATATTGCATATACTTCACTCACATAGGAACATAGTATTCTTGCACTTATATTGATCATATATCATAAGGCCATAGAGAGCAATTTACTCATAATATACATGATTCCAAAATCATATCTTTCTATGATAGAAATCATTAATTTTATTACCTTTCACTAATCCTCACTTATTTTCCCGCACATTCCAAGTGTCTCATCCATTCCCCCGATTATACCTATGTTTGACCCCCATGTCTAGAAGGTGGAGGCATAGTGGATCTTTGCATATGAACCTTATCCCATCTTTTTCTCTTTTTGACTATTAGATATTGGCTTGCCAACAAAGATCGTCAATTGAGTTTCAATTGACTATAAATACACAAGCACCCTAGTTCATTTAGGCATGAAAGGAAATCTAGATAAAGCATTCATTATATATCAAGACATTCAATAAGTTTTCAAATAAAAGTTAAATAAGGCAATTTTAAAGCATTTACAAGCATCATAGAGAATCAAGCATACATTGTAGCATAGAAATTCATAGTAGAAAAACATTGCATTGCACCAGTTGGTTTGGCTAAACAATTATTGCATTTACTAGTGTGTTGTTTTCAATATTTTATCTTTCTCACATAGGGGCATGATACTAGTTATGCTATATTTCTTATGTCCTGCTCACATAGGAGCTTGTTACTCTCCGTGCTATATTGCATATACTTCACTCACATAGGAACATAGTATTCTTGCACTTATATTGATCATATATCATAAGGCCATAGAGGGAAATTTACTCATAATATACATGATTCCAAAATCATATCTTTCTATGATAGAAATCATTAATTTTATTACCTATTCTACATATGATGTGCGTAATCCGTTTCTTTTGAGATATGTGAAGCACTATTTCATTAGAAATCTAAAATATGGACATATATTCACCTCATTATATATCCAGACTCAAGATTCTCCTATAAATGGATGCATTCATAGAAGCACTCACTCCTATAAGAGGGTATTCAGTTTTTGTCTACTCCCATAAAGGAAAGTGCTAAGGATGCAGCACTTGGTCCCACAAAGGATCACATTCAAGATATCTTTCAGAATTGTTTTCGGATAGCACTCAAATTTCATGCTTAGCTTCATTTTTGTCATTAAAGCTTGTCCTTGTTAATATATGCAGGATTTACCACAGACGTAGATATATGGAACTAAAATAGGAGCGTCATCACATTTCCAGCAACACCAAGTGTATCATTTTCAGTTTTTCCTTTCCAGATTTCAGCAAATCATTGTTATGGGCACTTATCCATGTGTAAATGGTTTTGCAAGACTAGCAACAGTATCGGAGTTTGCTTCACAACCTTCATGCATACAGAATCTTGTATCCCTACCAAGGCATGCACACATCAAAATCGGGAAAAATGTAGATGCCTAAAAATGTCCACTAGAAATTTATTAGTTGTTGAATTGCATGTTTGTAGAGTGTTTATGTACTTGTCGATTTTCTGGTTCAGATTTGGCTTAATTGGCACAAGTTCTTGACCTTTCACTAATCCTCACTTATTTTACCACACATTCCAAGTGTCAATTCATCCATTCCCTGATTATACCTATGTTTGACCCCCATGTCTAGAAGGTGGAGGCATAGAGGGTCTTTGCGTATGAACCTAATCCCATCTTTTTCTCTTTTTGACTATTAGATATTGGCTTGCACGCCAACAAAGGTTGTCATTTGAGTTTCAATTGACTATAAATACACAAACACCCTAGTTCATTTAGGCATGAAAGGGAAATCTAGATAAAGCATTCATTATATATCATGACATTCAGTAAGTTTTCAAATGAAAGTTAAATAAGTCAATTTTAAAGCATTTACAAGCATCGTCGAGAGAATCAAGCATACATTGTAGCAGAGAAACATTGCATTGCATTAGTTGGTTTGGCTAAACAATTATTGCATTTACTAGTGTGTTGTTTTCGATATTTACAATGTTGAGGGGTCTGACAAATATCAAGATGGCTTAATTATTACCTAGTGTAACGTAAACCCAAAAAATATTTGTTTTCCTTCCGGTTTCAAATTCGACAACCAAATTAGAGTTAAGGAGAAGAAGATTGATTTCCCAATGATCAAAGTGATGTTTTGGAAACCAAGTGAGGTATTTGGAAGGTAGAAACAGGCGAATCTAATCATCAAAGAAAATCTGAATTTTTAGTATTTTGTCCAAAACATGGAGTGCACAGTTCTAAAGTTCAAGGTCTATACAGTGCACAATTAGGAAAATTGTGCATTGTTTCTTCTTTTTATGGATGTTCTTCGTCTGCAAGAAAAACCTTGATCTACACTATCAGATTTTGAGGACTGTTTTTCAATCACTCACGTGAATAAGATAAGCCTAAACGCTAGTATTTAATCATTGTTCATCTTAAAATAATTAAATAGGTTTGATTTACTATTTAACCTCCATTTTCGGCCTTCTTACATGTATTATGGGTAATTATTTGCATGCTTAGTATAAATCAATTTATTCATAATAAAATCATGACCTTAAAATGTCATATTTCATCTTTCTTGATCTCAATTTTGACAATAACACTCAATCCAAATTGACTTATTTTGTCTTCAATCTTCATTGAAATTTTGAGAGCTCAAAAGCACAATGAATTAGATGAAAGTCTTGGGGTATCACCATGGGCTATCAAAAGAAATAAAAATAATTGCATGTAAAAAGCAATGTCCCCCTAAAATCCAAGTGTGCTGGATGTACCAGATGTCCTTGGGACATCGGGATAAGGGGAAACGTCTCATTGGCGTTTCCAACATTCCAAAGAAGAAGGGAAATCTCCTCAAGACGTCCAGAAAAGATAGGGGACATCCTGGACTTGTGGGGGATGTCAGGGACATTTGGACATCCCCACACGGTCGAGGGCGTCTAGACGTCCCCAATGTCACATCAGTTTTTAAAAACAATTACTTAAAAATGTTTTCACTCTTTTTTAATTAGAAAGAAATAATAATATAAAACAAACATAATAACGTAACCCTAATCCTAAAAGTAACATTCTAAGTTATGAAATGATTTTATGGCCTCATTCCATATCTCATTCAATATTCACACTTGAGCAAATTGAGAAAAGTGAGCAAAGAGAAGAAGAAAGAGCAGGAGGAAGAAGGGCAAGAGCAAGAGCAAGCAAGAGGTGTTTATAATTGTATTTGCTTACAATGCTTGATAATAGTCTCTAGGTTTTAAATTTTAGTTTCTATTTACATTTTTTAGGGGTGGTTTTTAAGTTTTTGTATCTACATTCACAATGTAATCATGTTTATAGTATGTAGGATTTAACAAAATACATACTCCATACAGTTTGGTTGTTAATGGTTAGGTTGTTATTTAATTAGATCTTAAAACATAGAACTCTTGATTGTTGATTCAATGATCCATTGAATAGGTTTGGCTAGGTTTAACTTTACCATGATAGCATGATACACATTCCTAGAAACAATAGCATTAGGAATACAAAAACTTTGATACACATGAATGTAGATACAAAAATGAAATACTTAATACTCCCAAGGCTATGTTTAATGTTTCAGTTTTTATGTTTTTGTTTTTAATATTTTTAATTTTTGCATATAGTTATGGGCCTAATAGCCTATGGCTGTTTTTTTAAATCATTATGATTGCAATTTGCATGTAGTTATAACTTATGGATGTTTATTATACATCATTGTGATTGCAATTTGCATGTAACTTATGGCTGTTTTTTTAATCCATTGCACAATGCATATGGTTATGAATGTTTTACTTTTTCTTAATCATTGCATATATTGTATAGTTATTATTTTTATTCATTGCATAATACATATAGTTATGGCTGATTTGCTTGTTCATAGGCTAAAATTATAATCATTGCTTATACTTATAATTATCGCCTTTTTTTTTTTTAATTTGTTACATATAGTTATGGTTGTTTTTCTAATTCGTTGCAACACCAACAATCATCACCATGAGTTCTTCTTTGGAGTATGGTTATGAATCGAGAGGAGGAGAGGGTTGAACTTGAGATAGATGGAAGTGTTGGTGATGACATAATTGGTGGTGGAGAAGTGAGATAAAATGTAGTGCCAATGGCAATGGTAGTGTGTAATGTCCCTTTTTAGGGGGACTCGGGAAATGACCAAAAGCTCACAAATCAGATTATGGAACTGCTGTTATAATCCTACAAATCTGCAATTTAAACCCTTCCTAGGGCAGCGACTTCCCTAGAGGAGTTAAACCCCTCAAAGATGGGTCAAACCTTGCTAAAATTCTTCAAATCTTATGCCAAAATTAGTAGAAAACCCTTAGCAAACACAATCAATTGTTAAAATCAGAATTGAGTGTGAAAATAATTAATTACAGAACCCTTGACCAGCGAACATCATCAAGCTTAGAAAAATAGCAGAACACCACCAAAATTCACCAAACTCAAGATCTTGGCCTTATAAAATATGGAGAACAAGATAGTAATTTCATATTTGCCAAATGAACATCACACATACCAATTATTCACCTCCAAGTAGGTCGCTCCAATCCAAATAATTAGATTATTGAACTAAAGAGACCAAACATGCAAGAAAATGATACTTTATTTTCCTTTCAAATCAACTTGCATACATAAAACCTCATGAAGGGTTTTTGTCCTCCACAAGTCCTCAACCAAGGGTTTTCGTCCTTGGACAAGGTCCTCAATTCAAGGGGTTTCATCCTTGAAAGAGATAGTAAAAGGGCTACACTAGCCAACCTTCACCAAAATATGAATAATCACCAAAAGCATGATCCAATAATGCCCAAGCGACCTCCTTAAATAGCCACAAGGAGGGCTTAACAACCCCTTAAGGTAAGTGCTTTTAAATATTCAAATGGTATTTGGAGCCTACATGCTCATAATACCTTTATTACCTAACTACTTAAGTTCCTCTATTGGAGTGCTAGGCTTCTTAATAGGATACATGATAATAAATGAAAACAACTACCTAAACAATAATAAAAATGTAATTCAGATCTTCCCCTTGCTTCCCTCCTTAGACCCACAGGGAGAGAATGGGTTAAGGTCTTTGAAAATCAGCCTCCAAAAAGGGACATGACATAGTGCTACCAATTGCCCCTCTCAAATGTTGTCCAGATTTGACATTGGATCATTTGATAAGAAGAAGCCATTGCAACAATTTGTTGAGATACTTGAGAACCCCAAGTCTGGAGGAGGGAGTAAACTATGGAAGTGCAACATATGTGCACTAATTTGACATGGCAGCATGATCTCAAACTTCTACTTTGGAACTCTACGAATCACATAATTATGTTGTTCTACTTTCTACTTTGGAAAATGACAGTTTTGATGAAGATTAGAGCTTTAGTGACTGATTATCTATTGTTATGGAAAGGAAATTGCAGAGAATAGGAAAGAATTCAAACTCCAAACACCAACAATTTTCATCCTGGAAACCCCCAATGGAGGAAAACCAGTCAGGAAGGGCAAAACGCTCTTTCTTCCCACTTTTATTGGTCAACTATAGAAAATTACAGATTAATAGAAGTAGAAAATGGAGACAACAATATAAACCTCTCCCTTCCTATGCTTGTTTGCTCTGTTTCTAACCCCTTGCTCCTACAATCCCACTCCCGCATTGAAGATCTTCCTAACTTGCTCTCAATAAAACCTTTGCTCTTTGATCTCTTTGGAGCTCCAAATGATCAATTCTCTTGCTCCTTGTATTTATAGCCTTCTCCCATGTCCTCCCATGCACTGGAGAATGGGAAAGGTCAAGGAGGGAAGAGACACAATCAAGCGCTTCAAATTCGCATCCATTTGTGCTTCATTATTTTTTTCTGTTCAAAAGTGTCAGGACCGCCACCTTGAGCGAGACGGGCGGTTTTAGGACCATCGCCCCACTGGACAACGGTTACAGGACCGTCGCCTCCTGCAGGTAGCGGTTTCTGGCCGCTTTACTGCACAGAGCGGCGGTTCTGTCCAGAACCTCTATTTACCTCATTTTCTTCATTTTCTTCAATTCTCCTTCTTGGTGTTGATGGAACTGATGAAGTGGTGTGTTTTTCTGGATCCCTATGGATCATACCTCCCCTGCTTAGGAGGCTTTTGGTCCCACAAAAGCTTAGTGGGGGAGTGGTAGAGGAATCAACTCCCTCTCTTGCTCCTTCAAGTACCACTTGGGTCTGCCTTGGTGTCTTCTCTCATCCAACCTGCCAAGACTCCTGTGGATCTCGGTTTCTTTGCTCCAATGCTACATCCTCCTCCGAGTTGCCTCGAGTACAATCCTCTTTGGAAGGCAGCTTCTGTATGTTTCCTTCTTTGTCATGCATAGATGGCGTTAGTAGGTGCGAGCTCTTGCAACTTGCTATCGCGTGCATCTGCATGAAGTATGGCTTGAAGGTTTCTTTTCCAACCTGCTCAAGTATGGCGAAGGTCCCATACTTGTAGTGGTTTAGTCCTTCTTGCTTGTCTTTGTCTCTTGAGATGGATTGGTTGAATCCTCTCCATGTACGTTGTTGTTATAGTCACCATTGTTCCTTGTATCTCCTCTTCTCCTTGCTGCCCCATGGTTAGGTCCAGTGAATCAATAGGTAGATACTATAACTACATAGCGGAAGTTTGTTTTGCTCCTTGAATGAGCAGTTCCTGTGGTGGCTTCTTCTGCAAAAAATGACAAGTGCTATCCAAATTCTCCATCCTTTGGTCAAAAATATCCATGCTCTCACATCCATTTTGCTTTTCTTCCAATGAAAGTAAACAAAACTGATGATTTTCCTGAATAAGTCTTGGTGCTTGGTTGGCACTTACCATAGCCTTCTTTGATTTGCTCTGGTGTGCCCGGATGTTGAAACTAACTCCGTCCTTGACCCATCATGTGGTTCTCCCTCTTTATTGACACAAATCCACTGGCATACAAGTAAGGACTTCCGAAGACAACATCAAATGCATCAAATGGAATGATATCAGCCTTTAATACATCAATATATTGGGTATTTATCCCAAACTGAAACTTACACTTTCTTGTAACTTGTATTTCTACACCCCTCTTCACCCATCCCAATGGGTATGGATGTGGATGCACGTAAGTCTCTAGGCCAAGTTGTTCTACAACCGCATCAAAAATCAGATTTGACTGAGAACTAGAATCTACTAAAGCATTTACCTTAGTCTTCTTGATTTGGATTCTGATTTGAAAAAGCTTACTCATCTCTTCTTCTTCTGCTCCCCCGTACATGTTAGTGGTCGTGCATCCCAACCTTTCGTCTACATCTCGAATCATCCTCAATCTCCACCTTTTCTTTTCTTCACAGGCCATGGATTTCTTGGAATCCTTGGTTCGGTGCTTTGGGTGTAATTCCGGATGCAACTTCCAACATGTGGTGTCAGTATGTCCATTTATATCACAATTCTTACATAAATTCTTAGGATCTTTACAAGTATGCAAAGCAGTAGCGACATGTTTACCTTTCCATTTACCTTTATTACTTGTCTTCCCTTGTTCTTTTCTGCTGATCGCCGATTGGTCTCCCTTGGCTTTGTCTCTCCTTGCTTCTTCTCGTCATCAATGTAGTATGCTTGTATACAAGCTTCATTGAGATCCTTGGGCTTCATGGAGATTACTTTCCTCCGAAGGTGAGTGTGAAGTCCTCCCAAATACTTGGTTAGAATGTCCTCATCCTCCAAGTCCATATTTAGCAACATGGCTTGTCTCTGAAACTCCGTAGTGTAGTCTTGCATGCTTTGACCGCTGCCCTACCTAAAGTATTGCCACTTAATCATCATGTCAGTCTTATGGCCAATAGGATAGAAGTTAGCTCTAATCAATTCTTTAAAACCCTTCCAAGTACTAACAATAGGACATTTCTTCTTTTCACAAGTGGCTAGATGGGTTTCCCACCAAACCAGAGCATGACCTTCCATTTTGAGACATATAAAGGTAATCCTTTGTGCCTCAGTGACATTATGCACACTAAAATAGACTTCCAATTGTTTTAGCCACTTATCAAGCAATTCTGCATCTACTTGTCCTTCAAAGTTCTTTATTTCCACTTTCGTTTTAACTTTAAAAGGTGTATGAGCAGATTTTACCTTCTCGCTTACAATTGGTGTCTCTTCTTCACGCTCTTCCCATTCTTCCTCTTCATGGCTCTTTTCGATACCTAATTTTTTTGGTCAATGCTCGAACCACTAAGTCCATGGAATCTTGCTTAACCGAAGTCATCTTTTGCAGATCTGAAATCTCTTCTTGTTTTCTATGCAACCTATCCATCATGGTCTCTAGCATCTCAACTCTACGAGAAAAGTTCTCTTCTTCCATTTGAGCTCGAATTATTTGTTTCCACTTCTTCGTAGAAATATATGGCTCACAAGGTAAAACTTCTTCGCCTTTGGACCTTGTCACTATCATACAAATCACAAGAAAGAATCGAATACCATAGTCCTGGATATATAATCAGCTCTGATACCAAAATGATCTGTAAACTTCTACTTTGGAACTCTACGAATCACACAATTACGATGTTCTACTTTCTACTTTGGAAAATGACAGTTTCGATGAAGATTAGAGCTTTAGTGATTGATTATCTAGTGCTATGGAAAGGAAATTGCAAAGAATAGGAAAGAATTCAAACTCCAAACACCAACAATTTTATCTTGGAAACCCCAATGGAGGAAAACCAGTCGAGAAGGGTAAAACGCTCTTTCTTCCCACTTTTATTGGTCAACTATAGACAATTACAGATTACAAGAAATAGAAAATGGAGACAACAATGTAAACCTCTCCCTTCCTATGCTTGTTTGCTTTGTTTCTAACCCCTTGCTCCTACAATTCCACTCCAGCACTGAAGATCTTGCTCACTTGCTCTCATTAAAACCTTTGCTCTTTGATCTCTTTGGATCTCCGAATGATCAATTCTCTTGCTCCAACTTGTATTTATAGCCTTCTCCCATGTCCTCCTATGCCTTTGGAGAATGGGAAAGGTCAAGAGGGAACAGAACACGGTCAGCGCTTCAAATTCGCGTCCATTCGTGCTCTATTCTTCTTTTTGTTCGAAGTGTCAGGACCGCCGCCTTGAGCGGATGGCGGTTTCAAGACCGCCGCCACAGTGGGCGGCAATTCCGCAACCGCCGCTCTGCACATGTAACACTCGATTTTGTATGTTAACTTGGTGAATGTTTTGCATCTTTATTATAGTGCTGAAATGAAAGCAAACATGTTAAGATATGTTTTGATCTTAAGAGAATGTGTTGCTAATTTGGATTCTTGCATACTGTGATTTATTACATGGGACAACAAATATTGTACTTGTGTGTTTGCTGATGTGACGACAAATTGTCGTATACTTGCTAGCTCTTGTTGCTGATTGACAGCATACCCTGAATCAATTCCATTGATTCAAGTATGCTGAGGTCCTCTTGTGATTTCTGTGTCGATTCACACTTGAACCGGACTGAGATTGTTATGAGCGTGCAGCGCCTGATTGCAGGTGTGAACAGCTAGCACGAAAATGCCAACGACAGGGGTTCGATTCTTGAACCCTGTACTGTCGAATTTGGGACCTCGTGAGGCAAGAAATGCCTGGACACGGGTGGCCTTGGCACGTAATCTGAAGGACGGAACGTCCTGCTCTGCATTAACGTGAATGTTAGTAAGGAGGCTGGATGGAAGTTGTTAGTGTTAGTGGTTAGTGTGAATTAAACCTAAACTAACCCTAAGGCCTAACATACATCCTACACTACTATCCTAAGTGGATTTTTAAATTAAAAAAAAAAAAAGGGAAAATAAACCTAAGTTCTAAAACCTAAGGTTAAACTAGGACCTAGGTTGAATACTACTTGCAACCTAAACTAATCCTAATCTAAGGGGTGCGCAGACCCTTGGAGGGAAAGGGATAAGGATGGGAAGGAGGCATTCATTGGCATTTAATGAACTGTCCCTACGTGGACAGCGCCAGTTTTGGCGGGGCAGGTAAGGAATTAGAGGCATCTATTTAAAAATAGAGCCAAATTCAGTTTGCATGGAAATTTTGAAAATTAGAGTTTGCCAACCCAAGTGGCGGTGGCGTGGAAAGTAAGGAAAAAGGCAGAGCCTTTAATGCATTGATTGTTTCGGTCCTCGCGACCAGCTCGCCTTGGAAACAGCATGAGGGAATTTGATTTTTTCATTGTTCGATTTGGTTTTGGCCGAAGTTGCTCTGCATTTGGTTTTTTGTGCAGTTGGTCAGACCAGCTCTTAGCATTTGACATTTTTTCTTGGAGTTTCAAATTTCTTAAGCTTTGAAGAAGAAAGGAGTGCTGGGAAGTTTGTGTTGTCGTTGTGGAAGGAAAAACGCGGCAAATAAGGTTTTCTTTGAGCTCTGGAAAAGAAATTTCAGGCATGTTAAGCCCTTCTCTTTAAAAATCTTTGCTTTGATTAAGTGTTTCATTAAAACAACCCTGCTCTTGGGTTTGGATTGTGTGATTTGCTATTGAGTCGATTCGAATTGGGTTTCATCGATTCTTGTTGCTTTTTGGTTGGAAAATGATATGATGAATCGTTCTGGTTGCTTGGTTTCGGTGTGTTTTTGCTCGAATCAAGTTGGGAATGATTTACTGCGGTGGTTGTTGACTGTATTGTGGGATAAAATAGACCTTTTCTTCCTCTGTACATGTTGTATGAAGTGGAACAGACTGTTTAATCTTTTCCTTACAGTGTAATCGTTTTCTTTGCTGTTGTGCTTGGAACTGCTATTGCATGTAAAGGGAAAATGGAAATACAGTCGTGATTATATTGCTATGATTGGGAACCGATGACTCTTGCTATTATTTGGAAATAATATGAATCATCGTTATTGGTCGCTGAGTTCGACTGTCCTTGTATTTTATTGAATGAAATACCTTCCTGTCGAGCTAGATGTTTAACAGTAATGGGAAAACGTCATATATATCTTAAGACTGTGCATGTTATATGAGTTGTGTCGCTATGATTTGGGTTTGTCGACCCTTGCTGTCTTTTCTTTTGGAAATGATAGGAAAATCGTTCCCCGTTGCTGTGTCTAACTGTCTTGCTCTTCTTGAATGGAAATACCTCCATGAGGTGCTGGTTATGGGTATTGTATGAAAATTTTAACTGGTTATTCTTGTGGAATGGAAGGTAAAACTGTACAGCTAGTATGGGTTATTCTATTGCTGTATTATTGTTGTTGTCATCTGAACTGCGATATGATTGTATTGGTTGTAAGAACGGCTTGAGGTCGTTTCTCTACTGAAGCTTTCTTTGAAGGAAATAGTTTCCTCCTCTCTCTCTGCTGTGTTGATTGTGATGAATACAACATTGTTTCTTTTGTTGAGCATACAAATTGCCATGGAGAAAGAAATGATAATATGTCTTTGACTGTTCTTTCCTTTCTTGCTTAAAAGGGAAATAAGACTTCCTCTTCCTTCTGCTGTTTTGAATTATGAGGAAATGGCATCTTGTATTTTAAAAGGGAATGGGCATTAGACTTTTATATGAGTGTTTATGGGAATTGGAAAAGAAATAGCTTTCCCTCTGAAATTGTAATGAATAAGGTGATCTTGCTAGGAAAGTAAGAAGATTAGTTATGTTGATCAATGCTGAACGGTCTTTGAGAATGGACTGTTTTGGTGGTTACGAATTAGTTTGAATTGCTGGGCAAGGAATACATGCAATGAAATTTTGTCATGCAATGGGAGTTGCCTTGACTGTACTAGGTTCATATTTTGCCATCCTGTACGGTTATTTTGCTAAAGGTAATGACGTCTGATTATTGCATTCTGGAAGTTGTGCATACTGTTATGAAACTGGAAAATGGATTGGGTAGAATCATTGTTGGAAGGAAATCCTTCTTCTGCCTGCTGTTTTAACTTGATGAAATTCATAGTCATGTGAATAATGGACTTGCTGTAGGTAACAGCAATGAATAAATGTTATTCTGAACGGGGTACGTTCCTAGAATTAGATAATCATGTGATTAACTGACTGCATGATTGAAATACTGTTTCTGTTTAGTATGCAGCGAAAGAAATATGGTTTCTTTTATTATGGTAAATACATGGTAGGCAGCCTTATATTGTTTGATCTTGGATATACCTAATGTTGTACTAATCTGTTTCGGATCTTTATATGAGTCTGATTCAAATGAAGTATGGATATGAATGGTGAATTCTTCCCTGTTTTCATTTAAAGCTGATTATAAATGAAGTTATCCTTGCTGCCGGAAAGTGAATTCCGAATGGATTTTGTAAGTTTCACTCTGAACTGTTATCTTGAATTGACTTTCGTTTGGGTTTCACTGTTAGGACAGTTATGTGGAAGGAAATAGAGATATGAATGAATGACTTGGAAAAGTGATCTTTTCTTCTTTCATTTAGTTGGAAATCTGGAATTCGTGAATAATGAATTTTATAGTGCTTAGATGGGAGCAACTATATGCATTGCTGTTCGCTTTCTTGTCTGTACTTGAATGCTTTGAATTTAATATGCTTCATGAACGGAAAGGAAAGTAATGGATTTATATTTCAGTTAGTTTCATCCTTTGCATTTGCTATTAATGAAAGGCGTGGAAAGGATAACTGGATGCTATAGGCAGCAAGCTACTTGTATTCCTAACTTTACAAATATTGTAAATTGATACTTGCAATGATTATGTGGGAACGGGACAGCAGTCCCTTGGCTGATTGTGATGATAGTTTTGATAGTTCAGTTGTTATGCTGATCTTTCTTCTGTGCCTATTTCGTGATTGATGTTTAACTGTCGTTTCATAAAAGCAGGGTTCTTTTATTGAAACAGTTAGTTGAAGCACCCTATTTTAAGGATAAGTGCTTAATATGCTCAGTTCATTGAACTGACCCGTGCAATTCATTTTGCAGATGGAATTTGATTAGAATGAAGACTTGGCTGTTTTCTGATGCTTTTGATTTGATAATGAATTGTAATTGTTGCTTTTATTCCTCTTCGAGGAATTGTGAAAAGAAGAAAATATATTCTTCTGTCCATGAGTTGTATGGATGTTTTGTATAAACTATGCCCAATCAGTTGGATTGGCAAATGTACAAATTATGACTTGAAATATTGAATACAATTACAAGTGTGATATTTTCGATAATTATATCAGTTTGATATTGTTGTTAAATTGGAAATATGATGTTATTTCTTGATTTGGAATTGTTTCATTGTCCTTGGATGGATGCTGAATTGAAACTGATATCTGTTCTTACTTAAATGCAACTTTTAAGTTGAAAAGTGCAATTAGTTCATACTTGGGTAAAGATGAATTTTTAATTGACATTAGAAAGGATTAAGAAGAATATGATTCCATAATCAGAAGGTATTCAGGATTAGCTTAGGAGCTAAGGAATATCAATTCAACTTCGGAGTAATCGAACTTCGCTTTCGAACTCCATTTATGATCCCGTTTGATAAAATTCAGAATAAAGGATATAGGATAAATATATCCACAACTAATGGACCTTAACTATATAACGTTAAGGAGAACAAATGAATTCATTTCTCGAAGTTTAGACCTCGTTTGAATGACGTCTAATAAGTTAATATTCTGAAATTAGTTGCAGTTGGAAAAATCTTGGCTAAGTTTAATAGGTTAAACTTATCACGTCCGTCGGTACGGACTGCTTAATCCAATGATTAAGAAATAAACCAAGTAAGGAATTGTAGCCCTTCGATACGAAGGAGAAGATACATAACAAACTAATGGACGGTTTAGTCCCTCTTAGTTATATACAACTGCAACGGAAACGAGGATCAAGGGATCAGCACGAATGCTGAAAGTTGATTTTAATTATTAACTCGTGGCTAAGTCACTTGAGCAGGATGTGTATTCCCGAATTAAAACATTTAGAATACATAGGCTGAATGTGTAGATCTTAGCAGGGGGATAGGGTATGATCTGGTATACGGAGTGACTCCGGAATACTAAAGACAAATAGACACACGGAGTCGTGGGGTAACGACACCGTATGTCTGCGTATCTTTAGTTACCGGGAGTGCCTTCCTATACCCGTTCATATTACTAGCTGGAATTGAAAGTTTAAAACTGACCTTAAACGATGAGGACTGGTAGGAGCCAGGAAAGACCATTCTAGATAACAGGTGAAGTGAAGTGAAGGACGTATTCCGTAGATGTGTATCACATCCAGGAATATGATCATGCAAAGCATGTGAAAATCTTTGGCCAAAGTATCGCAATTGCTGGTTGCGTTGTCCTTATCACTTAATTTAAGATGCAGGATGTCAGATGAATATCAGTAACAGATATTCAGATAGGCTTCTTAAATGGATCACTTCGATAACCGGGGAAGGTTATGAGAACAGGTATATATAATATACTATGCATAAACAAACATGAAGGATCGGTTGTTGCCGAGTCATGAACATGAAGGATCGGTTGTTGCCGAGTCATGAACATGAAGGATCGGTTGTTGCCGAGTCATGAAATGAAGGATCGTTGAAACTCCGAGCCATGAAAATGGAAGATCGGCAGTTCATCGAGTCATTTACAGCAGCATATAGAATCTGTTATAAGATTGAATGGCATTGAATGTGTGTTCCATATTGTAAATATGCGAACAGGGAACATTCGTTTTAAAAAGGAATTGTGTGATCCAAACTGTGTTGTTTGGGCAGAGAACAATTATTAAAACTTGAACGTGTGTTTGAATTTTATAATTCATAACAGTGAACGTTATCAAAAAAAAAAAAAAATTTCCCTTGTTCTGGTGTTCTGAAATGAGGATGTTACGGCCTGAGCGGCGATTGTCCAAAACCTCCGTTTACCTCCTTTTCTTCAATTCTCCTTCTTGGTGTTGATGGAATTGATGAAGTGGTGTGTTTTTTTGGATCCCTATGGATCACAAAGGCATCACCGAGGACCAATGCACACTTGTTGCTCCTTACGGGAAGGGGGCTAGTCTTTGTAAGGCTCTTTTACTAGATCGGAGAGTAGAGATGGTGATAATTTTTAATGGAAATACCACGGGCAACGCGTTCGAGGAAGTTTGTGGTAGTAGGAGTGAGGCTAACACTCCTTTGAGCTCTCATAGGACTATCGGGAATACTTTAGCTAGGTTTAGTTTTGGAATGACAAAAGTGGAAAGCAAGGAAGATAGGCGGTGAGGCAACCTCCAATCCATTATAGACATGTTTGATTTAAAGGCAAGGGAAGAGGCGATGATGCTATCGGGAAATTTTTATGTTGTTTGGATCCCATTTCATGTTGCTTTCTCTCCTTATTACAATGAGCCTATGGCCAGGTAGCAAAAGCAGTAAAAGTTATGTGCCTCCTTGAGACACGAAATCGAGGACAACAATCTTGGATAGAAACTATTCCAAGGTTAATCTATTGATGGAGGAGATGAAGGTCACATGGGTGTCACATGGATATGTGTACAGATATTAAACATTGTCCATTCATCAATATCATTTTCTTGCAAAGATGGACCATATTTCTTGAGAGCAATTGATTGTTCTGGGGTGCGAAAAGATGTTGAGTCTCAATTTCAAATTTTGAAGGATGTCATTGAGAAGGTTGGACCTTCAAATGTTGTATAGGGCATCACAAATGCATCTTATGTGTGCAGAGCAGCTGGCAAGCTAGTGGAGCGTTCCTACAATCATATGTATTGGACCCCTTGTTGTGTGCATGCCATGAACAATGCACCTTTGAAAGACACGGGAAGATTTGGTGGGTCAACAAGATAGTGAATGAGGCCATGAACGTGCAAAAGTTGATATGTAATCACCACACATCATTGGCACTCTTTCGAAGCTTTTCGAGAAGGAATTCCTCAAACCAATTGACACTCGTTTTGCATCATATTTTATTTTGTTAGATAGGATGCTTGAATTGTAAGAGCCCCTGTAAGTTATGATTATGACACAAGATTGGATTGTGTGGCGTGAGTCCAAGACGGAGCAGGAAGAGAGTATTGGAAGTGGTAGTGAGGGAAACATTTGGGTTGATGTGACATCCATTGCATCAATTATAACTCCAGTTTTTAGCATCATCAAATATGGGGATTCTAACAGCCCCAATCTTCATGAGATCTATGAGTGCATTGACAACATGCTTGGGCAAATGAAGGCATCTATTCGGGTGAGGGAGCCCACTTTGGAGTTCTACCATGAAAATATTCATCCCATCATTCAACATAGATGGGAGAAGTTGAACACCCCATTCATATGGCTGCATGTGCATTGAATCCCAACTGGTATGTGGAGAGGCCACGTAGAGTTATCCCTTTAGATGGCAATAAGGTGAAGAAGAGCCTTATGAAAGCCTTTAAAATAGTGTATAGTCCACAAAAGGCTTCACAGATTAGGTTAGAGTGGCTCGACTTCATTAAACTTGATGGGTACAAAACTTCAACAAAGATGGACAAGGCAACATTGGCACATGACATGCCAGTGAGTTGGTGGTGATTTTATGGGCATCAAGGACTGTTGTGAAACACTTGTGATTCTCCTCCTTTCCCAGTGTCTAGCTCCTCTTCCTCTGAGAGGAATTGGTCTACATATGGTTGGATCCACTCTTTTAAGAGGAATAGGCTTATCTTTGCGAGAACGGAAAAGCTTGTAGCTGTACACAGTGCTTTGCTTCTTATGGATCGCAAGACAACTCAGTACAAGTAGACCCCAACATTACGGTGGGATGTAAATCCTAAGGAGTCAAGGTAGGTAGAGCAGGGAAAATACTATGCAACGGGATTGATTGGGCTCTCCTTTAAGGACAAGGATGATCGTTCCAATGAGGAGTTCATGGATGTCGCTTCAAATGTTGATTCTAATTTTTAGGCTAAAACTTGTCCTCTTTTTTTGTAATATTGAAAATTGTTGGTGTATTTAAATTTGAGATTAATGATATAAATATCAGCCATTGTCACTTGATCAATCACAATGGTTTTATAATTTATTTCAACTTAGTTAATTTTAAGTCTCAAATTGAAATGGTTTTATTAAATTATGTATAATTACTAATTAATAATTTAAATGTATTTGATATTTATGATTTCATCTTATTTAAATCTCAAATGGTTTTATTTCATCTCATTTAAGACTCAAATGGTTTTATTGCAGCTTATTTATATATTTTAATCACTATAAATTTATATTTTAAATATTTAAATATTTTTCTAATCAGTCGTCCCCCGCCACTCCCAAAATTTAGAAATTTTTGCCATCCCGAAACCTCATCTTGTCGTCTCGGAATCTTAGGTAACACTAGTAAAAAAGTATATGTATGCTACAGCTCACCAAAACAATATATAGCCTAAATTTTAGTTGAACTGAGAAAGAAAACACCATCCCAAACATATATCTTGGGATGCCTTTGATTTCACATGGCATGTGGAAACCGGTTTTTGAACAAATCCAAGCTTGACTCTCAATGTATAAGGAAAATGGATCCCTTTAGCAGGAAGAGCATAGTTAATATAGGCTTCACTGCAAGCAATACCAACTTATATGATGCCCCTCTTTAAGGTGCCAAAACAAATCATTAATCATGTCACAACAATTCAAACACAATTCCTATAGTGTGGTACGGAAAACAAGACTACAACCTGCTAGGTAGCCTAGAACAAGGTATGTCCCCACGACTCGAGTTTTGGGCAAGTGAAGTCATGAACAAAACTCTTGAAGCCAAACTCGGATGGCAGATTTATGAAGAAAGATCCATGTTGTGGAGTATGATATTACAAGTTAACCACCAAGATATGCTAGCAAGCCTACGCTTCTTCACACAAAACATTCTACCTCGAGGCTCAATAGTTTGGAACTTCATCGGAAATTGCAGGTTTTTGATTTTCCATAAACTAAGGTTATCAGTTTTTAGATGCAATAAAGTTCACTAGTGGAAGGATGAATGGTTAAATGAAATCTCATTGATCCATGACAAAGACCCCACAAACGTGGCTGAATTTCCAATCTCTAAGCGGGGACAATAATCAACAATTACATCACTAAACAGGAAGGTTTCAAACACTGGAGAAAGTAGGAATGGACCAATTTAATTTGAGATGAGAACGGGAAAAATTCGGAGAAACTCCTTAGTCATAATCCACTCTCCTCACAATTTGGACAAGACAGGCTACTATGGGAGGGAGATAAGCCGGGGTATGTGTCATTCAAATTAACATACTTGGATGGATTAATTGAGGCCAATCGAAACCCAGCTAGATTCCCTCAACAGAAGGTATCGATCAATGAGGGCCTACCAAAAGATAACATCTTTCTATGCCTGGCCTTAAAAGGAAGTGCTCTCACTTCGGAAAAGTTGATGTGAAGGGGAATTCATGGTCTGTCCATATGATTTCTCTATGCACAAGAGGAAGAGACAAATAGCACATATTTTTGCATTCATCCCACTCCTAGTAGATTTAGGGCTATCATTTTCATGAACGGAGAGTGAATCCAGTAATCCCCAACACAATTATTGATGTGTTAAGGGAATGGAATCTAAAACTGAAAAGCCATCCTCTTCATTTAATGGACAATTTATCAGTATCAATAATTTGGGATATCTAGATTGAAAAGATCTTTAAAAAAAACCTTTCATGGCAAAGGCTATGGGACATAATCGAATTCACAATATCAAAATTAATGAATGCTTGTATATAAAAGAAACGGAAGAAAATTGATGGATGGGAAGAGGAACTTTATAAGCAATGGATATTAATCCATTGGCCAACTTTCACCCCTTCACCTAATCAGGGGCTAAGTATAATAAGGCGACTAAAGCCTTATGTAGTATGGCTTCCTTTGCCTTAGCGGTATGTGAAGAGTAAGTTTGACGAAGCAGTCGATGGCAACCAGGCCTAGCTAGATGAATTTGTAGGGATGAGAGAGGACATCCAATACTAGTATATGCTTTGCATATTGGTCAAGACGCTAATAATCAAGCGAAATGTAAAGCAATGTCGAAGGAGATCCAAATAGCAGTCATCATGGGCTAGAAACAAGTAATGGTTGAAGACTCTCAAATCGGATTAATGTTATGTAAAGTGTGAAGGTGACATCTTGGAGACTTCAAGATTGACAATTCAAGATGTTAAAAACGGAGCTAAATGGATAGCCAATAAAATCAAGAAGATCACCTTCATGCACATAAAACGGGATGGCAATCAAGTCACGGATTATGCAGCCAACTCTAGGATGGGTATTCTTACTACCGCAGGATTTCCTAACAAATCTTGGGAGAACAAATACCCACATCCTCTCCTAAAGCTCTTACAAAAATGTCTATTCCCTAGGGTGATACCCCTAATCCCCAAAAGCCTCCCAAGGTCCTCTTCCTTCCTTGATCAAGAGAGTGGAGTTTTTGATATAGAACCAAAATGATACAACTTTTTCTGAATAGGTTTAGATGGAATTAAATTCATCCTCTGCATATATGTTTGAAGTGATTCCCTACACCTTTTAAATGAATTTGTATGCTATTTATGGAAAGAGAGAGATTTGAGAATTAAAAAGGTTATCTTTAGAGAGACAATGGTCTATAGAGTATGAATCATCATGCTTGCAAGAATCATTATATGAGCCGCATTGTGCGTGTGTGCATGCGTGTTTGTGTGTGTCAGTGAGAGAGAGAGATCTTTCGTTCTGCTAGCTGCATTGCACAAATATTTTTCTGTGTCTAGTGCTAATTAGAGAGCTAAACTGGAATATAATGGCCGGAATCATTGTGCCAGTCTTTTAGAAATTTGTGGAAGTTGTTCCATTTTAAAAATTATTGTTCCCTATTTCTACTCATTTAGATACTATCAAAAGAAACATTGGAACAGTTGTTGGATATAGAATATATGTTTGAGGGATTATGGTAAAAAGTGAGGGTTTTGCTAGGACCCACATCCTTGTTACAAAAGGCCCCAAATGGCCAGATAGGCATGATGAAACATAAGAGCAGCTAGACAAACGTCAAAAAAAGATCCACAATCCAAAAGTACCAAAAAACAAACCCACACCCCAGGCTACATAGGTATAATATTCTTAAGTTCATTAAAACTTCCATCACAGCAGAATCAACAGAGTTGTCAACAAGAGTTTCAGCAACACTTAACAGTTTCATGCAACCATTTTGGAGATGCACCTAGGTCTCATCAGTAGATTCTTTCCATTTCTTAATAACATTGAGAGCACTGTTGATGTTACCGAAGACTCCATGAATCAGCTCGACGGCAGCCTCAACTCGGTGGTCCAAATCAGCCTCGGAGTTGGCAACATCCTCAGCAGCATCCTCTGCAGCATCCTCAGCAGCATCCTCTGCAACAGCATCCTCTGCAACAAAGCCAAACTCCTCGACATCGTCCGTGTTCATCAAGTCAGCGACAACCTCATCATCAGAGCAATCCATTTTTTCACCAGTCCTAGAAGGGACTAGAGACTCGGGTAGGCATTATTAAGACCGAGCAGAATCTCGGAATTGAACCTTCATTCACATAACCATCGGGAAGAACCCACAACACCAAGCGAGGGAGAAACATGAGTGGGAGTGGGAGCCGCCACCAGGGGAGAAACAATCAGGCGGGGAGAAGAGGGCGGCGAGCGAGCAGGGGAGGGAAGCGGCATCACGGTGACCCATAATTTTGACTTCCGAGATCGGAGGAAGGCGGGGATTAAAGCGGCGAAGGCAGGATGAGGAGGAGGAGGCGAGGGGGCTAGGCAGCGGGCCAAACCAGCAACAGTGGGAAAACGAGACAGGGTGCAAGCATCAACATCATGCTTAAAGAGCAAATAAAGTAAACCTTGAGTAAATGACCTTCACCAATGCACGAGCCTTTTGAATGGACAAAACTAAAGACTGGTACAAGAAATTGGCTAAGTTCACCTTACACCATTACGAAAATGAGCCAAAATGAAGAGTTGGGGACCAAAACAGCTTGTACCTACCCTCCAACGATAAAGTACCGCATAACTTGCTCGGCAACGCGATCCCAGGGATCCTTCAAGAAGTCCGTTCATAACCCGATTTGTAAATGTTAACCTTCTCTTTCCTCTTAGCCAGAAAGGCCGTCATTTCGCTTTCAAGGACCTCTTAAAATATATATCACCATCGTTAGGAAGCCCCGTAGCGGTAACAATACTCTCCACAGTGATTTCAAATTTAGTTTTGCCCACTTTCACATTACCCTGCTTCCAGGATGATAAAATGTTGCTTGACACCACGACAAAGTGCCCTGAAATCCTTTCATGAACGTCGTAACCCCCTTTCTCCTCAAGCAGATTCCAAACAACTTCATCCTTCTTAAGTTCTTCACAATTAGCAGGCTCCAATTGAACCAGAGCACCCCCCATTTTTTGCAGAGCCGAATAGATGAGAAAAAAAGATGATATGAAATAAAATAATAAAGCGAGCTTGTATAAAAAGCCACGAACCCCCTCTGCCACGTGCCCACCAACAAAAGGGATAGCTTCCATTTATGATTAAAATTCCCCATTAATAACTTAAAATTCGAGATCTTGGCTTCCCACGTGTAATGTATAAAATCAATAAAAAACCTTCAAATCATAATAAATGAGATCATTATCGCCAATAATGGAGGAAGAATACAACTAGGTAAATCTGAAGTCCAAGTAATCATTAAAAGTAGTGATCAAACAATACTTGCTCAAATTAGCGCTTTTTAGAATAGTCATCATTCAAGGCTTTTAAGCAACCGAATAAATCCGGAAAATCCGATCCATTGTTTGTGCTTCTCATGAGAGACTCCAATATTAGCTTTTTCGTAATTTTTTTATTTCCTTCCCTAAAAATGCAAGATAAGGGTCCGGACATGTGAATTGAGATTGAGAAGCTTGATATCGAAATGATAACTTTAATCTAAGTCTCTGCTTTCGTGTTCGACTTCTCTAAAATTGAAATTTTCTCAAGGATAAAAATCGATGGCAATAAAATTCTTATTAAGTTCATAAAATAATTTTAATAAAATATATTTTAATAATTGATAACTTCTTAATCTTTTAAAAAATCAATCTATGATTAAAATATTAATGGTTTTGGATGCTTTTTACTGATTTGTCTATATATAAATGATATAAGTATACAAAATATAAATTTATAACTAAATACCTAAATATTCATTAATCCAAAACGCCTTTTCCGTATTCATTTTGGAAAGTTTTCAAACCTAAAAGCAATTTTTAGATTAAAAGTTAATACTAAGCCCTAACTAAACAAAATAATAATAAAATTTAAGTAACTTTAAATCGTATATGCTATTGCTTTTGAAATTAAATAACATTAAAATGATGATGTTATTAAAAAAACGATGCCTTTTTATATAATTTTCTATATTTAATGAATAATAAAACTTATAATATAAATTTTATAATAATATAAATATATATAATCCAAACCTAAACTATAATTTTTTCGGATTTTTAGTTGAAAGAAGAACTCGCATTTTCGTTTTTTCGAAGGTGTATTCCAATTTAATCGGTTTCCAACATGTCGTCATAACTATGATTATTAGTGATCATCAATACTTCCCGAATTAACTCTTTTTAGAATAGTCATCATTAAAGGCTTTTAGAAGTAATTCGGAAAATTCTCGACCCAGGTTTGTTGATTCTCATGAGAGACTCCAATATTAGCTAACAGATCGCCACTTTATTGCCTTCCCTGAAAATGTGCTGATATTGGACATTGTTGAATTGAGATTGGAGAAGCCTGATATCAAAAATGATATTGCTAATGGTCCAACTAGTGACACCTTATTGTTTAGAAGGTTAATCAAATTTAGGGAGTCACTTTCCACGATTATGTTGATCCTACCAAAAGTAGAAGCAAGTTCCATACCCTTTAAAATAGCCAGGGCTTCAGCTCTGTGATTAGAACCCTTACCAAAATAGGAAGCAGAAGCAGCCATCGGTTGACCCAGTTCATCCTAATAGAGGCACCTCCACCTAAGATGCTAGGTTACCTTTAACAACACCATCGGTGTTGACTTTAAGCCATCCTAAAGGAGGAGGGGTCCAGGTAGTATTAGCCCTTAAAGCGTTGAATTGGGGGGTGAAGGGGTATCTAAAGTTGCTTTGCAACCACTTGTCTATCCATGCTGAGAGCAATTTTACATTTATGTTGTTTCCAAATACAACAATTCAAATTTTCTTGAAGACCAGCTGCCACCAAGGTGAAGACCTATTGGGGTTACTTGTATTGATCTTTAAAAATACGCCTATTACATTCTTTCCAAATGTTCCATAACGTGTGAGGAAGAAGAAGTTTCCAGCAAGATTAACAATTTGATGTCGAAAGAGAGGCACCCATTGATTGAGAGCTTCGAGATGGACTTAGGAAAGACCCAAGACACTCCAAAAATGTTAAGTAGGAGGCTCCATACAAAAAGGAAAATTTGCAATGAAAGAGTAAATGGGCAAAAGGATTCAAGAGCCTCAAAACAGAGAACGCACCTTGCTAGGGAGGGAATAACCCCGCCGCTTGAGATTCTCGCCGAGAGAAAGGCATCTCTAGAAGCAAGCCAAGTGAAAAAGCCCACTTTTGGAATAACCTAAGGCAACCAAATTTGAGATAGAGCAAGGCCCTCCGAGGTGATGAGGCAGGGAGAGATAAACAACCTTAATAGAAAAAGAACCAAGAAGCGAAGAGAGGCCAATTCTAGCATCCTCCAAAGAAGAAATGGGAAAAATTGTTGCGATGATAATAAAAGCTTCAATTTTTCAATCAGTTAAAGTTGGTAACAACTCGCTCCTTCCCAACCAGGTATGAACCAACATGGGTAAGAGGAGGATCGATCAATGTAGTTAGAAACAAAAGGCCCGCATATTCTAATGTAAGCCTAGATCTTATAGGATCCCAGGAAGGGTCAGCAGATAAGGCATTGTCTCCAATCCATCTATCAGTCCAGAAAGCAACCATCTTACCATTACCAATTTTCCATCTAGTGCCTCTGTATCAGATTTTCTAGTGCTTTTGATGGAGTTCCAAATAGCCAAACCATTTGGAATGTCTTCAACAAAGAAATCATCCCCGAAGAAAGGTATTTTGAGATCATCATTTGCATCTCAGGAGCCTTTCCATTAGTAGCAATTTCCCAACCCAGTTTGTGAGCATGGAGGAATTCATATCAGCAATTCTACATTGCCCAAACCTCCAAGAGCAGTTGGTTTACAAACCACATTCCATGAAACTAAGTGGATTCTCTTTCGTTCTTCTGATCCTGACCAAAGGAACTTTTTTGGATTTGTTCAATAGTAGAAGCCACAAAGGCAAGCATTTTCAGTAAAGACAAAAGTAAATCGACAAAGATTCTGCAAAGTGGCCTTAACCAGTTGTAGCTTTCCACCTTGACTGAGGAGGGAACCTTTCCAGCCAGCAAGTTTCTTTTGAATCTGTCAATAACCGGATTCCAAAGACTCTTGAGTTGTCTTCCCAAGAAAAGGGAAGACCCAAATAAGAAGAGGAGATCCATAATAATGCAGCCAAAGATGTTAAGCAATCTTCCATTGCTCTTGCTGGCAGGGGTGTTAATAAAAGCAATACTACTCTTATTAAAATTTATCTTCTGCCTAGAACTGATTGATAGCAATCCAAAATTCATTTCAAAACTTTAGCTTCCAAACTGAAGCTATACCAAGCAGCAAAGTGTCATCAGCGAATTGAATGTGGGAAGTTGCAGAGCCCTAGAGGTAGTAGTAATGCCGTAATGTTGCCAACTCTTTTGCAGCTTCCAAAGCTCTGCTAAGAGTATCAGCCATGAGTATAAACAAGAAGGGTGAAAGGGGATCCCCTTGCTTGATTCCATGACTGGAGGAAAATAACCTTGTGGGATACCATTTATGAGAATGGAGAATTTGGGAGTTGAGATGCAATTGTAAATCCAAGATCTCCATTTCTCCCCAAAACCAAATTTCTCCAGGACCCGAAGTAAGAAGGGCCAACTAACTCTATCAAACGCCTTTTGCATATCAAGTTTGATAATCATACTAGCCGATTTTTTGAGAGAAGCAGAATGCATCACTTCATGAACATTAATGATGCCACCTTGGATCAATCTACCACCAATGAACCCATTTTGTTGTTCTGAAATTAAGCTAGTCATAAAAGGTTTAAGCCTAGAAGCTAACATTTTGGTTATGATCTTGTAGGAAGTGTTACAAAGACTAATGGGCCTATAGTTAGAAATCAACTTTGATCCCATAGATTTAGGCGCAAGGGCAACAAAGGTATTATTCCACTCCTTAACAAAAGGTCATTTTGCTGAAACTCCAAAATAGCAACATGCAGATCAGGTTCCACAATATGCCAATAAGTTTGAAAAATGCAACGTAGGGAAACCATCGGGCTAGGCGATTTATCACTTTTCATGTCAAAAACAACTCTCTTGATTTCCTCCACCGAGAAGGGCTAGGTGAGTTTGGCATTAATATCATCGGTGATCAAATTGGGTATATGTTGAAGCATTTCCTGACAATCCTCTTCACATGGGGGAGGGCCCGCATGGAGGAGACTAGCATAATAGTTGATTAATTCAGCAACAATCACATCATCTTTATTCAGATAAGATCCCTCCATAGTGACCAACTCTTTGATTTTATCCCGCTCTTGTGCTTCGTAGCAATCATATGGAAGAATTTCGTATTTCGATCTCCTCTGCTGAAGCCATATAGCTCTAGATCTTTGACGCCAATAGATTTCTTCCTCAAAGTGTATTGTGATAATCACTAAGAAGGGAAAGTTCTTGCTGATGGAGTTGAGGGGATCTTCCTTTCGAATTGATCGATCTCCTCCGAGATAGAAGCTAGTTTTAGAGTGAGCAAATCCTTCCTTCTGCGGATATCCCCAAAAACCTAATTTTCCAATTCTTGAGTCTTTTTTTAACATAACTAAGCTTCTTAGCAAACCTGTACATAGTCGAGCCCTGAATATCAGTCATCCACCAATCCTTGATAAGCTTTTCTAAATTATGATTTTGTAACCAAGCAAGCTCAAAGCAAAAGGGAGGATGTTTCGAGCATTGTGTTTGCAGCCGTGAGGAGCAAGGGGCAATGATCAGAGGCTATCTTAGGCAGAGCCTAAATAGAAATCATTATAGTGAGCGATCCAATCCATAGAGACAAGGAATCTATCTAATTTGATTTGGATATGGTTGATTCCGAGTCTTCTGTTAGACCGGTGAAAAGAAGCTCCATGAAGATCAATGTCAAAAAATTCACCCAATCTGATAAAGTCAGCTAAGGCTTCCAAGCTATTAGTGCTAACACTAGTTCCACCTTGCTTCTCTAATAAATACAATGGAGTATTGAAATCACCAGCTATAAGCCACGAAAGGTGTTTGCAAGAAGAGCAAAAGTCCAACAAATCCTTCCAAATTTTTTTCTCTCTGGTTTTCAAGATTAGGAGCATAAATATTTACAACAATCCAACCCATATTAGAACCAATTTCTTGAAAAACATCCCCGAAAATGGGGGTTTTAATGATACATTCCCAAAGAGAACCTTCGGTTCCAAAAAGTACACAATCCACCAGAGTTACCAGAAAACTCCTGCGAAAGCAACAAAGGCATTAGGCCAAAACTTATGAAGCATATCCTCCTCTTTCAGTTTGGTTTCTTGCAACATCAAGATATCAGACAATGTTTGAGTCTAAAATCCTTGAGGATTCTTTTTTTTTCGGGGCACATTTAATCCCCGTACATTCCAAGAGAAAATCTTCATTTCTTTGATTTTGGCTTACCTCCACTTGGGATGGCAAGCAATCCCTGTGTGCCTTGAGCTATATTTAAAAATGCTTCCTCCTGAAGCTTTTCTTGATTTGTGTGTCTCCCTTTGGATTTCTTAGAGCCCACATCAAGTTTTAACTTAGTGTTATTTCTAGTATTCTTAGCAGATCTTTATCCACTGAAAGTGAAGCAGAAGGAGAGATGAGGGCATTCTCTCGAAGGGGGAACGAGAAGCAGCAGCAGCAGGGGCAACAGATGGAGCAAGGGGAACACGACGAAGGACCGGCTCCAAAAACTCACAAAGAGAAGGGGAAGGAGGAGAGAGACAACCGGAGAAGAACCAAAAAGAGGGAAGGTAAGGGGAAGGTCCAAAGAAGGAGAGGAGGATGGAGACAAAGTTGAAGGCGGAGGTAGAGAAGAGGAAGGAAGGGAAGGATCGACCAACGGGGACAAGAGAGGAACAAAGACAACAGTAGACAACAGAGGAGAGGAGGAGGAGCGGGGAAGCGGGAAGAAGGTAGAGAAGGGAGAAACTCTCTCCTCCGAAAGGACATCAAAGGGATTCAAAGTGCTTACAACATTTGAAACTTTGGGGATGAACTTACCTTTGTTCTTCGGGGAGTGAACCTGCTCTTTAGACTTTGGAGTTGGCTTTGACGGCAAGCCTGAGCACGATGTCCAATGCTTTTGCAGGTGGAGCAAGCTTGAGGGATGTATTCATATTCAATGGGTGAACCCAAGTTCCCAACTCAGAGTGAAGATCAATGGAAGACGGAAGGGGGTAAACTAATGTCAGCATTGACACACAAAATCTGGCATGTATAAATCTAGAACCCGCCTTGGTAGCTTGATCCACAACTATTAGAGAACCAATGGAGAGGGCAATGCCTTCAATGACAACAAAGTGCCAAAACTCCAAGGGGAGCTCGGGAGATGAACCCAGATCGGAATCCTGGGACATGGTTTCCGTTTTAGCATTGAATCTAGGTGTCCAACGACGGAGGTAAAAGCCTCTCCGACCAAAGAACCAAGGGCCACCCAACAAGTACAACAAAATCTTCTTTATGGGAAAAAAGTAAAGAGCATGAAACCATTGGAAAGGGCAGCAATATCAACCGGACCACAAGGAGCCCATTTAATACATACCCATTTGCGAATCTCTTCCAAGGGCGTCTGGGCCCCATAAGTTTACTAATCAGCGACAACTCCCTAGAGGCTTGCGTAGCTTCAGTGATCGAGGAAGGGATTTGTAAGGACAAAGTCCCATCAATGTCGGGGGACGGCCCAGTTGGATCCGCCATCGAAGCAAGAACCAGTCACAGCAGAATTCAAAAAACTGCAGAGCGGGAAAAAGCTTGTCTCAAGAGCTTATTTGTCCTAATAAAACATCACATTTAGAATTTTCTTTCATTATTGTTTCAGTGTAAATAATATGCGGAGATATAGAAAAAGGATGCGAATTTTGTCTTACTTTAGTAGTTCAAAGAAAGGCTGCATTTCTGTTTTATAAATTCATCTAGAGAATTTCATGTCTCTGCATAAGAGAAGGCTTGTTGAAAAGGAAGCTCTTCTAATGGCCAGGTAATATCTCATTAATTGCTGTTTTGAGGAAGGATTGTGTAGTTTTTGTCAAGTGTAGCTGTTGTATGGAATAGACAACATCGCTAAAGGTTTGTCAACTGCTAGCATGATAACATGCTCAATTATAATTTGAGGTTTTGATAAGATTTTGTATTGGTGACTTGTTCTTTCACTAAAAAAATTGCAGGTATAGGGCCCTAATACTAGGTAACTTCAGCAGAAAAATGAAAAACAAAACATCATTTAGCAATGACCTATGGCTTTCAAAGATGCAAACATTCCAAAGTAGGTCATTATCATTAACCCAAAGAATGAGTAGATCACCTCCAGCAACTCATTAGATAATAATAATATGTTACTATAATGCCAAAGGAAACCTCAACATTCACTCCATCTCTTAAAGCATAAAAATAGAACGTATGGCTCTTTTGATTTGGGTATTTGGAATTCACATCCACAAGACAGTCCTAAGTCCACACCTGCAACTATCTCATAATTCACAGAAATAAACTTCCACCATCAAATAAGCTCCATCTTAAGCTAAACGAAACAAAAACAAATAATATTGCATGCCCGCTTTTTCTGTTATATGTGTGTCCTGAAGAGGAGAATGAATCCTATTCCTGTAGTCCACAAAAATCAAATACTTGCAAAATAAATAATCATGTGAGTAGCACTTGCTTCACAGTAAAAATAAGATACACCATCAAGGTGGTTATTTTTTATTATTAACATCCACTGTTGCATCTCTTTTATTTTAAATGACATAAATCTCTTCCGTGATATCTGTCTTATTTCCAACTACTTGCAAAATAAATAAGCGTGTGAGTAGCATTTGCTTCACAGTACTTTATTATTAATAACTTCTTCCATTGTTGCATCTCTTTTATTTTAAATAAATATTTTTCTTCCTTGATGTCTATCTTATTTCTAGCTACTGCTATCGGCTTCTCCTGAAGGATACCTTCAGACAAATAGCACAGCCAACACAAAACATACAGCCAAAATCCTTCAAAGAGCATATCAATATCAGAACAGATGCAAAAAAATACATGTCTAAAACAAAATATCCTTAGTTACTGTAACACTCATTAGATTTTAATTCAAACAAAGAAACCAAGAGTCAAAATGAGGCGTTGATCAAACTCGCATAAGAAACATATTTAGTTGTTTAGGGAAAATTCAACAAAAAATTCTTTCAGAAAAAAGGAACTTTCAAGCATGCAAGTTTTGCAAGACATTTTTTTCATGAACAATTGATCTAAGCATTCTTTATTGATCCTGTTTACCAAAGAAGAATGTTGTGAACTCTGTTAAAGGTCCACAACAGGACAACATACCAATTCTTGCTGAAGAAGTTGTGTTTTGCGGAGAGCAGCATTACGCTCATCATTTAAACTTGTAAGGGAAGCCCTGGCCTGACAATCAAACATGAAACATGAGACATCCAACCTCAATTGTGGAGATCCCAAGAATTCAAGAACCATCGGAAACTACTATTACTTGATTCTGTTCTCTAAATAGCACTTTTAATTTTGAAATTTTAGTATTTCAATTTTTTAAAGTAAGTTTTCATTCATTTCCCTACAAAATATATGTAGATATCAAAGACTAGATACACTAAGGTTTAATAAAAAAGATTAACAATAAAATGTGCCGAGAATTTTAAATTCAGCAGTCATCATCACTCGCTAAATTTTGAGTACATTGTGGTTGAAAATCATAAATAAAAAACACAAATTACATATAGCAATCGCCATATTCCATTGCCATTGCCTAGTGACATGCAATATTGAATTGACATCTTGAACAAATTAAAATAGATAATATAGTTGAATGAAACTTACGAATTGCATAGAAATTAGGTACAATAGATGAATAGAAAAGATAGATTGGGATGTAAAGTCGGTGTTTCAGATAAGTGCAACGCATTGGAATGACGTGTAGTCTTGGATAGACATCTCGAACAAATTAGTATAGAGAGTAGTCGCATGTAATTGTCAAAGTTCATAACAGCTGAAGAATTGCTTGGAAATAAGACGTGAGATATAAATAGAATAGATTGGGACAACGTACCAGGATATTAGATAAGGATCGCACACTTACATATCAGCCCAGAACACAGGGCACAACTAGACAGATTAGTCCAATTGGCCAATTTAAATAAGAATTGGTCCAAATCCTATGACCTAAATTATTATAGTGGCAAAAGCTCTAGGAAGGAAGATCAAGAAAGAACTAACTTAATGAAGAATAAAAGGTCTAAGCATAACTTCCTCAATGGATCAAATACCATTTTCGATTTGAAGATGATACTCTGATGGAAAGGGATCCAACTAGTAAGGAAGCATAAACTTTTAGTCTTTTACGAAAATATTGAATATTTATGAAACTGCTGCAAGTCATAAAATTAGCAAGAAGTCAAAGATTCTATTATTTTATATACCCATAGAATTACAAGAGAAAAGTTGCAGAAGTATGGAGTTTGAAAAATCTGAGCTAACAAGTATACCTAAGGATTCCTATGATGGAGGAAAGGATGAAGAAGTGTTGGAAGTGGTATATACCTATTTCAGGCAAAACTATCGACATGGAAAGGATAATGGCTTATCTTAGCAGGAAAAATTCAATTAATTGATGCCTTTCTACAAGCAGCTCCAATATACATGGCGTTTTTATTCCAAGCACCGAGTAAAATAGTTGCAGCTATCATAAGATTACAATTTTTTGTGTCTTTGGAAAGTGGCAAAGGAAAAAAGAAAAAGTTCCCTAGTAGCCTAGAATAGAATACGCCAAACAAAAAAATGGGGGTTGGGTTTGAAATCCATAAAGGTCATGAATTTAGCATTGGAAGCAAAGATGTTATTAAAATTATGTAAAGAAAAGGAAAGACTTTGTAGCAAGGTAGTTAGAGAGAAGTTTATGGACATCCAACAAGCTAAACACGATTCAACTTAGTACCTCTTCCATACGGTTCTCAAGCATGGAAGTTTTTGAGGTATACCCCTTTAATTAAAGAGGACTTGAATAAAATGTGAGGGAGGGAGAGTGACAAGGCTTTGTTTTAGATTAGTCTACACAGGGTCAAATACTTTGGCTCAAACCGAGGATTTTGCCAATCTAAAGGTTTATTCAAAATGGGCTTGAGGTTGTGATGGAAGATGGTGTAGAGAATGTCATCCAATTGTGACAGACAATGCATTAGTATATGTACCATCGGGGAGACTTCTTGAGGAGAGGCACCCTACACGTTTTGAACCCCTTGCACAACAAAATTGTATTAATATCCTACTTGAGGACATAGGAAAGATGACACGGGTGAAGAATGTGGTTGAAGGGGCAAAAATATTGCAAAGTTCATCTACAATCACCCTTGGGTGTTGAGCTTGATGAGAGAGCACACCAACGGAAAGGAGCTTCTAAGAGCAGGAGTCATGCAATTCGACACAATCTTCATCATATTGCAAAGCACTACAGCCTCACTAGCATATTTTAAGTAGATCTTTGTGAGCACATGGTGGTCGGAGTCTTCCTATGTTATGATGCCTAAATGGAAAAGGGTCATAAACACTATTTTCCATGATATGTTTCCGAAGTGCATAGAGAAAAAGTAACCTTAACTATTTTTTAATTTATCATTTATTTGTTATATTTTTTAGTTTAAAATTATAAATTTCTCTTAATTTGGAATTTAAAATTGTGTATTCTTCTGCTTTTAAATGTCAAAGCCTTTGGTTTGAGTTCTAGGGTTGGTGGATGGGGAGAAAAACTCAATGTCTTATTTGTATGAGGCCATAGCAAATAATTATCGAAATATAAAAGAGTCGTTAGTCATCACCAACTCATATCACGTATATAATAAATGGATGATGGATGGATGTCATATAGAAATAGGGGGCCTATATCTATATCTAGTTGGGTTCGATAGATGGTGACGGGACTCTATATGGATATGCTCGAAAGGCCCCCAATTAATATCCCAATAATGAATCAGTTTGTTCACTTCTTTCTAAGGACATTGATCTACCATATAAATGGAGATGGATAGATATGTTTCTCCTCCCTACCATGACGAATAGAAGAAATAACCCATACATCCATCTGGCACTATCTATCTATCTATTTTTTCACTACATAATGGATTCCATATGTAACATGAGATGCTTCACTTCATGATCTCGTTTCTAACTCGAATCGGCACCCTATTCATCACCCCTATCAATGTTAGATTAGATAGGGAGATAAGTCTAATTCCCCACTCCCCAAAATTAGATCTATATGGAGGGTCGAACAACGAATAGGTGGCACCATCATCCATCTTAATCTGCCATATATACTGATTGGTCGATCTCAATCGGTAAAAAAACATGTCGCCAAGGTAGCCTCCAATGGGAGGATTAGGTTGGATCAGATCTAATGAGCCACTATATAGATATATGACATATCTCCCCAAGATAACATGCTATATAGATTTTACAGAGTGTCGCCCCCCGCCCTTATATCTATATGGGCGCCCTATCTCTATCTCTATCTCTATCTCTATCAATATCAATATCAATATGAAGCCATTTTCCGCATGATTTATTGAAGATGGAAAAAGCAACTCCACCAATATATCCATACAATGGCCTACTACGTGAACCCCAACTTTATTATATTCCGAATCATTTAAGGTCATTTGAGAAGGTTATGGATGACCTTAATACATACATAGAGAGGATGATCCTTGACAAAGAAACTAGAGATGCAATTGTTGAGGAGTTGCAGATTTACAAGACTAAAGAGGGGAGGCTCTTTTCTTCAGCTCTATGCATGAAAAGAAGAAACACCACTCAGCCAAGTAAAAACAAATTGATTCATTTGAATTCAGTCTCATTACTCGTAGATACTAAAATTCTTTTATTCATTCAAGCCTAGTTGACTTACAATATTATAATGCCCTATTTGCAGATTGTGATGGGAAGATTATAGTGCGAAACACCAAATTTTCGTGAGGCCAGCCATCTATGTTTGTGTTAGTGTGTAATGCTTCCTGCAACGAATTGGAGCATGTTTGAAGTCATTCACACAAAGAAGCGCAACAAGTTCATAACACAATGCATCAATGACATTGTTTTTGTGCATTACAGTCTTCATCTTTGTTTGAGATAAGTGTAAGGGTAAAGAGTAATGAGACGATTAACTTGGATGATATCAATTATGTGTCAAGAATTTGCCAAATTTTGTGTTAAAAATTAGGATTTTGGCGATTTTCAAAAACACAATGAATACGTTTTAAAACACCCAAAAATTCGTAGGGTTTAACTTTTTCACACTTTTGTGGAAACCCTAAAACGTTATCGTTTGGCAAATAAAACTCGAAACAAATGTTGAAATAATCAGTTTTGAAACAATCAATGTCAGCCATGACTTTGGGGATTTTATATGTTATTTAAAGGGCCTCCATTTATGTTATTCATCACATCATCATTTGAAACGCAGTATCTAGTTTGAAAATAATCTATCAAGAATGAAGGGTGAGTTAAATTTTTAAGGGTTTAAAGTTTTGAACTTTGAACCTTATAATTTGTGTCTACGTATGTGAATGTTTTAAAGTTGTGAAAATTTTGAAGGAGACCCAAGTTTGTGACCAGTGTGCCAATTTGCATACTGGAATTGGAATCAAAGGGTCTCAAGGTTGGTCAACCTAGGAAAAGAGAACTCAAACATCCTCCCACATTCCATTGTTACAAGCACCAATTATTTTGGCTTTAAAATTTTTATGCTTTAACTTTAATTAAGTCTGTTATTATTTTATATGGATAGGGTTTTATGGTTTATTTTACTTTTATTTATTTTTTAAATATACTTAAAGTTTAAGTTTTTCAAAAAAAATTAACATTTATAATTTTCAAATTTGTCTTCTAATGAAACCCAAGTAAAAAGCGACACTTTGCCTGCAGTACATTATGTCACCATTTGCAAATCAATTGGGTTCGTGTTCATCTGCAAAGTGGCATCCGTCGGTCTTGGGAAGTATTGAGGTGTCGATATCCTATTACGCTAGACTTCTAATTGCTCATATTTTTGTGGAGTGATGCGAGCAACTAGAACACTCCTCATACAATTCTCTTCACCATGGGTGCATTTGCACTTCTTTCCATTCTGCTCGGCACATTCCACATCAAGACTAATCACCCCAAGTCCTTCCAACCAGCTCCAATACAAAGTTCAAGAAATCTCCATGGCAACATGATGGCGGGAGTATTCTCTCCCCCTCTCTCGCAAAACAATCAGATGTACACTTTCCTTTGCTTTGCTTTTCAATTTTTACATATTGCTATTTTCACATCAAGTTCAAAGTTTTCAAGTTAAAGTTCAATTTCATATACTATGGACATTGACTACACTCTTTTCTCTATAGGTACACATCCTAGCAAAACAAACACAATCGGAACAAAGACAAAGTCCTAGCACAAGCACAAGGCGCTCCTGCGAAGACAAAGTGTGTCTACACACTCATGTGACTTTTCCTTTAAGCACACAATTTTCAATTCCATACTTTAATGGGGAGCAAATGTAGACACTCATTTTAGTAATTCATGTCTTGCAACAACACAAATTGTACAATGCCTTTGCACTAGTCCACACTTATCCAACTTGGTCAATCATGCTATCCTTAGCTATATCCCATTCATTCTTGCTTGCACACATAGCTCATTTATTCACGCAGTAACAATCATATTAGTATATAGAATCAAGCTCAACCTCGCACAATACCATTCCAATTTTTGAAGCACTTGAACATGCATCCCGGACCAAAGCGCCCAGAATGGGCCATAAAGCATCCGTACGTTATGGCCCTTCACATCCGCTTTGGTCCCACCTTCTCTAACGACACTTTTTCTAATTCAAATTCCTTTGGGTCATTCCTAGTCACCTTATTCAAGGTTTCCAGATCTAAAACACATATATAAGCTAGTCATTTCATCCCATTATCAAGGAGGAGATCATACATACTTGACACCCAAAGATCCTCATGAGCATACACTAAGAGCAAGCACAAACAAATCCATTCCAAGACTCCCTTGAGCTCCATATACTTTGCATACTCTTTCTAGGGTAGTCATCCACTCAGATCTACAAATACAAGGAACATATCATCACTCCAAGTCAAGCTAGGGAAAAGGTGCAAGTACAATCATATTGTTGCAAGATCATGACTATCCATTTGGTTACATACATTCTAGAGATCACATGCTAGGTGAGAATGACATGCGGTTTGAGCCCTCTTTGGAGTAGTGATGACGCGTCGGTAGTGCACCACAACGCACCTAATGTTTGTTTTCCATGACTTCCTCACCATTTAAGGTTTTTGATGATTGAATCAACTACACAGTGAGCATCGCACACCAGCGAAGGTCCAAATCTCATAAAAGAGCAAATCAAGAAACATTGTACAAACCAATGTTATGCAGGATGCGTCCCCTAGATTTTGGTGACGTCCAACATTTCGGGGACTTGGAGACTTGAGGGGACTTCCCTTATTTTTAAAATCTTTCAAAAAACTTCTAATGTTTTTACTTTTAAAAAGTTGTTATTTTTACGAAGAACATTAAATTATAATCTTGAAAGTACCTGAATATAGTTTAAATTCCTAAATTTCATTGAATAAAGTTAAAATATTCAAATATTAATATTTTATGTATTATTTTAATAGTCGTCCCCTTACCGTCCTCAAAATTTGGGAATTTTTTCCCATCCCAGAAACCCCGTCGCTTTGTCTCCCTGTCCCCCTGTCCCCAAAACTTAGGTAACTATAGTACAAACCCATAAAGTTTCAGGAGTTAAAATTATAGAGGGACAAGAAGGGCCATCATGCGGGGATGCACTTTGGCAAGTTCCATCCGCTTTGATCCAAGCAACTCCAAAGGACACGGTTTGAGACAAGGACAAATCATATCATTTCCAACCTATTTCAATCATCAGACCAACCCAAATCATAATACAAAGCAAGATATCAGCTAAGTCGTCTTCTCTCTCATTACAAGTGTTTTATCTATTGTTGCTTATCATTGTTTGTCATTACTTAATGGTTATTCTCGATATTGATGCAATCAACCTTGGAAACTAATTGATTAGGATAATCTACCATCGGTTGACTACCCCTTGAGATATTAACCAATTTAGGTTAAATCACACTATTCCATCAACATACATGAAGAAGTTGCATAGCGTGTTGGATGAATATAAGGATATCTTTCAGTCACCCAAATAAGTGCTTACAAACTATACAGTAATGCATCCCATTGAGTTGATTCTAGGCAACTTCTCCCTAATGCATCTTTGAACCAAAAATCATTTCTCAAGAACGAAGAAATCAAGTGTCATATCCATGAACTCATGGATAAAGGACACATCAAGCCCAACTCATCACCTTGCAACAGCCCAACTGTGTTTGCACCAAAGAACAATGGCACATGGAGATTGTACATTGATTACAGAACACTCAACAAGATTATAGTGAAGAATCACTATCCTCTTCCCAAGATTGAGGACATTTTGAACCAGCTTTGCAGTGCTAAATTCTTCACCAAAATCCATCTGAAGTTTGGGTATTATCGTATCCTATTGAACCTACAGACATCTGGAAAACAATCTTCAAAGCCAAGGAAGAGTTGTTTGAGTGGTTGGTTATGTTGTATGGTTTAACTAACGCTCCAACTAAATTCATGTGGATGAATGTTGTCCTCCAGCCTTTCAACAATTCATTTGCTGTAGTCTGCTTCACAACATCTTAATCTTCAGTAAAATATGAGATGTGAACATTTGCGCCATATTCACACATAGCAGCTATGTAAGCTATATGATAACATGGAGAAACGTTCAGGTTTCATGTGGGAGATACAATATCTGGGATACATGGTAGACACATAAGGAGTTCATGTCGAGCCGGCCAAGATTTGCGTCATCCAGGAATGGCCTACACCAAATAATTTCATGGAGCGTCACAGCTGCATCGGATTAGTAAATTTCTATATGAGGTTTGTACTTGGTTTTTCTCACATCACTTGGCCTTTGAATCAGGTTACCAAAGGAGGTGCCATAGCAACCTTCATTTGGTCAGCCTCGCAATAGAAAGCATTAAAAGACTAGAAATGCAGACTTTGTTCACACTAGCATTTGTGTTACGTGATCTTCAGACACAATTTGAAGTAGAGACTAATGCATCCACTCAAACTCTCGGTGCAGTCCTTACTCAACATGGTCATGCAATCTCTTACCACAGTGAAACCATCGTTGTTCTAGTAAATAAATATACCACATTTGACCAAGAGCTTTATGCCATTGGGTAGGCATATAAGCATTGGAAACAATACATATTGGGAAAGGAGACTGTGATTCACACATATCACAAGCTGTTGCAATGTCTGCAGACATGGAACTAGTTGCAGAAATAACGGTGTCAAAAATAGTCTTCATATCTTCAGCAGTTCCATCTAAACATGAAGTATAAGAAGGGAACTGCCAATCCAGTAGCAGATTGTTTGATTCGAACCCCTGTCCAATCTCTCCTCACTATGCTTCATGCATGTGGACATGAAGTTGACACTTGGTCAGATTCGCTTTGCAGAGATCTATCTTGATTTTCTCAGTGGTAAATCAGTTCCAAATTTCTAGTTGCAAGATGGACTCCTATATCACCTTGGTCACTTGTGTGTACGGCACAAAGAAGAGAGACAAAAAAACTATAATTGAAATCTCATTTCAACAAGGTTGCGGGACACATTCAAGTTGAAACGATCCTTGCAGTATTACAACAGTACTTTTTGCCACACTTAAAATCCGATTTTGCCAAATACATCAAGTCTTCTACCACCTATGAAATTGCCAAATCGGTTAACAAAAAGCATGGTATGTTTACACCTCTACCAGTTCCAAAGAAAGTGGAAATCTGTTTGCATGCATTTTCTCTCAAGCTACCCTACTAACAAACATGGTAATGATTGTGTTTATGTACTAGTAGATTGATTCTCAAAAATGGAAAGTCTCACACTTTGCAAGAAATCCATCTCAGCTCCAAAAACAACTCGACGGTATTTTGAACATATTTGGATCCACTTTGAATAACCACCATCATCTCTGATAGGAACACAAGACTCTTGAGTATTTTCTAGAAAGCTCTTTGGTCTATGACAGACACAAATTTGAACAAGTCTACCACATTCCATCCTCATATTGATGGACAGACAAAAGAGATAAACAGGATGATGGTGCACTTTCTGTTAGGAAATTTGTGTTCATAGTGTGAACATATAGTTTGAATATTTGTATTATTTATTATTTAAATAATACATGAGTGTGCACAATTATTTTTCATGCACAACTCATGGATAGGGGTGTGGGAGTATGACTAGGGATTAGAGGAGAGATATGGGGATAAGATGATAAGACTTGACTCTATGATTATAGGAGCAAGCAATTGTATAAAATGCTCTCCCTCTTCAATAGAAATTGCTCCATTCTACGTTCATTTCATCTCTATTTTCTGTACTTTCCATTTCATGTGTTGATTTCAATTAATTATTGCTTAAATTATATATGCAAATCTAGAGATATAGCATCATCCGGTATCAGAGCTGTCTATGATCCGGGATGAGATAATGAAATGTTAAAGGGGCACTTTTACTATTTGCTCCAATTGATAAATTTTATTCTATAATAAATTATTGCATTATTTTATGCACCTAGAAATTCAAGCAAGGTTAGTTTTTGTGATAATGCAAGCATTTTAATACTGGAAAGCACCATTTCACTATTTTGAACCTGTCTAAAGAAAATTCTACAGTTTCCGTTTTCCAATCTGGGTTTTCACACAATTTAATGGGTGTGAAGGAAAATACGTTATAACATTGTTGTACAAATTTCAGGGAAACCCAGATCGGGGTTTATGAGACAAGGTGAAAACATTCATTTACGGCGTGTTATGGTCCCAATAGCTATTTTGAAATCATCTAGCTGCTCAGATCTGTCCAAGTGCATCTTTGGTTCTCACTTATTTCCTTTTCAGACGTCTCAGTCAAGTTCTAAATGTGCAGCATTTTACATTTGGTATTTCTATTACTTTGGTTGGCGTGTTTTTGAGAGTAGTTTTGAAGAATTTGCTGGAAACAACTTCATCGAGCTCCACATTCAAAACAGTTTGCATCCTTATATTAAGACACTTGGCATTAGCATCATTGTTTGAATAAATTTACCAGATTTTCATTGTTACAGTGCATTCATCCCACGATTCTTGCCCTCGGTCTCAAAATCCACGCGCAATTTGGAAAGGTTTCACTCAAAATACATTCAGCGGATTTTTCAATTAGACTTCAAATATGGTATAAAGTAATGTGTTGTTTTAAGTCCTTCATGTGTAAGGTTTTTTGTTTTTAGTCCAAAATTTATAAGTCCACTTTATTAATCATGAAGTGTTCAAATATTTAGGATTTGTTTTAAGTATTTTAAAAAGTAATTATATATTACTTTTTTAATATTGTAAGTCAAAGTATTGTCATTTATTTTTCATCTTGACATTTATAAATAGTTTTTATGTTCATAGTGTCCTCGTAATGTCATTGTAAAAGTTGCAAATTCGTCTCAAGCCATTTGTTTAGTTGTGGTCCTATTGTCTATGTCCTACCTCTTAGGAATCATTTGTGTGTATTTCCATTAAAATTGTCAACTTTGTTGTGTCATAGTCAGTCATCCGAAAGTGTCGAATCATTGTAGATTTGTGAGTCATTGTAAAAGTATATTATAAAAAATTAAAAAAATTGCCTCACTTGTCAAAAATCAAACACATTTCGCTTGTACGCGACGTCCATAGTGAGGGGGTGCATTATCGGTTGAAACCGACACCCAATAGAATTGTAAAATGAGACTCAAAGACAAATTTAGTTGAGTTAGCAGCATCACCATGGAGGCTGGAGGCAACGGAGGAAGGAGGCGTTTTAGCGACCTCTCGTCAGGCACCATCGATGAGGCCGTAATACTACTTTGGTGGCCATGTTTTTTTAGTTGTGTTCGGTGTGTTTGCTTTCAGCATGTGTGGTAGTAAATAAGAAGATGAATAATTCTTGTTCATAGTTAGGAACATATTTTCCTATATTTTGTTCTCTTTTGTAAAATGTGGATGGGGAAACGTGTACGCTGCTATGGAGTGGTTGGTGGTCCACTAGAAAACCAATTTGAGAGTTTGTGAATCTCTTAGAAAATCACATACAAAGTGGTTAATGGTTCCATTAGAAAACTTGTTAGAGTTGATGGTACTCTTTGAAAACCATCGTATCATGAGCAGGTACTAGACAAAACTCACCCATGTTCACACTAAGGGGGTGAATGTTAGGAAATTTGTGTTCATAGTGTGAACATAAGGTTTGAATATTTGTATTATTTATTATTTAAATAATACATGAGTGTGCACAATTATTTTTCATGCACAACTCATGAATAGGGGTGTGGGAGTATGACTAAAGATTAGAGGACAGATATGGGGATAAGATGATGAGACTTGACTCCATGATTATAGGAGCAAGCAATTGTATATAATGCCCTCCCTATTCAATAGAAATTGCTCCATTCTACGTTCATTTCATCTCTATTTTCTATACTTTCCATTTCATGTGCTGATTTCAATTAATTATTGCTTAAATTATATATGCAAATCTAGAGATTTAACATCACTTTCTTAGAATATACAATTCTAGGAAGTAACCTACATGGGATGAAAGCCTATCTTTCATTCAGAAAAGCTACCCCAGAGCTCTGGACAATTCTATCACGTACAACTCTTTTAAGGTTTTCTTGGGATTCCAACTTTTGACACCCATTCATGTAGCTTTTCCTACACTGCCATCAACAATAGCAACTTCTTCGACTCAAAAGGACATTAACAAAGCTGTTAAGTTTCGTTGACCACATTCAATAACCACCACAGAACATTCTGCAACATGCAAATACTAAGTATAGGCAGCGCCATGATCAGCACATTTTGTCCAAATAGAATACCACTTGTTAGACAACAAATCATATTTCTGCTTTCACATAATAATAACTGTGTTTGAGCCTTGGAAGAATAAAAACAAATCTTTTTCAGATTTCCTATTATAAAATAAAATAATACAAGAAGCCTTTGTGATAATACTTATTAGGATTGGGTTAAATCTATTCATTGGTAAAACAGACCAAATATCATAATGTGAATCATCAAAGGACAGTTGTTTGTTGGAATGAAACCCAAAAGGATCTTTACCTCTGTAAGCTTTGCTCTCAACTCATTGACCTCTTTTGAACTCTGTACCATGAAAACCGGCAGTAGACAAAGATGTTAATATATAACTAGGCAGTCACCCAAAGGAAAAGAAAGAGAAAGGTACACAGAGGCACTAAAAATTTTATAAATTTACCAATTGAAATTCATATTTCTGTGCTAGCCAATTACAGACCCAAAATTTTCAGATATTCCCAAAGAGAAGTTATTAGTACTACCTAACATCAAATGCAACAGCAAAAACCTACTGTGTCTGCAAAGAATGCCTTCTGGTCACCATTGTCAAGTGAGTACGATGATTTTGGTGATAACCCTTCTTCTGCTGACTCTAACACAGGAGAAGGTGGCTGTGGGGGTGGGGCATAGACAGCCCTCAATTTCATTTCGCAAATGTCTTTTCCTGGTTCCTTGTTGAACTGTATGAAGAAAACTTTAGATACATATCAAGCTGAAGCTAACTGAAAAGATAAAATCAAAAAAATATGTATTATGAACTTTAAAATCCTCATTTTAAAGAGACAAGCTTCCGGAACAATTGCATACAATAGTTTTGAGCCAACGTTTTGAACACCCCAATGTGGTCCATCATCAGGATGTATGAATAGATAAGAGACAAGGGCTTTGTATAGATAACCCATAGTTAAAATGAAGAGTAGAGATCAATTAATTATCAGCTTTTTAATTAATGGATCTACCCAAACCATTAATAAATTTCACAGGAAATGCATTAATGTTTCTATATGCCTTAATTATTTCTAAGCATGTGTATGATAGGTCTTTATGAGTCATTGAACTCTAGGCCTTCATCTTGGTTGAGATTATTTGGGTGTTTGCAAATCTCGATAGCTTCTCTAATTTTTCTTTTAATATAGTGTTCGTCCTTCACCGAGATCTTTGTCTTGTCCATGCAAATGTCATGATAATATTTATGTGCATGTCTGCCACAGCTGAAGATTTGATGTGGTCTCTATGAATATCGGTGCAGTGTTCTTTAAACCACACTTGAAAAGATGTCACAGTTTCTCCAATATAAGGGTAGCCACACATGCAGTTGATACTGTAGACACCAACCCTAATTTAGGTTCAAGAGGGTCTTTGATGGAATTCATCATGTGCCCAAATCTGTTCTGTAGAAGAAACACGGTTTCTAAATTATGTTTCCTCAGTTTTTTTCCAATTTAAAGGAGATGTGTACACTAAACAGGATGAAAGCCTTAGGCTTCTCTTTTATCTCATTAACCCTTTTGTTCTTAAACTTTTTTCCACATTCTTGAAGACTCTCATGATCTGCCTTAACCCATATCTATCACATCTGAAAACCTCAACCAAATACAGTTTCTCATCCTCTCTATGTTCTTCATCACATATCCGGAATGCCCTATTGGAATTAGAGAGTAGGAAACCCTGACCTCTTGTGAAGGGTGGGGATGTAAAGATGCATGGAGATTAAGATCAGTATGCATCTTTTTCCTTTGAATCTGTCAAGCAAGACAACCATCATTCTTTCTAGATATCATAACATCTAAAAACGGCAGAGATCCCTCCACTTCTAATTCCTTGCTAATCTGGATATTGGAGAGACTCTATTAAGGTGCATGTGAAACTACTCCAAGCAGTCCCTTCCGTGTGGCCAATTGACATTTGTGTCATCAACTTACCATTTCCACCACCTTGGTTGTAATTGAAACGAAGCAAAGAGTCCCTCTTCAAATCTTCCCACAAATATATTGGAAACCACTGGAGATGGTGTAGAGTCTAGACCCCATCGCCAGCCCCCTGCTTGTTCAAACCACCTTCCTTGGAAAGAGAAGAACATTGACTTGAGACAAAATTCAGCAAGAATGGAAGTTTCCTCATCGGTAAGTCTCTTTAATGAGGGAGATGGTCTCAAAAAGAAAAGAAGATACTGAAATACATTGACCTTTGTAAATAGAAATATCGTCATGCTGTGACTATAATAGCATCAACCTACAACCAGAACTTTAAAAACATAAGTCGGTTGAGCTTTGACATATATTACAATGCCGTTCAAGAAAGTTTACATAATATTGGTCCTCTGTACAAAGGATTTGTTTAACTATCACACTTATTTGAATTTCTAGCTATTTTTATAGAAAAAATAACAGATCAAGACAAAAGCTTCCAGACAAAACATAAAGTTACCCTAGAAACTTGGGAAGGGCTAAGAGCCATAAATGCACTCACGGAAGGCTTCATTGGAAAAAATAGAAGAGAGCTGAGAACACAGTGCAATATTTTACTACCCACCCAAGAATATTATGCTGAGAAGACCTTTTGAAATTAACGTTAATAAGGCAACCAGCAAGACCTTGATACATTAGCTTCTGTATTTTGAAACATTGGAAACTAAAATTAAAGACTCCAAACATTTTAGCATAGCAAAGGAAACCCTTCCTAAAATGATAAAATACCACTCTTTGAAGGCAATCATACCAAAGTTAACGAAGAGGACTTGACATCTGAATGGAAAAGACTGGGACAAAGAAAAAACAGTCAAAGAAATGTGCAAACACCCCATCACAAGATTTCAGAAAGGCGCGTATTTTAGTGGGACTCCAAGACAACGTAGCAAGAAATGCGAAGGCATTAAGCTGTTGCACTTTAAAAGGCCAGAAATATCAACTTGACAGGAAACAACATTTTAATTTTTGGGCCGTTTTAATGCATTTCTTCTTTTATATAATTTTCTACATTTATAGGCTGGAACAAAAATGTTGTATCCAGACGAGGGAGGAAGATAAAATAATGACCTGCATGAAGAACACAATGATGAGAGGCAACATGTGCGCATGGCATGATTGTATAAGCAAGCACAGGAAGCATCCAAGAGGAAGGGGTAGGGCAGGAGGCATGCACTGCCATAATATTCTCTTTGACAAATACCACCCTAGCTACTTCATTAAGGTCGATATGAGGCGTTTCTACAAGCTGAAGAATCGTGACTTTTTCCCAGTTATCAACCTTGACAAGCTCTGGTCTCTGGTACGTGATGATGCCAAAGCCAAGGTCTCCCCTCACAATGCTTCCCTCCTAGATGTTACCCACTTTAACTCTCATTCTCGAGAGAGCTTAGTTGCCTTCTAAAACCCTTGTTGTCAAGGCCAAGCTTGTTTATAAGGTGGCCAAGAAGATGGTCAAGAAGGTTGGTGGGGTTGTCACGTTGACTGTTTGATTCATTAGGTTTAGGGTTTTGGGTTTTTCGAATCTATGGTTTTGATCTAAGTCACAAGGTTTGAGTTCAAGTTCGAGTTCGACAAGGATAAAATTTGGTTCAAGTTCGCCAATGGATAAAGTTCGAAAAAATCGCCATTAAATTCAAACAAAAAATAAAATAAAATATTTATATATAAATTAAAATGACAACCTATAAATAAAAAATATAAATTAAAATTTGAAGTAAATAAAACTTACAAAATTAATTCAAAATTTTAATAAAAGATATAATATCGATAAATATTATATATTGATTTTAAAATGTAAATAAAAAAATGAAATAAAAGCATTTTTTTAAGAAGATCGTGACTATTTTATAAAATAAAATAATAATAAGATGAAAATAAAAAACAAAACAAAAACGAAATAAAATACAAACAGTAAAATTTACACAAAACAAACATTATTAAAAAACAAAAAACCCTACTCGATATACGCAAGTCATGGAATTTTTCCATTTTACCCTAGTAAGGCTCGGGATTTTGCGATGCTTCAACGAGTGGGTGTGGGGTTTGAGGTAGTCCACTTTTACATAAACTAGTTTTTATTGGAGTCAAATATGTCGTGGAAGGCTCATATATATGCAGGCCATGCAGCTTCACGACCCACCACAACGCCGAGCTCCCAACAAACATTATTAAAAACAAAAAACCCTATTGTGATACACGCAAGTCATGTATTTTTTCCATTTTACCATAGTAATTCGAGTATTTTGCGGTGTGCTACAATGAATGGGTTTGGGGTTTAAGGTAGTTCGATTTTACATAAACTACTTTTTATTGGAGTCAAATATGTCACGGAAGGCTCATATATGCAGGCGGAACTTCACGACCCACCACAACGCTGAGCTCCCCAACCACTCAGCTCTATGGCCATGACAAAGCTTAGATGCCACCATTACAGATATCCAGACGACATCTCCCTCCACTTAGCACAAAATCCATACGAACTGCAGCGAATTTAAACGATTTTTTGGTTTTTGTATTAAATGCGGCGAATTTCAATTTTTCCCAAAAATGCGGCAAACCTTTTGACTTAGGTTTTGATAATGAAACTTTTAAGATGCGACGAGATATCTTTCGTCAATTGCCCAAGTGGTTCAATTGCAAACAATCAATTAAAGGTCATGAATTTTGGGCACTTGATTAATGTTATTTTGGATTGTTTATAGGGGATTAAAAAAGTTGGAACTTTAAAATTTTAGAATAAGAATATTAAAATATTAAATAAAACTAAATTAAACTTAAAATATTAAAAGAAAAAGTTTAAAAGCCATTAAATTTATCATTTTGTTGAAATAAAAATTATATGTATAGAAATTCCATTTCTCATGTGAAACCTTTTCTAATCTCGTTTCTTGTCATATTTTCATTTCCATCACAAATCTTCCTTTCTCATTTCTTGCAAACTAGCTTCAAGATGTAATCCAGGTGTATGGTGCAACTTGCAAGTATGGGTCAGCTTGCAGAGGACCATGAAAGATTGAAGCTGATACTGTAGAAGGCTGATACCAATCAGAAACCATATAAGAGCCGAACAAACAGACATAAAGAAAAATTATATATCATGCTGGTTAAGGAACATTATTGTCATTTTTTTGAGGAAATATTTTAAGAGACATCAAGTGATTGGCAGAAACTACAAGTGGCATTATCTGCTTGAACACACCCAAATAAGTTGTATAAGCGGGAGACATCACTTTAGTGATCAATTCTGTTATAAAATAGCCAAATATATTTGTAAGAAAATATCCATGTGAGAGGTCTCATAAGAAAAAAGGGTAATACTTTTTCTACAAGAGAGATTTTTAAGTATCACTTCCACTATTCAGAAAGGTGTTTTGCATGAAAAAATATCTGCAACTGATTTTTATGAGAAGTATCAAAAGGGCAGAAGAAAGAACCATTTGAAGATTCATACACAAAGCAAATTAAGAAATGCTTGAATCAAAATCAGCGTAAGAATAAGGTCATATCAGAAAACCAGAAGTATCAAGCACAAGGAAAGAAAAGAAGAGAAATCTTAAGAATTGGACTGGGATAGTGGTGTCCCCAGATTTCACCCTGAAATCTGGGACTACCCATTTGAAAAAAAAATTGTTCTTTTAAAATAATGGGTCTTTTTGTGTTTTTATTGCCAGAAGATGTCTATATTATGTTAAGATATTCCCAGTGAATCATATGAGCCAATTTCGACAAATACCTAGATGCCCAAACTCATTTTATCCCTTTGCCAAGTTTTGTCTGCGGGAAATTTTTATTTAATTATTTATTAAATAAATAATGCCCCATTTGAAGTAAATTGTGCTCCGATTGAATCCTGTTGATGTTTTGCATGCCAGTATTCACACATCTCAATAGGGTTTTCACCGGGAATGAATTCAAGGCCTTGTCTGCAACTTCTGGCAACGTTTTTCGCTTTTATTTATTTCTTTTGTGTTTTTCTCCGGTTTTCTCCACAGTTTCTCTGTGAAATTCCCCTAGGTCTGTTCCTTGTCCAATATAGTCTATTTAATTGCCTGAAGCATCTGGAGATCATCTACTAACGCAACACCAAAAGGAATCAACCTCAAAATGCAAACTTCTGACCAAAAAGATGAAGTCATGCACAAAAAGCCTCTCCCAGGCAAGTCACACTTTTTGGAATGAATGAGTTTAAGCTGCAATGGGATTTTTGGTAGTAGTAGGCGGCGGGAATTTCTTACCTGTCTTGCAAGGTACCTTTTCCCATCAAGTCAAAGTCACTTAAGTTGCGATGAGAAAATTAGAGGTGGCAGGCAGGCAGGAATTTCTTACCTACCTTGCAGGGTGAAAATTCCTATTATAAAATATAAAAAAATCACTTAAAGCACCGATGAGAATTTTCTGCCTGCCTGGCAAGCTAACTTTTCCCACCAAAGAAATTTATTCACCCATGCAAGTCGCACTTTATCAAAGGAGGCTAATTTTAATACAAGTCGCACTTTTTGGGAGATGTTTTAATTTGCCAATGAAAATTTTAGCGATGTGAAGCAGTGGAAATTTCTACTTTGTAGGGTAAAAATTCTCATTATGGAAGTCAAATAACTTAAGTGGAAGAAGGGATTTTTGGAGCTGCAGTGCAGGGTGGAAAATCCCATCAAAGTTGACTTCTTATTTTTAGAAATCCACCTTGCCAACAAGTGCAACCCATCTAGGCATTAAATAATGCTTTTATTGATATTTATTAATAGCTTCTCTGCCTAATTTTGGCGCCAAGAATGGGATGAAAGTCAAAGCAAGAAGTCAAGCCAAAGATAACTGAAGGATGCACGCTAAAAATAAATTAAATAAATTTATTTAAAAGCAATCAGCAGCATGCATAATTGGGCGCCCAATTTGGGTGAATAAACATGATTGTTTATTAATTAAATTGTCAGAAATAGGAAGGGCAATTATTAAAAATAGTATGTTGAGGGTTATATAAGCATGGGCTGCCATAATAAAGAAGCAATTAATTATTTTTGCTAAGGATTGCAGCCCAGACAGTTTTGGCGCCAAGGAAAGGAGGATTTGTGCATCAGAAGTTCTTTTTCATTGCCAGGAAGCTTCAAGGTTTGGTGCCTAGGGTTGGAATAGCTTGATTTATGCTATGATAATTATCTGCATGTTCTATAAGTGCCCGTGTAAATCTAGAAATATTTATGCTTGCTTTGCATGCAAGCAAAGCCTTAAATTTTAGGGCAGCAGGCTTCATATGCAGATTTTCGATGACAAAAATCAAGTATTCATGCTCTGACTTCATCTTTGTCTGAAAAAATTGCAGGTATTCATCACAGGTGTTCATACAGGTGAAAGGGAGTTCAAATCAATGTCAGGTACATTGAATATATCTTCTAAATCTAAAGAAATTGCTAGATCTGCACAAATTAATCTAGTTGCAAAGAATTCCGACAGGATTAAAAGAAAAAGAACACAGACAAAGATTGCTCAGACAAAGGTTGCTCCAGCCATGATGAAGCGTGATGAAAGAGAAGGATCAGCAGAATCATGCATAGCTTCCAGATTTGCTGATATAAATGACACGGACATAGGCCCTGAACCCATCTCCGAAATAATTGACAGATCTAGGGCCGGAAAGACATTTCTCATGCGGGCAATGAAAAGCAGTGGAATTATTCAAGCGTCAGCATTCCCAGTCACAGCTCAGTTGCCCGAATTTGTTATGGAGTCTGCAAGATCATATCATCCTCTTTTAAGAACAATCTGGGATGTTGCAGGAAAGACAATTATTACGCTGGATGCACAATTTATTAATTATTGTCTGAAGATTCCGACACGAACGGTGGTGATTGCAATTAACATGCTGGATGCAGGCAACAGATGGGAGAAACACAAAGTAAATTGTGTGGGCATAATGAACAGCAGATATATGAAGAAGCCTAGGTCCCCATTAAAGTTCCCGAGGACTCTTCCGCGATCCAACTTGGTGCAAGAGGTGGATGATATTACTAAATTGCTTTGCAGGATAAGTGGAGAAGCCAATACTCACAACTTCCGCTCATGGATGTATGCTTTTGTGAGGACTATTGAGATCAACAAAGTTGATTCAATAATCAATTGGGCAGAGATCATCAGTGACAACATCGGTGAGCAACTTCGGAGTGTGAGGCGGACTTACAGCTTCAAAATGACTTCATACCTGGTATATGCAGCAGCCTCGCAGGGTATATTTTCCAAGCTGGATAGACGGGGCGTACTGGCGAAAGATCCTATCTTTGAGTGCTACCCACAGTTGACAGTTCCTGAATGCCACAAAGATTACAAAGCGGTCAACGATGGGTTCTTCTATGAATTCATCTGCAAATCTAAATAGTGATCTAAAGACCAACAAGGTAAGCAAAGAAGCTTGGGAAGTTGTATCTCAGCATGGCTACATTTTCATCCAGTTTGCAAACTTCACCTATCTCAGGGTAACCGGCTTTTTGGGAGAACCAGTAAAGTTGCCGAGGTATCCAAACGACAAGTGGGTCATCATGGAGTTGTGCAGACAGCTCGTGGAGATGCATGACTTACAATCAAAGCGACACAAGTCTACGGGTTTCTTTCCAATCACAGTGGGTTATTACAGCTGCCAGAGCATCCACAAAGCTAGAGGAGTCGAAGCTGAAATGTTTTCTAAGTATGAGCCTAAGTTCTTCCCAACGCACGGCTAAACTTTGACCCATATGGGGTAGCGAGGAAGACAATCTCCTAGGAATACTCACATGTGCCTTCGTTGGAAGACTTCTGGATGAAGTGCAGAAACGAGTATGAAGTCAAAAAGAAAGACTTCAACAAGTGTCCGATTATGGTTTGGCACGAATACTTGCAGATCTCGCAGAGCAATGGGCATCGATGCTTGACTCGTATCATCGATGGGAGGAGATAGGGCTGCTCTTCAGGAAAACATAGGTGGCTGCTAGACGATTGAAGAAAGATCTTCCGCAGCTCCAAGTTAACAGCTTTAATCAGTTCTTGTGACAAAGGGGTACTTTGCTGGATGAAGCTTTGATGAATCGGTTCACGAAACTTTTCCGCAGGAGACTCGATAAAAGAAGCACGAAGGTGACAAAGCGTAGCAGAAGGCCGGAAAAGCTTAAAGTTCACAAGAAGTCTCACATACAGGAGAAGGCCAAATCTACAGCTATCGTGCTAGTTCCAACTTCTCCAACATCAACTCATAACACTTCAAAGAACCCCGTAACCCCTGGAGAGATCTTTTGTTCCTCCTTTGAATCCAGTGTCATTTTTATTTTCTCCTTGACCACTCAGGTCTTCACCTATCCATGCGAAGAAGTTGAAAGCACAGATGGCGGAGTTTGAAAAAGCATTATCTTTGGACAATTCAGAGGATGACAATCATAACACGATGGCAAATTCTGATAGAGTTGAATCAGAGCATGAGATGGTGGTGCACTCGGCAACTTCTTATTCCCCAAGAAGCAATTTTTCATCATGGTTAGCTTTGCAAACAATCCTAGAAGCCGAGAGAGAGATCAACCTCGGAAGACCACGACTTTCAACTGCTCATGAGTTTGGGTGGAAGAGATAGAAGACCTAAAGTTGCCAAAATAACTTCTAGGTTGATTATTGAGGGACAGAAGTTTGTTGAGTTATCTGTTTCAGCAGAAGGAAAACGCAAGGGAGAGCTCACGGCGACTGATATAGTAGTGACCAAAGTGCCAATAGGTCAAACTACCACAGAAGAATTAAAGCAAGATACGCAGACACTAATGAACGCTTTATTCCTTAAGCTTGACAAAGAGAAGGCTTAGAGATCCAAGCTACAAAAGCGGTGTGTGCGCTTATGCGAGATCATTGCTAAGGTTGCCAAACCTTCCTCTCACCATTCATTCTAGCACATGAGCAGGTGAGTAATCATCTGATGCAGGAGGTAGAAGATGCAAGGGACCAAGTCAAAGCTATTGCCCACTGGAAGGAACAAATCATTCACCAAGCTTCAGAGCAATTCGAACCAATACCGGCTGAATTGGAGAACATGCACAGGCGATCTCGGCTAAAGGAACTGATGACACGAGATAGAGAACATAGTTGCTAAAAGTCATCTAGATACTTTGGCTAAGATACACTCGTTGCCAAAGGATGTGTTGATTGCAGAGCAGATTGTGCTGATGGATTGGTGGAAAAGGGGAAGCAGTTAGAAATTTCAGTTTCCTTCCGCATAGAGATCCTCAAGCTCATGTTGAAGAGGATGCAATTGCTGGAGAGTAAGATGTGAAAAGTGCCGGAGAGCATCCATGATGAATTACCTGCTTCCCATGAGGAATTTATGTTGGTTGTGCGAGAAAGAAGTTGATGAAGCCACCATACCTTTCACAATGGATTCAATTGGTAGACTCATAAAGCTTCAGGCAGATGTTGAGGGATATGGGCCTGGTTTAGAGAAAGTGAAGGCTAACGTTGTTGCTTTGTCCAGAGGGTTGTTACAGTTCAAAACCGAGAGAGATGCTATTGTTAAAACAGATGGGAAGATGTTGAATTACATGTTTGACAAGTATATTCAATATCATAACAAAAAGAAAGTATAGGTGTTACAGCTGGCAGATCTTCATTCTTCCCTTCTTTCTTCTCTTATTTCTTATATTCCCGAATGAAAATGTAAAATTAAAGTTATTGGTTGAAAAACCATTACTTTAAGTTATTTGGAAAGATTCTTTAAGATAGGTGACAGATGTGCACAATTTTGGCTTAAACTCCTGATGCATGTCACTAAGAGAGGAATTCTAGGAAGATGGCTGCTAAGTGTTCCCTTTACTACTTATTCATGTTCTAGTTTAGTTGCAGTTTACCATTTGTATTTTCCCCTCTACACACTATAAGTAGAGGAAGAACCTACAGGTTGAAGGATCGGTATTTGTAATCAACATTCTTGTGTTCCAAACTATGAGCTGAAACCCCTGATAACTTTTTGCAAGAAGAGGAATAGAGAAGAGATTTCCGGATAACTTTGTGTCAACGGTGCATTTTGCTTCTTATTTCTTTACAGATCTATTCATAGACTTTGTGGTATTCTAGATCTGGATCTGAAACTATCCTTTGCTTTAAATTTTGTATTAAAAAGATCTATTTGTTTTACCTTTGTGCATGCGATCAACTCTGTGAACTATTGACTCGGGTTGCACATTTTATTTCCTTTCTTCCTGGTTTCTATTGTTTTCCTCTTCTCTGGATATTTCCTTTGTCTTAAAGCTGCTTACTTGCTACAAAACTATCTAGCTATGGTTCATGAGTTATATAGTTAAATGAGGACATATAACTGACAAAATCTCACACGGGAGCCTCACTGGTAAATGAGGGAGATTTATCTCATGACTGCCTAGGTTTTCAACTGTGCAGAAAATCTAGCCAACAGATAGAAACGAAATCAAAACCACACTACCACTACCCAAATTGAGCCATGTGAATTATGTCCCGACAAGTTGCATATATGATAGTGCAATCACGTCCCCTGGGATCCAATAATACCATTGATAATTGCATTGGCAGCATGACAGCAACTTCTAATCATCAAGTACCATTTTTTTAATAAGTACATTACCCCTACGGAATGAATGTGCTGATGACTTTGAGGATTATTATGCCAGATCATAACATCAAGGGATAGTTCCAACAGAGGATAAGCATAATACGGACTACAGATTATAAATAATGGTCAAATTTTGGAAACGGTATGTTGCAGTTTTACCAAATCACTTATCCTAAATTCTGCCACTTGGACCACAGTTAGCTGCTGATGAGAAAACATGTAATGTTTTTTTGTGTTATGGTTCAGGAAAAGTATTGTCAGTGTGTATTTGGATAATAATGTTAATCTTTAGCCAAGGATTATAAAATTCAACTGCTGTAATTGGTTGATCATTAGAACAACCTTATGGATTGAGATAGAGGTTTGTAGAGCTCTATGTGCATGAAATCCTTCCTGAAAAATACATTAGAACTTAATCCATGACATGTGTTGAATAAAACTGACAGGATATAACCATTTCTAAAATTAATATCATAAAAGATAGATGCAAAATGCCTGTGCAACATATAGATATAATACTCAAAAATGAATATAAACATTGCAAAATTAGAAACAAGATAATCTTGACTTATATAGTGTCTTTTAGCATCGCGAAATGTTTCCCACAAACTGATTTTAGTAGCACATATGCCCTAAAGCTGTTATACTCGAGAACTACTGTGAGTGCTAATCTCTACCTTACTCTACGCAGCCAGCACCTAGGTATACAGTACAGTTATCACTTACCCATACAAGTTGTTTGCTAGTTGTGCTTTATCAGAATTGAAGTACCTAGTTGTATTTAAATTGACATTTAGAGTTACTTGTTGGATATTTTGATCCAAATGTGGTTGTGTTAGTTGTTTGTTATGTTACTGTGTTTATCATAGTTACGGGTTAAAATAAATAAGTGGCTGTGCAGGATGGGTAGTTGGGTCCGGGTAGTTGGTTGGGTCCCGTGTAACCTCCCATGAAAGCTTATAAAGCTTGGGAGCATTGTAATAAAAGGTAACAGAGTATTTACCTTACAAAAGCTTCTTCATGAAATAATATAATTTTTAGTGCTTCCCTATTACTTGCGTTCTCTTGTTCTAACAGTGGTATCAAAGCCCTTACAAGGGATCCATGGGGAAGAGAAGCAAGATGGAAGAATATTCATGATTTTGTCTGAAGCCATTTTTGCCTAGAGAAGATTTTTGTTTCTGCAAGCTCTGCCTAAGCATAATCAGAGGCGTGGAGGTTTACTTTCCTTCCTGGAGGCATTGATGAGTCTAAAAATATGAGAGAAAACTGATAAAGAATCATTAAATCTTGTCTGAATCATTGGAAGAAAATAAGTTTTTTTTGGAAAGCTGAACTGTTTGGCGTTGAAATAAAGCATAGGTTCTATTTGAGAAAATTAATATTTTATTTTTTCGGCTGAGAAAGGCATGGGCCCCATTCCATTCTCTCTTTCTGGACACTTTGCTTTGTCTAATTAAATGCTAATACCCAGCGTCATCTGATGGAAAGGTATTCAAACTCGCTGAAAGAAACATTGAAATCTGATTCTTTGCAAAGTTTTGTAAATGCTTGGAGTGTTGGTTATCTGCCTGAGTGTGCTTGGAAAGAGTGTTGGGCATAATATTTGTTGTTGGGAGGCAATCAAATCTACTCTCAGCGCTGATTGAATGATTTACGGCTTTAAAAAAGGGTGTTGATATGCGATAGGAGCGTTGACGTTCTGTCTGAAGGCTTGCCAGTTGCTGAATAATGGCCAAAACTTCAATCTATCAGGAGTCCCAATCTGCCAGGAGCACATTCTCTAGTGTGCTTGTAAATTGGAGTGCCATATCTTCTAAGTGGGTCCCATTCTTTGCTGTTGGGCATTTTCACTTTTTCCATGAGTTTATCTTACTACTTGTAACATCATTTTACTGCTACTGCAAATTTTAAACTGTCGGATACTTTATTTTATTTTGTTCACTCAAAGTCAAAATAGGCCATATGTAAGTCTATCAAATTCATTCTCAAGCAATTACATTGCTGAGCTGGTTAGGAAGTTATTTGTAAGACATCGTTAGATCATTGGTCAAGGGTTCAAACCTCACAAGTGCCAAATTTCTCTTTTCGCAGAAGGGGCAAACTGAATTAATTGTGAAAACCAGGAAAACCAGTTCCCACTTTCTCCTTTTTCGACATATTTTTTTGCAGACCTATTTTCTTGAAAAACAAACTTTTCTGGAAACTAGATTCTCCCGATTCCAACGAGTACAAACAAGGATACGGGATGTCTAGCTGTAAAATTTTAATCCTCGTAAATTAGTCAAATTCGCTAACTTTGCATTGACGGGATTTTGCCTAGCCTGAACAAGAAGAAAAACTTCAAATTCGCATAACTTTTGCATACAGCAGCCACAATTCTCAAATGCCCACTCATTTTTCATGGTATTCAATTTCTGAAGTGATGGTATGATCAATTTCTGGTTCTGGCATCTTTGCATATGAGTTTGTATTGAAAATGAAGAAACTAGGCTTTGTAATGTACTACAGGTGCATTTTCAGTGGAAACCGACACCCTACTTTTGGGCAGAAGATGTGCTTCAAAACCATGATTATAACATTGTTTCCCACTACTTGTGTTGTCAGAGATGATGTAGTTGCACTTCAGGGTTTACAGGTCCCTAGGGATTTGACAGGCTGACTCAGCCAAACTGGAGGTTGGAGGACACATCGGAGGCTGGAGGATAATTCCCTTCTCCAGTTAGCTATTCACTTGGAGTTTGGGTTAAATGCTTGAATAATAGTTTTGGTAGGAGTAGTGTGTGTTTTTTTCAGTTTGGTGTTGTGGTATTCAATTTTGGTCTTCTTTCATTGAGCTTTGATGAGTAGATAGGGTTATTGTGATTGGTTTTGTAGTTGCAAGGACTTCTCACCTCTTGCCTGATAGGGGAATATCATTGATAATCGTACGAGTTGACATAGGAGTTACTAGCATTGGGAGTGTTGAGCAAAGGGTTGTCAGCGATTGTTGGGCATCAAGGAGATGTACCATACAGAGTACCAGAGAATCAGTGGATGGGTTTCTGTGCAATACCTTATGTGGATCGATGTAGTTGAGCACCCTTTGATCGTGCTCATACTGCAGTACAGTACAGAATGGTCAGAGGTGATGTGCATGCTCGCATAGTGTGTATCATTCGTGTAGGGTATCCGTCATCATGTCACAACTCGCATGGTAGCAGGGTTCCGAGGGACGGGAGTGGCATGGGTTGATCAATACCACGATGTACAGTGTGCCATGTTGCAGGTGGGGCAGAGACTTTGGAAGACATCATGGTTATATGCTCCAGATCATCCTCACCTATACTTCTTTGGATCAAGAGGGGTTTGTTGGATATTGTGATGCAAATGTGGTTGTGTTAGTTGTATATTATGTTATTGGGTTTGTAATAGTTATGGGTTAAAATAAATAAGTGGTTGTACGGGATGGGTAGTTGGGCCTAGTAGTTGGTTGGGTCTTGTGCTACATCTTGTGAAAGCTTATAAAGCTTAAGAGCATTGTAATAAAAAGTAACAGGGTATTTACTTTGCAAAAGCTTCTTCATGAAATAATATAATTTGTAGTTCTTCCTTATTATCTATGTTATTGTTCTCTTGTTCTATCATTACAAAGGTGCTGATTTGATAGCATACCATTGTTCAAACTTCATTCTCATCATATACTATTAAAACTGGGGATAATCTGTATCCATGAGGATCATTACTGCAGGAACTTGCAGTTGTTAGCTATTGATTTCTCACAACGTCGAACCTTTTCGCAAGGTTGGCTGGCAACATCAATATATTTATTATTAATCTATAAAAATTGATCACTGATACTCTATAAAACAAATTATGCAGGTACATGTGAAAACTTTAAATTACCATTTCTTGAGAAACATCCTTTGGAGAAAATCCATGCGGGGCTATAACACTTTGAATCAGAAACTTGTCCTTGCATTGCAAGTCTGGTGGAGCCTCCCGCTGAGCTTGCATTGTCACTGGAAAAAACCCAAAAATCAAACGTTTAACCATGAAAAGCACCTAGAAAATCAACTTAGACGAGTTCTGCATAAAGTATTACCAGTGATATCAGCACTACTTTGAGGCAAAACTACTCCAGTATTAGGCGTACACAATACTTTTTGGGAGATGTTGTTTTGACCTGTTATCACATTCTCACATTAGAACTAAATCATTTTCCAAAAAAATAGATTTGAGGTGAAGGATACATGTCCAATAAAACCACAAACTTTGCAGTCACGAAACCGAGCTATTTGACCAAAGATTTTTACCCATTTTCTTTCAAGGAACCAAATTCATTTTTCACAAAGCATGGAAATAATTTATATGGGTACAAAGAATTATCTAGCTTTTCTTTGGACACCGCATAGCATGCTAGATCCCCTGCTACAGAAATTAGAGTTGGTCGGTGTTATGACAAAGAATAATAGGCAACTGCAAATTACAAACCAAAAGCAGAGAAACAATACCAGGATGTTTTGTTTGCATGATACCAGAAGCAGACATTATATGTCTAATGTGAAACAGCTTCCTAGATTTTAAATACCACAAATTCTTAGAGGAAATATATGCCAACTATCTGTTCTTAATAAACTGCAAACTCTACTTATCCATAGCAGTTTATCATGAAGCTAACTAAATAAAATTATACTGACCTTTTTAACATATTCCTAGCATTAAACAGTATTTTCTGAAGCAAAAAGAACGCCTTACACTTGGTCTTCCATAGCCGAATTGTTCCAAACAATGTCAAAACAAAGAACAAAATTGTCAATAATCACAATGCTGTGGAGAAATGGCATGCTTGATTAAAATAAGATTGTTGGCTAGATTTTATGCATAGCTAAAACCTAGGCACTCATGAGATAAATCTCCTTCATTTACCGGTGAGGCTCCCGTGTAAGATGTTTATCAATTTAGTGGGTATGAATCCTAATAACTATTTGCAGGGTTTTACTTTAATCACAAAGCTCATGAACCATAGCTAAGCAATTCTGCAGCAAGTAAGCAGTTGTTTATGAAGTATTTTCAGAAGGGGGAAATAATGGAATTTGGGAAAGAAGAAAGGAAGATATGTAATTCAACCAATAGTTTACGAGTTGGTCTCATACACATGGATAAAACAAATAGATCTCACAATATTCAGAAGTAAAGGAAAAGAAAAGCTTCTAATCTAAATCTCAGATAACACAAAGTTTATCTAAAGATCCACACAGAAGTAAGAAGCAAATGCACCGTGGACACAAAGTTCTCCGAAAATCTGTCTTTATTCAATTCCTCAGCTTTCACAAAAATGACATCAAGGGCTACAGCACAAAGTCTGGAACTCAAGAATGTTGATTAACAAATTGTGATCCTTTAACCCATAGGTTTTTCCTCTATTTATAGTGTATAGAAGGCAATTACAAATAGGAAACAATAATTGAACTCACACATGCGGAAGCTATAAAGGAAACAACTAGCAATCTTTCCCCTGGAACTCCTCTCTACATGACATGCATCTGTAGACTAAATCAAAGTTTTGCATGTCTGCCACCTATTCTTAATTAGAGGACCTTTTCAAATAACTAAAAGTAATGGTTTCTAACCAATTACTTAAGTTTTACAATTTTGTCCGAGAAAATAAGAATAAGAGAGGAAAGAGAAGAAAGAAAATATATCCCGCCACCACACTTCGCGTATACTTGTCAAACATATGACTCAGTGTCTTCCCATCTGCCTTGGCAACACTTCTTTCTCAGTTTTAAACCGCAGCAATCCCTTGGATAAAGTAATAGTGTTGGCCTTCACTTTCTCCAAACTAGGCCCATATCCTTCAATATCTGCATGAAGTCTCACAAGTTTGCCGATTGAATCTAACGTGAAAGGTACTATGGCTTCATCAATCTTCTTCTGCACAACTAGAAGAAACTCCTCATGGGAAGCAGGCAACTCATTTGGAATGTTCTTTGGCACTTCTTCCATCTCGTCTTCCAGCAACTGCATTCTTTTCAGCATAAGCTTGAGAATCTCCATGCGGAAAGAAATTGCTATCTCCAATTGCTTCCCCTTTTCTATCAATCCATCAGGTGCAATCTGCTCTGCAATTAGCACATCTTCCGGCAATGAATTTATCTTAGCTACAGTATCGAGGTGAATCTCAACAACTATGTTCTCATCTTCTATACATGTCATTAGTTCCTTCAGCTGAGATAATGCCATGTGCATATCCTCCAGGCTAGTTGGTATTTCCTCGAACTACTCTGAAGCTTGGTGAATGATTTGCTCTTTCCATTGAGCAATAGCTTTGACCTGGTTTCCTACATCTTCAATCTCTTCAACCAAATGGTTACATACACACTTTTTGTGCACTAACATGGGCTGAGAAGAAGGTTTGGAACCTTAGTGATGATCTCACATAACTGGGAGATCTGCATCTGAAGCCGTGGGGATTTTCCCCAATGGTACTTTGGTCATCGATATGTTTGTAGCAGTTAGCTCTCCCTTTTGTTTCCCTTCGACTAGAACCAGTGATTCATTCAATAACTTCGCCCTGATTCTTCAATAACCAACCTTGAAGTTGCCTTGGCAACTTTAGGTCTTCTATCTTTTCCGCCTAAACTCATGAGTAGCTGCAAGTCCTGTTCTTCCAAGTTGATCTCTTCTCGAGCTTCTGGGACTATTTGCAAAGCCAACCAGGATGAGAAATTACTCTTCGGGAATGAGAAGTCACTGAATGTACCACCATCTCATGCTCAAGCTCTGTTGCATCCGAATTCACCATAGTGTTATGGCTACCCTCTTCTAAATTGTCCAAAGACAATGCCCTCTCAAACTCGCCATTTGTACTCTCAACTTCTCTGCAGGTAGAGGTGAAGATCCGGGTGGTGAGGAAAAATACGTACGATGCCGGATTCAATGGCGAAATGATTATCTTTGTCTAAGGTCCTGGAGCTACCGAAGTGTTGTGAGTTGACACTGGAGAAGCTTCGTCTGAAAGTGGTACTAGTATAATGGATGCAGACTTGCCTTTTTCCAATACCTGAGACTTCTTATGTACCTTGAGCTTCTCTAGTCTTCTGTTACTTTCACCTTCATGTTTTCTTTTGTCGGGATCCCTGTAATGAAATTCCCTGTGATCTGGTTCATCAAAGCCTCGTCCAAGCAATAACCCTTTGTTAACAACCAATTTGAGGTGTTAACCAGGACTGTGGAAGACCTCTCCTCAATCATCTGACAACCGCCTACGTTTTCCTGAAGTGCAGCTCTATCTCCTCCCATTTGATGATATGTGTCAAGTACCACATGCCCATCATCTGAGAGATTTGCAGTATCCGTGCTAAACCATAGTCAGATACCTGTTGAGCTGATAACCTGCTGAAATCTCCCTTTCTGACTTCGTATTTGCTCCTGCACTTCATCCAGAAATCTTCCAGTGAAGGGACATGTGAGTATTCTTGGGAGACTGATCCTCTTTGTTATCCCATATGGATCAAAGTTCATCCGAGCTAGGAAGAACTCATGCTCATAGCCAGAAAACATTTCTGCTTCGAACTCCTCTAGCTCTGTGGATGCTCTGGCAACTATAATGACCCACTGTGACTGGAAAGCTACCTGTAGACTTGTGTCATTTTGACTGTAAGTCATGCAACTCTACGAGCTTCCTGCACAACTCCATGATAACCCACTTATCACTCGGGTACTTTGGCAACTTGACTGGTTCTCCTGAGAAACCACTAATCCTAAGATATGTGAAGTCTGCAAATTGGATGAAGATACAGCCATGCTAGGAGACAGCTTCCCAGGCTTCTTTGGCCCTCAAATCACCGTTTAGCTTGCAAATGAATCCATAGAAGAAGCCATCGTTCACTGCCTTGTAATCCTTGTAGCATTCGAATCGTCAATTATGCAAAAAGCACTCATAAATAGGATCTTTTGAAAGTATGCCCCGTCTATCCAATTTGGAAAATATCCCCTAAGAGGTTGTTGCATATACGAGGTATGAAGTCATTTTGAAGTTGAATGTCCGCCTCACACTTCGAGTTGCTCACTGATGTTGTCACTGATGATCTCTGCCCAATTAATTATTGAATTAGCTCTGTTGATCTCAATTGTTCTCACGAAGGCATACATCCATGAGCGGAAGTTATTGGTATTAGCTTTCCCATTTATCCCAAAGCAATTTGGCGATATCAACTTCCTACACAAGATTTCGATGGTGCTCTAGGCTTCTTCATGTATCTACTATTCATTATACCCACGTAGTCTGCTTTATGTTTTTCCCATCTATCACTAGCATCCTGCATGCTAATTGCAATTACCACGGCCGTGGTCGGAAGCATGAGGCAATAATTAATGAATTGTACATCCAATCGATTCATTGTCTTTTTCTGCACATCTCGATTGTCCTAGAAAGAGGATGATAAGACCTTGCCCACTCCATAACAAACTCAGGCAACTGGGTTGTGACCGGAAACGTTGTAGCTTGAATAATCCCACTACTCCTTATTGCCCGCATAAGAGATGATCTTCCGATGGCTTTGGATCTGTCAATTAAATCAATAATAGGTTCAGGGCCTATGTCTATATCATTGATTTCAGTAAGCCTGGAAACAATGCATGATTTTGTTGAACCTTCTCTTTCATCACACTTCATCATGCTTGAAACAATCTTTGTCTGAGATCTTTTTCTTTTATTCCTGCCAGAAGACCTTGCAATTGGATCAATTCGTGCAAAACCTGCAATTCCTCTTGATTCAGAAGATATGTTCAATGTATCTGACATTGGTTTTGTCTTTTTTTCACCAATATGAGCACATGTGATGTATACTTGCAAATGATTCAAAAACATGGGGCACATGGCATGAATGCCTAATTTCTATCACCAAAATCTGCTTATAAAGCATATGCTGCCCTAAATTTTAAGACTTTGCTTGCATGCCAAGCAAGCTAAAATATTATTTAATTCACCTGTGCACTCACACCAACATGCAGATACTCTGAATAATAAAAAGAAAGCTTCTCCAACCCTAGGCGCCAAAACTAGATGCTTCCCAAATGATAAAAATATTTTTAATGCTAACAACCTCTTCCTTTGGCACCAAACTTCTCCAGGGCAGCATGCTCCACCTAAAAGAATTAATTGTCTTCTCCTTATGGCGTCCAATGCTTATATAGGCAACTGCATGCTTAATTTAACAATTGCCTCTTCTTATTTTTAGCAATTCTTAATAATAAGTTGTGTTTTTCTCCCAATTTGGGCGCCCAAGTTTGCCTGATTTAGCTTGCTTTTCCTTGCAATTATTTCCTTTATTTTTAGCAAGCTTCTTTGTCTTATTTTTAGCCTTCCTTCTTGCTTTGACTTTCCTCCTATTTGTGGCGCCAACTTTAGCTAGAAATAAATAAAATAAATATTATTTAAAGCATGCAGTTATGCCAAGGTGAGTCGCACTTTTTGGCTAGAAGTTATGTGAAAAATAAGAAGGCAAGGAAGTGGGAATTTTTACCCTTCCAGGCAGCTCCAAAATTCTCATCTTTCACTTAAGTGATTTGACTTTAATGATGGGAAAAAACAACCTTCCAGGAAGCCTCAAAATTCCCACCTTCCTGGCAGCCCCGAAATTCCCATTAGCATGAAGAAATTACTTTTCCAAAAAGTGCGACTAGCATGAAAGAGAGCTCTTTTCCAAAAGTGCAACTTGCATGGGTGAATAAAACTTCTTTGGTGGGAATTCTTACCCTTCCAGGGAAGGCTCCAAATTCCCACCTTCCTGGCAGCTCCAAAATTCCCATTGGCACTTAAGTGATTTAACTTTAATGATGGGAAAAAACAACCTTCCAGGAAGGCTCCAAATTCCCATCTTCCTGGCAGCTCCAAAATTCCCATTGGCACTTAGAAACCATCCTTCCCAAAAATGCGACTAGCATGGAAGAAGCTTATTTCCCAAAAGTGTGACTTGCATCCTTCCTTCTTTGTCAAAAATTAGCACTCCATGATTAATTTTTATCTTTGTTTGAGGCCATGGATGACTTCCAAAAATTCCAGGCAATTAAACTGGCTATACAGAACGGACGAACAAATCAAGGGGAATTACCAAACAGACTGCGGAGAAAAACCGAAAACAAACACAAGAAATAAATAAAAACGAAAAACATTGCCAGAAGTTGCAAACAATTGCTTTGAAAATAACCTACCAAATAGTTGGTTAGTAAAAACTCTTCCCTGGTGAATACTCTACTGAGAGGCGGAAATACTAGCGTGAAAATCCTTAGTAGGGTTTAATTGCAGCACAATTTATTTTAAACAGAACTTTATTTATTTAATAAATAAATAAATAAAATTCTCTCAGACAAAATCTGCAAAGAGATAAAATGAGTTTTAGCACGTGGGTATTTGTCGAAATTGGCTTATATGATTCTCTGGGAATACCTTAAAGCAATGGAGACAACTGCAGGCAATAAAAACACAAAATGACCCGTTACTTTGAAAAGAACGAAAATTTTAAAAAGGGGTAGTCCCAGATTTTAGGGTGAAATCTCGGGGACACCAAAGATACACAACCAATAATATTGATTAAACAAGTCTATAGAAATGGTGCCTATTTAGTAAGTTTAAAAACAAATGATAAGAAAATCTCCTTCACAACATGTTACTTGTGTTCCGGACATGTTTTCTATAAAGCAACCAAAACTTGAACTTAGTAGAGCCCTAGCGCAACCTGCATAATGATAGTTCTTCCTTTGGGAAAAAGTAACCGAACTCCAAAATCTAGACATGTTCAAAACAAAAATAATCAAAAATTACAGATTTCTAGAAACAAAATTAATTTTATTTCACATGTTACTTAATATGTCTAGTATTTTTGTTTACTCAACATCCATAAATATTCTTACGGTTTTATTTATATTAGTAATTATTTGTGATTAAACAGTTATATTAGGTTATAACATTTGCATTATAACTTAAATCTTATTAGCCTAACCTAGATTATATTTTTTTCTTTGTTCTGCATGAGATAATGTCATCAATGTGCCATCATGAGCTAAAGAAGCACCTGCGGTGGCCATGAAGCAAATAAGCACCCACCTGCTAAGACCATTAATCTCCTTTTAAAAGAATACAATTCTAGTTTGCAGAACACCACATCGCCTCCACCCTATGACATTAGAGATCAGAACGGTCATAGATCTAAATAAACTGATTTTCTTTGCCAGTTCAGGGTGAGTTTATATTAAAAGTCAACAAATTTGCATTCTTTTTACGAACAATCAATGAACTTGGTGACTAAATTTAGCATATAGATTTTAGTTGTTTCTTTAGTTTTTCGTTTTTCTAGTCTTTTGTTTTAGAATATTATTAAAAATGTATTAAAATAGATTCGGATCAGACTATACCAGTATGTCAGAAAAATCTAGATTGGACAGGATCTGAAGGATTGGCCAGATTTTGTAGATATGCATTCGGGAAGGGGGTAAGTATACAAAATGGAAATTAAAAGGGGAGAAAAGTAACATGCAACAATTCTTTCTTAGAAAATTCGCACTTTTATGGTTTAAAGGAGAGACAAAGCAACAGCACAAATTACTTGCAAAAGAATTATATTCCCGTTTCAATCAGAACCCATAGTCAAAATGTGTAATGCTCTAACTATTACCAAATTGTAGAGAATATTCAAAACCCATAGGTTAACATCACCCATTGATTTGTCTTCAAATCGTCCATAGGGATCCAGAAAAACACACCACTTCATCAGTTCCATCAACACCAAGAAGAAGAATCGAAGAAAATGAAGGAAATGAGGTAAACGAAGCTTCTAGACAAAACCGCCGCTCTGCGAGGGTGGTGGTCCTGCAACCGCTGCCCGGCCAGGGCAGCGGTCTTGAAACCACTGGTATGCTCAGGGAGGCGATCTTGACTCTTCTCAACGAGAAAAGAAGAATGGAACACAAATGAGGCGGCAGTTCTGCAACCGCTGCTCGGCCGGGGCGGCAGTCTTGAAACCGCCGGTCTACTCAAGGCGGCGATCCTGACACTTCTGAACAAAAAAGAAGAATGGAGCACGAATGGACGCGAATTTGAAGCACTCGATTGTGTCTCTTCCCTCCTGATCTTTCCCATTCTCCAGTGCACGGGAAGACATGGGAGAAGGCTATAAATACAAGGAGATGCAAGAGAATTCGGCATTCGGAGATCCAAAGAGATCAAAGAGCAAAGGTTTAAGTTTAATGAGAGCAAGTGAGCAAGATCTTCGAGTCTTTGGAGTGGAATTGTAGGAGCAAGGTGTAGAAACAGAGCAAACAAGCATAGGAAGGGAGAGGTTTACATTGTTGTCTCCATTTTCTACTTCTTGTAATCTGTAATTGTCTATAATTGACCAATAAAAGTGGGAAGAAAGAGCGTTTTGCCCTTCCCGACTGGTTTTCCTCCATTGGAGGTTTCCAGGATAAAATTGTTGGTGTTTGGAGTTTGAATTCTTTCCTATTCTCTGCAATTTCCTTTCTATAGCACTAGATAATCAGTCACTAAAGCTCTAATCTTCAATCAATCTGTCATTTTCCAAAGTTGAAAGTAGAACAGCATAATTGTGTGATTTTGTAGAGTTCCAAAGTCAAAGTTTAAGGATCATTTTGGTATCAGAGTTGATTATATATCCATGACTGTGGAATTCGATTTGTTCTAGTGATTTGTATGACAGTAACTAGGTCCAAAGGTGAAGAAGTTTTACCTTGCGAGCCAGATATTTCTATGAAGAAGTAGAAACAGAGAATTTGAGCTCAAATGGAGGAAGAGAACTTGGTCTCGTAGAGTCAAGATGCTAGAGACCATGATAGATAGGTTGCATAGAAAACAAGAAGAGCTTTCAGATCTGCAAAAGACGGCTTCAGTTAACCAAGATTCCATGGAATCAGTGGTTCGAGCACTGCCGAAAAATTTGGTATCGGAAAGAGCCACGAAGAGGAAGAATGGGAAGAGCGTGAAGAAGAGATGCCAATTGCAAGCGAGAAGGTAAAATCTGCTCATACACCTTTTAAAGTCGAAACAAAAGTTCAAATAAAGAATTTTGAAGCA